>CM070818.1:41340572-41396358 GCA_036326025.1 Chrosomus eos | reverse complement strand
TGGTTTGTCCAGAGCGGAGCTATGAGTAGCACTGGGCATCCCTCCCTCCTGATTCGCTCCAACACCTGAGGCAGGAGTGAGACAGGGGGAAAAGCATATAGGGGGCGGCGGGGCCAAACATGGGCCAGCGCGTCCCGGCTTTTCGAGAAGAATCTCGGGCAGTGAGCGTTTTCTTGGGACGCGAACAGGTCCACCTGCGCTTTGCCAAACGTTTCCCACAGCAGCTGGATCGTCTGCGGGTGCAGAGACCATTCTCCTGCTGAGACGTTGTTTCTGGACAGCCTGTCTGGCCCCACATTTAGGTGACCAGGCACATGCGCCGCTCTCAGCGAGAGCAGGTTGTGCTGAGCCCAGACCAGGAGGCGTTCCGTCAGCCTGTAAAGGTTTCGGGACCTGACGCCGCCCTGGCGATTTATGTACGCCACCACTGACATGTTGTCCGACCGGACCAATACGTGGTGGCCTATTATCTGGGGACAGAAGCGCCGTAGCGCTTTGTCGACTGCTATTAATTCCAAGCAGTTTATGGGAAGGAGCTTCTCCCGTACTGACCATAGGCCAGCTAGCGGTCTGCCTTCGAGCAGTGCTCCCCACCCCGAAGTGGAGGCGTCCGTAGACACCACCTTCACACTCGAGGGGATCCGCAGACGGTTACTTTCCATGGTTTCAGAGCGAAATGCACTGAAGGTCGACCCTGAGGCGAAATAGACCTGCGGTCCACGCCCTGGGGGGAACTCGTGCTTTTAGCCATAGCTGCAGTGGGCGCATGCGGAGCAGGCCCAACTGGAGTACGGAGGCTGCTGAGGCCATCAGACCCAGCATTTTCTGAAACCTTCTGAGCGGGACTATAGAGCCGTGGCGGAAGGATTTCGCGACGTGCTGAATATTCAATCCGCGCTCCGGTGACAGGCGTGCCGTCATGGATAGCGAGTCTAACACTGTTCCCAGAAAGGAAATTCTCCGACTGGGGAGCAGTGAGCTTTTCGCCCAATTGACTGTAAGGCCCAGCTCCTCGAGGTGCTCGAGTAAGGCGGCCCTGTAATCTATGAGCTCCGTTCGTGAACGAGCTAGAATCAGCCAATCGTCCAAGTAGTTCAAAACTCGCATGCCCCGAAGTCTCAGGGGGGCGAGGGCCGCGTCCATGCACTTCGTGAGCGTACGGGGTGCTAGGGACAGGCCGAACGGCAGGACTGTGTATTGATATGCCTGGCCCTCGAAGGCGAATCTCAAGAATCGCCTGTGATGGGACGCTATTTGTATTTGAAAATATGCGTCTTTCAGATCTATTGACATGAACCAGTCTCCCTGGCGCACTTGCGCGAGGATTTTCCTGGTCGTAAGCATTCTGAACTGGCGCTTCACAAGCGTTCTGTTCAGCAGTCGCAGATCTAGAATGAGTCTGAGCCCACCATCTTTTTTCGGTACCAGAAAATATCTGCTGTATAAGCCCCCTTCGCCCTGAGATAGAGGTTCTATAGCCCCTTTTCTCAGTAGTTTTGCTATCTCGGCTCGAAGTAGATGAAACACTTCGCTTTACACCGTAGTTTCGACGCGCGCCGTATAACGGCGGGGGCGTCGAGCGAACTGTAGCGAATAGCCTCTCGTTATAGTGTTCAACACCCATTCTGATACCCCGGGAAGCCTTGACCACGCATCTGCGTGAATAGCTAGGGGTAGAATGAAATCTGGGCTCTGGCCGCGGCAGGACGGCGGCTCGAGAGCCCCTGTGTACTGGGAACACAACACCGTGTTTACAGCGTTCGAGGCGGGGGGCGCGCTGATCACAGCGGGCAGCCTGGCCGCCTCAGCTTCTCTATGGCGGGACGCGCAGAGAAAGCGAGCGGGGCGAATCCCGTGGGATTCGGCGCGTGTGAGGGAATGTGGGCACATTTACTAAATGCGGGCACATTTACTACACTGAGAATACTGTCAGCTCACGCCGACTAAATCACTGCTGTGTTTACAGCGTGCGAGGCGCGCGCTGATCACAGCTGGCAGCCTGGCCGCGCTCAGCTTCTCTGTGACGGGTTGTGCAGAGAAAACGAGCGGGGGCGAATCCCGTGAGATTCGGCGTGTCTGTGAGAAATGCGGGCGCGAGACAGCGGGCACATTTCCTGCACGGAGAATACTCGGCTCGCGCCGACTGAATCAACGCTGTGTTCACAGCGTGCGAGGTGCGCGCTAATCACAGCGGGCAGCCTGGCCGTGCTCAGCTTCTCTGTGACGGGTTGTGCATAGAAAGCGAGCGGGGGTGAATCCCGTGGGATTCGGCGTGTCAGTGAGGAAATGCGGGACAGCGGGCACATTTACTGCACTGAGAACACTGTCGGCTCGCGCCGACTAAATGTGTGTTAGTTTCGTTTTTACAGAAACCAAGGGACACGCATCGTGTAGTGTAAGCGGGCATTGTATGGGCGCGTTCACTACATTTTCTGCACAACCAACATGAGTTGGTTTTATTTGTGCTAGCCCTGCACCGTGGCGGGCTGTGTCTGGGTGTGGGAATGGGCACTGGGACGTGGGCATTCTTACAACACTCGTAACACCATCGGCCGTGGCCGGAACACCAGAAAATGCACTCTTTATTGGATTTATCTGGGTAGCCATAGAAACGGCTTTTGTGCGCAGGCAAGCGGGCTGAGACACCGGCTGCTTCACTGCGAAATACACTGGGACAGTCACAACGCATGGAACTGAACGAGCGAGAAGTTTTGGTGGAAATCCGGCCGCAGCGGGATCTGAACACCGTCACTTTCCTAGAGAGACTAGGAAGGCCTTGAGACCTTGGGCTTTACCTCAATCCTCGGCCGGGGCCCGCGCTGAGGGGGGCGGCGTCCAGCAGAGCGAGAGCGCGGTGTTTGATCTCGGGCCTGGCGGCGCTGCTAGTTAGCCGAAACGACGGCCTTTGTGCGCAGGCAAGCGGGCTGTGGAACCAGCTTGCTCACTGCGAAATACACTGGAACAGTCACATTGCTTGGAACTGAACGAGCGAGAAGTTTTGGTGGAAATCCGGCCGCAGCGGGAACTGAACACCGTCGCTTTCCTAGAGAGACTAGGAAGGCCTTGAGACCTCGGGCTTTATCTCAATCCTCGGCCGGGGCCCGCGCTGAGGGGGGCGGCGTCCAGCAGAGCGAGAACGTCGAGGAACACGGAGCGCTCAGCTTCCGTCATCTCGGATAGCGTTAGCCACAAATGTATCTCACCATTCAGGGGGGAAAAGGCGCGGGTCTCGACTGTGACGGAGCTTCGTCTTT
Source organism: Chrosomus eos (assembly GCA_036326025.1). Classification (NCBI taxonomy): domain Eukaryota; kingdom Metazoa; phylum Chordata; class Actinopteri; order Cypriniformes; family Leuciscidae; genus Chrosomus; species Chrosomus eos. The sequence goes on along the minus strand of CM070818.1, from coordinate 41,393,104 downwards.
CCCGGAAAGCGTCCGTCCAGCCTATTGCGCGTTAGTTGCGCGAGCGCCTTTCAGTCGAGGCCGATGTAATCCACGGCTTGAGAGAGCGGACGCATCGGCTCAGTTTCAATGCCGTCTCCGGTAAGTTCGTCGAGCTCAAGTGCGGACGCGGCGGCAGACGGCGGCCGCTGTCCGTCTGGGAGCGACTCGAGCGAAGCCGGCGAAGCTGGCGGGCGAACCGGCGAGCTTTGGCGGGCTGGAAATAGCTCGGGCGCGCGCTGGGCGCGGCGCTTCTTGCGGCGCGGCATCACGGCGGGCTGGGATGCGGGCTCGGAGAACGAAGCTAGGCGAGTCCGCAGAGTCACCATAGGCAAGCGTTCACAATGATGGCATCCGTGGCACGTCCCGCTGAAGGCTACAGGTCGACGGCGCGGCTTCTCACTCTGGATCCAGCGATGCGGGAGGCTTCGCTGAAGAGATGAAAAATCAACGTAAGAGCATCTATCGAGCCTAGTTATAGGGCGAGACCACGCCCTTATTGGCGGGACGTGACTATATGGGCGCGAAAGGCCCCCATTCGTCGTGACGTCACGCAGAGCCTCTCTCGATAGGCTGCTGCTGTTGCCGCAGGGCAGCCAATAGGCGCGCGAGCTGTCTCGCCTATGTCTGCTTGCTGCCGCAAAGCGTTTTACATTAAAAAAAATTAAGGATAATTTTTGGCTTCAATATCTCGTGGAAAACAGTTTTCCCCATAGCGTAAGATATTACGCAGTACGAGAGATACTCTCGTAAGAGAACATTATTTCTGTCTTACATTTCATAATAAACTCAGACGAGCTCAGTTTTCCGACTCGTTTTTCGTCAGTTTATTCCCGTGAATTTGAATATGTGTAAAGGATTGTGGGTGATTTAAGGCCGTGAAGGATACATCCGATGCATCCTTCAAAACCGGCCGAATTAAGGATGTGAAACGAAGCGATGTTTCGTGGCAGCCGAGATTTGCAACCGGATGCAGCCTTCAGATTGAGAAGCACCCTTGAACACCCTTGAGTGTTGAACATCCTATTCTTCTGCAATCCAGAATGACAGCACAGCTGATGGGTTTGCTTGAGGAAAAACCTACAGCTCTACTATACAGGTGTGAATTTGCATTTCCTTCAACCTGAGGATTAGTCATTTCACTTTTCGTTATTAAAAAACAACACGCAAGCTCAGTTCAGATAACAAAAAGTAACGCAAAAGTAACATTACTTTCCATAAAAAGTAACTAAGTAATGCTGGTTGTGCTCACTGATTTTATTATTTTACTGCATAAAATACTGTAATATAGTAATTTTAATTATTTCAGATCAACCATCATTGGTGTGCCGTAGTAAATCTTATTAGCAAAACTCTCTCTTGTCTTTCTCACATGTGAAACTACATGATCAGGCCAGTAAGAACATACCTGAACACTCAAATCACAAATAAAACAGCCTTATACAATGTAGGCAGTAAACAGTCTAAAGTTGCCAGTAGGGATTTTTTTTGTTATGAATAATTCTTTCCTTATTTTCGATTCCTGCAAAACATTCAGTTAACGGGCAAAACATACTCTGGAGATTCCATCACGGTATATTTTAGCTGCAGAAGGCAGATTTCATACGGATAATTTATTGCTAACTCTTGCAGAAAGTTGTGAAATCTTGTCACTTATGTTCTTCCGTTGAATGTGGATGAGGTGTGAAGTGTCGGGTTCAATCAAAGCCGGGAGCGACTTGAAAAAAAGTGTGACTCGAAATATAAGACAAAATTGCTCGATTTTTCACGCTGTCTGTTCGTCGCAAAACAGTCTTGCTTTGCTCCACGCATCTCAACAATCCGACTTATTGATCAGCCAGAAAAGGATACAAAACCACAAGCGAATTTCTTCAGCCATAAACTGCCTTTCCAGACTGTTATGAAGGATCCCAAATCAACTTGCTGTCCCTGTACAAGCTCTGAGATTTGTAATTGCGTTTTCATCACTTGACAAGGGTTGATGGGAGTGAAGTCACACCCCTGATTATTTTTCAGCCCTTTTAACAGCTTCCAGATGCCCCCTCGAGTGAGCAGCACAGGATGGGCGTACAGCTCACCACTGGGCGCTAACACACAAAGAGCTTTTCAAGGGAATGAGCAGATCGCTTTAGTTAGCGCAGAGATCACAGCTCCCTACTCTGTTGTGATAGATGTGGTAATTCAATCTACAGAAAATCACAGAGGATTTATTTTTCTTTTGACTATCGGTGTCTGAAAAGCAAAATATGACACAGGGGACTGATGCCTAAGCCTGCTGGTTAACTGTGCACTGCAATCAGGTTGAAATTTTCCCCCTTTAGTAGCTCACACATACTCACACACAGAGGTTTAATTAGCGGTGTATTTATAACTTCATAAAAAAAGTCATTAAGCAAACCTTAGTCCTATCAAATCAAAGAAAATCAAATATTCATGAGTCCTGCAACGGAAGATTAAACTGTCAGTGCGCAGGCTTCACATTATAGCAAATCAGTTTTATGTCTTAGTTCCAGTTATTGGAAATGAAAATATTCCCTATGATGGCATGAAATGATGACATGGAATGGATCTGTGAATAAATGGTGCGCAATTTTGATCTACCGACAACAGAGACAAAGAGGAAACACTGACAGGAAGAAAAGTACTGCTGTCGATTTCACAACATGCGCACACACACACACAATAACCATGTGTGTGTGTATGTATGTATGTATGTAGGCTACATCAAAGTATATATAATTCTCCTACACTGAAATAATTGCATTTTTACTATGAAATCAATAACAGCTAGAACAGTCTATTTTTTCCACACTACACAATGGTATAATAGTGGTCAATCTATGATGTCAATAATAATTTTAGATAAAAGAAATTTATTTTTTAAAAAGAAAACAAAAAACATTGAAAGGACAAATAAATGGTAAAAACGGCATAATTAATTGTATAAAAATATTCTGTAAAATGACAATAAAATATTGCAGTGAATGTGATGCAGGACAGGTGAGATTTGATGAACAAACTTTGCGCTGTTAAAAAGTATGAATGTCACGGATGGAACGAGCGGGAGGAGTGACTGGAGCTGGTGGAATCCTGACAATGAATGTGTGTAGCGTGACTGAAATTCAGATGTTCTGCATCTGCATATTATCATATGACTTACTGCAGTCAGTTGCATCACTTCACTGCCTTTCACAAATCCCGACGTGCACTTCGGAACTTCGGCAGAGGTACTAGCTCATCTTTTTGCCTTCTGCTCTTTTTAGATACTACTTTTTGACACACAGTAAGGAAGTAGCCTAGGTATTCGGATGCGGAGATTGTCATGCGTCGTCTTCAGCGACCATTGATTTGTGAGCCTGTCGTGCTTAACCATCCCTCTTTTGCTTCCCGTCTATTCAAATAAATGATCTCATTTCACGGTCTGACCATTCATATAAGCCTTTTGAATAGCTGAAAGAATATCACTTATACATACTTTGGATCAGTTTCAGCACAGTTAAATGGAGCGATTCTTTTCCAAATGTTAGCAGCGAACTCCTGAGGGAAGTTTTCCGGTGCTGCAATCAAAAAGAGGCAGGACTAATTAAGTCCAATAAACCTGAAAGCCAAAAATGTAACAAATGTAATTGTGATTTACAGATGTAGTCTCTTTTTACTACTAATTAGATAGATGTTCCATTAACTCGGTTCTGCCCATTTTATGAACAACATTAACTCCGCAGCCTGTCTGTTGAGCGAACTGCTGCCTTTTATATTGTTCTTTCTCTGTCCTCCCTCCAGTAATCTCTTTCTCTCCTTCCATCTCCAGGATCATTGCTTCTATCACGGGAGGGTCAGGGGTCACGCCGACTCTTGGGTCGCTCTGAGCACATGTTTGGGAATGAGGTATGTCATGTCTGGCATAATTGGATTCTCCACAAACACAATACATTCAATTCATTCGGTCACATGTCTCCGGAAGGCTAAATGCCAAACGGCTTAGTGTGATCTTGAGCATTCTGCGAGCATTATGACTCTTTTGTTGTTGTTGTTTTTCAGTTAGTAGTGTGAATGAGACTTTGTGAGCAAGCGTTTTGCACGGGAGTATGAAATAGAGAGCGAGCAAATCTTGTTGTTACCCTTCATTTGTGCTTGCAGAAAATCTGTAATTTTTAATTTTGCATATGCGGCACAATTCTGTGTGCTTCATTTGTGAAGAGAGGTAATGTTTTGGCCAGGTTATTGAATAAAAGCACTGATGACTAATGCTGTGGGCCTACTAGAATGTTAATAGTTTGTTGTGCTTTGTCCTCATTCAGCACTGAAAGCCTGTTCTCTATGTATAAACAGTATTCACAAACAGCCTTGAAACTACATCTGCTATTGTCTGTTCCGGTTCATTTTAAACCTATAATGCCTATATACTGTTGTGCTAAGGTTTTGTTGTGGTATTAAATAGAGGGTTATTTTCATTTTACCATACATATGTATTGTACTGGTGGGCTTTGACATTTTTGGCTACATACTTGTGGCTAGATGGGAAATTAAGCTCCGTTTACTGTGTGAAATCAGAGAGAAGCAGCCAAGATAGTTGTGGGATGAATCAGCATTCCCTTAAGTGTGTTTGCTTTCAATCCTGATCATTCATTGCACAGGCTCTATGAGAGCAGTCGCTCCTTTGACACACAGAGTTTGTTGTATACATTTAGCCGACGAGCCAGTTATATGAAGAAGAAAAAAAAAACATTGTTATTAAGGCCAAAGCCCTGGAGAGTCTATCTCTAGATATTGCCAAAGGTCTTGAATTTCTTCTGAAGACAGATCAAGTCATTGAACAGCTGTTGCAAGATGTTGTAAGAGCAAACATAATTAGCACTGCATGTTTTATCAAGGCGACTCTAGCGTTTCTTTACCTTTAGCTCATTGGAGGTTTTGTGCTGATGTGCGCCATAGTCTACAGTTAATAGAGACAACAGTCCATTTAAAAATTTGACAGCGATCATGTAGCTGATAGTTTTTAGTATTAAATATTTATTTTATTTTTTATTATTTCATGAATATCATTACGTTTATGCCAAGGCAAATCAAATCACTGCCAAATTTGCCTACAGCTTTGGTGTCAGGAACCATTATAACGCCACACCCTGAGTCATTTCTGCTTGCCTGTTGTCAGCTTGGGGAAAATGACAATCCTCATTTTGAAGATAATAGTTGGATGCCCTGGGGCGTAAACAAATGGTTTTGCGACTAAATGGATTTTGGACCAGTTGTGAACAATTTGAAGGCAAAACACATTTCCAATAACCATAAATCTCTTTTGTAAACAAGAATGAAACTAATTAATAATAAAGCAAATTAAAACAAATTCAACACTGAAACTGCTAGTGAACAGTAGTTTATTTTTTATCTCTTTACAGTGATTAAAACTTTTGAAACATCCTGTTTAGATTAGCATACATTAGTATTGCTGGTGATGAAAGCTGTTGGTGTGATGCAATTTTTTATGTTTTTGAAAGAAGTCTCTGTTGCTGACCAAGGCAGCATTTATTTGACCATAGTAATGCAATTAAAAGATTAGTTCACTTAAAAATGGAAATTCTGTAATTTACTCAACCTCAAGTTTTTTTAAACCTGTATGAATTTCTTTATTCTGCTGAACACAAAGGAAGATATTTTGAAGAATGTCAGTAGATTGTTAGGAAAAATAATACTATTTAAGTCAATGGGGTCCATCAACTGTTTGATTTCCAACATTCTTCAAAATATCTTCTTTTGTGTTCGGCAGAATAAAGAAATTCATACAGATTTGAAACAACTTGAGGGTGAGTAAATGATAACAGAATTTTAATTTTTAATTTAACTATTCCTTTAATGCAATATTAAAGCAAATAATAACTGTTTTCTATTTTAATATATTTTAAAATGTAATTTATTCCTGCAATGACAAAGTACAATTTTCAGATTTTGTCATTTTCTGCTGATTTAGAGAGCAAATAAAACGTTTTTTATTATTATTATCAAAGTTGAAAAGTGTTGTGCTAAAATGAAATATTTTCTAACATTATATGTCTTTACTGTCACATTTGATCACTTTAATGCATCCTTGCTGAATAAAAGTATTAATTTCACTGACAGCTTCTTCACCAGATCCATCATTATGTGACAGTGATACTAATATTTGATTGCATACATACAGTACTTGCTCTGCAGTAAATCACTGAGCCAGTTCTATTTGCTGATTATACTTATGTATTCTATTATCACTTCATAATTGTGTATCAGACATTGCCTCCTTGAAGAATAAAGGTTATTTGCACTCATTGAGTCATCAGACATCAGACAATTATTGTTGCACAGACACAAATATACTTACATATTACATACTTCGGGTGACTAGCGACTTTACACTTTTTACAAAACAAAAATATTACAAAGCAGGCATTCTTTTATATATTTTTTTCTTTTTATATGGTTTATAATTAATAGATTGAGGAATACTAAAAAGAGTGATGTCTAACTTTAAAAAATGTATGAGAGGCAGGGTAGTGAATGATGTCTGGGTCGATACAGACCTGAGGTATGTACTGTATTTAAGGGTTTAAAAAAAATCGTATTGACTCCAAACCAGCCCCAAGTCCTGCAGAGATTGTTGAATAGGGGTCTGTGGAGCCCACATCAGTGCAGACTTGAGAAAACAGGCATATTGAGGACACATAAAGTAGTAGGCACTCAAGAACACTGAGGGCCCTATCTTGCACCCGGCGCAAATGACTTCACTGACGCATGTATCATTCCTATTTTGCACCCGCGCAAAGCGGGCTTTTCCCTCCACATACGCGTGTCGGTAAACTAGGAAATGAACTTGCGCTCCCTGGGCGGGTCGGCCAAAAACGGAGGCGTGTTTCGGCGCAAACATTCCCTAGTGCTATTTTACAGTTCCAGAAAACAATTCCGCCACTGACCAGAAAAAAACCCAGTCTAAAGTCAGTGACACTTTGATTCTCTCATCAACACAGATGCAGCAGTTTTTATTTTTGCAAATCATACATTATACCAAGTAAAATTTATACACATGAGGGAAATCATTGTGGTGTCCATGAAGATGTAAAAAAATGTAGGGCTAAATTTTGCTTACACGTTTACCCAATTGTTCAGGCTAATTGTAGTAATGACGGATCAGAGTCAGACCTGTTTGCCCAATAGTGGCAAGGCACATATGTATATAAGGACATCTGACAAATTAGTTTGTCCGTCAAGAACCAGGAAAAAAAAAAAAAAAAAATCTGTCTCCTCGGCTGTGAACCGCTCCTGGCGCCGCGCCTGGTAAATCCGCCATAATAACAACAATCCGCCATGCAACATGCGCACCTTTTCTTAAAGGGTATGTTGGATGACGCTCTGATTGGTTTATTTCACGTTACGCCCAAACCACACCTATGAATAATGAAGCTATTGCAGACCAACCCCTTTTAAACTTGCGTCGGGCGCAAGAGTCATTTATCCCGCCGATAAAATAGCAACAGCGCCCAAGACCCGCCCACAAAGTTACTTGCGCTTCGTGCTTGATACTTGCGTTTCAGATCCTTATAATAGGGCCCTGAAACTTGAAATGACAAATGGGACACCCTCAGAGCTTTATTTTAAAGATGTTTTTCAAACGTACCAATCATTTCTATAAAGGTAAAACTTTTACATAAATTAAATTTAGAGTGGTGCTGTAGAGATGTGCTCTGGGAGACCTCAATTCCAGTGGCCTCTCTGATCCCTCTGGTTAGTTACTTACTGCCGATACTGAGGCCAGAAGAAGGATTGAGAGGAATTCACATTTTTTCTATATGTCCTTGTGAGAAAAAGAGAGAGATCAAAAGATAATTAACTTAGATTCATTCATTAATTGTTTACTGTCATTCTTAAATGGTATTGATAAGGGCAAAACCTTGAAAAAACTTACAGGGATCGTTCACCCACATTATTTCATAATTTACTCTCCCTCATCTTACTCCAAACCTGTATGACTTTGTGTTTTCTGTGGAACATACAAGAAGATATTTAAAAAATGTCTTAGCATTTTTTGGTCCATATAATGAAAGTCATTGTTGTTTGGTGCCCAACATATTTTCTTTTATTTCCCACAAAAGAAAAAAAGTCACACAGGGTCGGAAGCACGTGAGGGTGAGTAAATGATGACAGGATTTTCATTTTGGGGTGAAGTATTCATTTAAAAGCTGTTGTAAAACAGAGATCCCTTCCCTTCATCTCTTAATTGTTTTTGACACAACCTCAACAATGGAACATTGCTCTGATTTCCTTTTTTCAGAGGTCTGATTGTCTTGAACTCAAATGATACATACTACCTGGAGCCAATCAGAGGCCAGGAGGTTCTCCACCACACCTTCCATCGCACTGAAGACCTGCCTATCAAAAGCGGCACATGTGGACACGGCCATCAAACTGGACACCTGAGCCTGTTCAGTGGTCATCTTAAACCTTTGCATCAAAGGGTCAGTCAGAAATGAAATCATTTGTCTTCATATTATATCTGTAAATGTTGATCTTCACAGAATATATTTCATTAAAACAGATGGCATGCAAAAACAAGTCTATTAATCAATCCTTTACCCAGGTGACAAAAGTCACATTTTGTAAAGCAGCTCTCACTAGTTTGTAAGCATTATGGTCATTAGGGAAATAATAACAGAGTTATTACCGTCATTATTCAACATGTACAGTCTCTATTTTTGATCTCATGAGTGGATTGTGAGTGTCAGAGACAATTTTTTCTTTCACAAAAGCAAAGATGTTCTGTTCCCTCCATTCTATAATGACTATAGATAGCTATTAAATGAAGGCCACTCACAGGAGAGAAGATTGTAGTCTGACACAAAGCTGTTGTGTTGCATTGTGAGTCTGCAATTCAACACATTTTCGTGCATTTTCTTGCCCCCATAATGCGCTGAGGAAATAAAAATGTGTTTGGGCTCATTACAGTACAGAAATAAAGCCATCTTAAGCCCAGGTTAAGTGTTCAGACTGATGAAGTGCATAATGTAGGCTTATTATAAAACTCTTGAGGATCATTAGCAGGAGTTGGGAGCCTTCCTACTGCTTTTGTTCTGCCTGCACTTGCTTTCTCATTAAGCAGTGAAGTCAACTAACTGGCCAGCTGTTTACAAATGAGAATTAGAGGGTCCATAAATTAATAAACAGTGTGGACTAATGTTCTCACTCCTCAATGATGATGTATTCCTGGTACTATTGTTTTACAAAGTTCCTGAACTTTGAGGTTCATGTATAGTTGTATGTACTACAGTATGTCCCTGTTTGGCTTTTAGCCTTTAAATGTCACAGACCCCAATTGTGTACAGTCATATTGACATCATTTTCCCTTGGAATCTGATTTCTAGAACAAATGACAGTGGATCACTTGGTTTATCCATTGCTTTTTGTAGTTTGCAATGTGTCCTCAAAACTGAGAACATTTCTGAGTCCATGACATTCTTTACATAGTAAAAACATTCAAAGGTGCATCTACATATTGTATTTGTACATAAGCAGGACCCTGCCAAAATATGTGTACACAGAAATATCCGAAATATAATTAGGGGGAGCTCAACATTACTAAAGGAATCGTTGGAATTTAAACTGGAATTAAATTCCGTGCGATTCCCATTAATAGTCACACAAACGAGTTCATGACGAGACTCTTTTTGGCATGCAGTGCTTTGATTTTTATTGCTTATGAACATTTATTAACTTGCACTTTTATTTTCCTTTGGTTTGGTTGACAAGGAAGATGATTTATATGCACATCCTGTTCTTCCCCTTATTTTATTGTTTCACTCTCATTTTATTTACTGCTTTGTTGCTGTAAAGTGCTAGCTGTCACTTTGAGACGACTGAACACTTTTGTGATTAATATGCCAAAGCAGTCTTTTGAGTGAATTAGACCCATCAATTAAAATGCAAATAAAAATGAACGTGAAGAACAGCAGTGATGGCAAGCAGTAAAAAAAAAAAAGCAATATTGCTACAATATTATTGCATAAAGTCTCTGAGCTTTAGTAGTCAGTTTGTAAATAAAATAAAAAAAATTGGCCATGGATGACAATTCGCATTTTTATATTAATCCTTATTTTATAGTAAATTCAATATGTGTGATTTAATACAATTGTCACTTCCTCACTTGTCAAATTGTTGCAGACATTTATTGTATGCATGAAGAAACAAGCCGCAAGAGACTAGAGAAACAAATCCATAAATCCTGCCCTCCAGCAATTAACGTTTCTTTCTGCTTGTCGTTTGTTTGTTTCTGTATTTATCCCCACCCCTAGGTTAGACGAAATGCCTTGGGTACTACAAAGTACATGGAACTGTATATAGTAGCTGACAACACACTGGTAAGCTGATGATGCCTGTGTCACGCTCACTACTGCTAATTAGAAACTTCCACCCAGAGAAGTTCACCACTGGAATTAAGGCTTTAGAGCTTCAAATACTTTGCTTTAGAACCGGTGCTTTGAGCCTAGTGTTACATTCTCATTCAAATGCGGTCATTGAGCAATTGTTGCTTAAATATAGAGCTTCAGAAGTGCCTTTTCGCTCTCTCGCACTCACTCTCTTTTCTGTCAATACCTTTTGCTGATATCTTACGTCTATAAAAGTTTTTCAAGAAGTTATCAGTGAATTCAATTTGTAGTTCTTATTTTCATGAGGGTCATGCAATCTTTTCAGTGTTACATTCTGTTGAGTTTTCTGATTGAGTTCTTTCATACATTTACATTGAATCTGTATCATATTCACCGAAAGCCAAAAGTGGCAGGAGGTTATGTAAGATTTCATTACAGCTGGATTTAGTTCATCAAATTTCTCTGTAACAGGTTTTTGCATTTTCTCATGCATTTGTATGTTTGTCTCGATCAAATTTCCTCTTGCCGTGTCTCTACAGTACAGAAAGCAAAACAAGGACCTTGACAAAACTAAACAGAGGATAATGGAAATTGCTAATTATGTAGATAAGGTATGTCAAGCCTGGTGCATTTCTTTGGTTCAAAGGTTTTGTTGACTGTTTAGAGTGCATATTTGTTTTCTGAATGCAAAATGTATAGTTGTCTGCATTCTAATGATATTTAACTGAATAAATCAATTGACCTTGTCCCTAATTGTTTGATTTGGTCTGATCAGTTCTACAGAGTCTTGAACATTCGTGTACCTCTGATTGGTCTAGAGGTTTGGACAGAACATGACCAGTGCATTATCAACGAGGAACCAAATTCAACTCTTTGGTCCTTCCTTCAGTGGAGACAGAAACTCAAATCCCGCAAGAAACATGACAATGCCCAACTACTCACGTTAGTCACAATACACCAACCCTATGCACATATTTAAAACAAGACTGTCCTGTAACTTATTCTTGATGAAGTATATTTAAAAATATATATTTAAGTTTGCTTTATATTATTGTACGGTATACACTATTAAAGAGATAGTTCACACAAAAATGGTAAAACAAAAAAAATGACTGTTGTCATATACATTTACCCTGTTGTCGTTCCGTGTGTGTGTGTGTGTGTGTGTGTGTGTGTGTGTGTGTGTGTGTGTGTGTGTGTGTGTGTGTGTGTGTGTGTGTGTGTGTGTGTGTGTGTGTGTGTTCAAAGAATGGCTCATGCATTTTTATTGATATCAAAGCTGAAATTATGTATTGTTTTCCCTGCAGTGGTGTGGTTTTCAAGGGCACCACCATTGGCATGGCTCCGCTGGAGGGCATGTGCAGTCACGAGAACTCGGGCGGCATCAACGTGGTAAGAAATCGTGCATGCTTGCATCTGGAACAGGCTGTAAACAGTGTGTGTATAGATTGTGTGTTTGTGTATGGCTCATGAGGGGATTTGATAAAATGATCAATAGCTCCCACACACCTGATTAGCCTCTTATTGGCTCTATTACTTTGTGTGGCGGGAGAGAAGCACTTTGCAGAATACCAATGAGGGGTGAAGCGTTTCTTCTGGATATTACACATGGATGGGCTCATTCTACATTACATCAATATAGCCTGCTTAGTCCTACTGAGATCAATGAGGTACACAAAATGTTTTTTTTTTGAGACATGTCTACAATGGTTGCATATTACATTTTAATAATTTGGATCATTAAGGGCTGACCTACTATGTTCACACAATAGCATAGTTTCTATAACTATATGAGTAACTATGTGATGATTTTTGACCACATGCAGTATCTGAGAGGATAAAAGCAGTGAAAATGCCAAACTGTAAAAATGAAATGTCACATTGTCAAAAAGATACACTACAAATATTGGTATTTACTGTCTTTATCTGTCACTGTGGTTACAGGCATTACTAGTGAGTTAGAGAAGTGGCTTTGTTTACCCCTTCATCTGTACTCGAACTGCTTCGGTCTGCTATTTTTTTTTTTTATTATATATATATATAATAATAAAAAATTAGGATAAAAACAGAAGCTGTGGATGCCATAAATTCACTGTAGAGAATATGGTCACTATGTTTCAGGTATTACGTGATGAGATATTGGTGCTTGAAAAATGATGCACCTTATTTTGCAACACAAAATTAAACAATTTCTTTGAATGTGCAAGACAATTCATTGGCCTCTATAGGTATTGTGTTCATGAGGAACATTGTATTTTGAAGTGTTTGTTAATGACGTAACGTGTGGGAGGGGAAAGAGTAAAGAAGATGGATGAAGTTCTCTACTTCTGTCTCGTGTGTTTCTTTGCTTATTAACTCCTGACAGACCCCACAAATTGGTGACGAGGACTAGGCATTTTTTTTGCTATCGTTGGTCACAAAGATGGCTTTTGCTAACGTGCCTTTTCCTGAGTTTTTTTCCTTACTTGCCCTGGTGAGCCTGCTATGCTGTTCAGCACATGGCTGCTGATTTTTTAAAATTACCTACAAGTTATTGATGCAACAAGGGATGCTTGGTTGGATGAAAGACAGAGAGTCTGTACTGCTTCACTGCCTCTGTACAACGGATTTTCTACTCATTGCCTAAAACAGGTACAACGTATAATGATGCAGAGAATGCATTGAAAGCACGTGCATAAAGTTGGCATAGTTGCTCAAAGCCACACCTTCAAGCGGTCTTACAATGACTAGACGCTGTAACCCAAGCTTGCAGCTCAATAAAGACAAGTGTCACTTCCAGCAAACCAGTGTCCTAATGAATCACGTGTACAGGCGATTCAAAATGCTCCTGCTGATTATCGGTCACATTTGCCCTTGTCTGCTTCTCCTGCATATAATAGTGTTTCTCCAGCTCCTGTTGATGTTGATGAGGAGTTTGTTTCTTTTCTATATACCTACCTGTAATTCTCTGTCTGCAGCTGATGCTGATCCGGCATGCGGTTCTTGTCCTGCACTAACCAAACTTCGTACACATTGCAAATGGTTGGTTGGCCTCCATCACCCAAGGGACTAGATGTTGAGTTGTTGCCATACAATGAAATGTGAATGGAGCTGTCTGTTAAGGAGAACTTCGTCTTCCAGAGCTCACGGCTGATTGCACCAACATCTCCGTGATCTCTATTGGTGGCCAGGGATGGATGCTCAGGTTCATGATGCTGTATGTTCTAAACTGTCAAGTCACATCCTTCTCCTCTCCAGTCGGTGTCGCTGCCAGATGGACCATGGCAGAAAGTGGCTGTCTGATATAGTCGGGCCATTTGACACTGCTACATCCAACTGGAGGTTTGCTATAACATTAGTTGACTAATACAGCAAATGGTGTGAGGTCTCATTTATTCACACTGTCACTATGGATTCTGTGGTTTCCTTTATGTCATCAGTCTTCAGCCGCCATGGAAATCCATTGAGTATATCTGCTGCTTTTGCTGCTTTTCTGGAAGGAAGAATTATTCGTCACCATCTTTCCTCTCTCTACTACCTGGCAGCTAATGGTGCTGCAGAGAGGTTCAACCGTGTGCTCAAACACACTGTCCAAATGGCAATCCAGCAATATAAGTCATGGAAACCTGTGGTAACTGACTTCTTGCAGGTGTAACGTGCCACTCCACACACTGAAACTGGTGTTTGCAATATCAAGCAGCATAACAAGCTGTTTTGTACAGCTGAAAATAAGTGGACAGCCCCTGTTAAGCCCCTAGAGTCAATTGGGTTAAATACCCTCTCATTGGGTCAACAGGGTTGAGAAGCTGCATGTGTTCTCTGTCAGTGAAATGTGCCTATACTTCGCTCTGGTATATTCTGATGTAATCCTGAGACCCCAGCTGGGCTACGTGCCCAAAGTTCCCTCTACCTCTTTTTAGGGACCAGCAAAAGCGCTGTCTCTAGATAAGGCATTCCCAGCCTTGTTGTTGCTGTGTCAAGTTATGTTAGATGCTCAGATCAGCTCTTTGTTTTGTTTTGTTTTGTTTTGTGGTACAGTAGAAGGGGAAAGCTGTCTCCAATAGGGGTGTCAAAATTAATCGTTTCTTCGATGCACCGCGATGCAGACGAGGACGATTCGGTTTCGGTTCAGTAATAGACCATAACCGGTTATAATGTACTGACGCTTTTCTGACGCCATTTAACGCGCATGTGCTTTGTCGCGGTAGCAAACACTGCTGGCAGAGGGAGACGAGACGCGAGTGCGAGTAATTAAACATTCCTACATATGAGCATGCAAGTTACATGCGCTTCTTGAGGCACACACGCAAGGTCTCGCTCTCTCCGTGCACGCGCTACACAGTTTGAACATACATTCACGTAGCCTTTCGAAAACCGGGACGTTCAGTGTCCCGGGAATCGGGACAAACCGGGACAGATGGCAACCCTTCCGCACCCGATGGTCAAATTACACTTATTCTGTGTTATTTCGCGTGATTATGGATGATCGTCTTCAACAGCGGACTCGGTGACGGTTGATGCGCGCATCTCCAGGGTAACATACACTGATGAATGAGCGCTGCTTTTAATGAACATTTCTTTAAAAAAAAATTATTTTGAAAGAATTTAATTTTCTTAATGGCATAAACAGGCTTTAGTCCCATGAAACTTAAACTGGAATGTCTCTGTTGTTGTCACTGGGACTTCCTGAACAGGCGAACACTCACGCGAACACTTTCTAATTTACTTCAAAAGTGATGTATGCGTGCTCGCGCGACGCATACATCACTTTTGAAGTAAAATAGAAAATTAAGGATGCGGTGCATCGCAATGCATCGCGATAATCGAATTGAACCGAATCGATGACATGAAAATCGTAATCGAACCGAACCGTGAGACCAGTATAGGTTCACACCTCTAGTCTCCAAACAGAGGATAGTCCACTGGATAGTGAATGCTATTGCCTTGCCATACCCAGAGATGGGCAGTATTTCAGATACATGTATTTAAAATACGTATTTGAAATACAAAATACTATTTTGTATTTTGTATTTTGAAGCCTTTGGGAAAATCAAATGTAATTTGTATTTAAATACATTTAAGATGAGTATTTTTGTATTTTCAAAATACATAAAATACTTTTTGCCAGTCAACCTCTTTATCAGGGTACTGGTTTCATGCATCAACTAGTTCAGACACGCCTGAGGAGTAAGCAAATTTATCCATGCAGCTTTTAGTGGGAAATATAAGAATTGTTGGAACGCTGTAAAAGAAGCACTGATGCATGATACACCACAAAAATCTTCAGCTTTTAGTTTTATTGTTCATTGGGGAAAAAAAACTTTGGGTAAATAGTCTCAAATGAATCCTAATTTAATATTTTAGATAAAATGTATAACTTTAATGAACTTAGAAATAAAAAACAAATAACAAATAAACTTTATATTAAAAAAAACAAAGTTTTTTTTAAACTTGCATTTACCGATTGATGTGTTTGCTTTTAACGATTGTCTATTGTGTGTACAGCGCTTTGAGAAGCTGCTTTTAAAGGCGCTTTATAAAATAAAGGTTATTATTATTATTATATTATATAAAATAAATATAAAATGACTATACTTAAAAATAGGGCTGTAACAATATCGTGTCACAACATATCGCAACAATATCGTGGATAATTCACCCAAAGTAAAAACTACTGTGTGAGAACAAATTTACGTTTTCAGAGTTTTAGTGTCAGTAGTAGTACTATATTAAACTACTATATAATGTTGAATATAATAATAATGCAATGGGGAAATATTTGTGGGTCCTGATAATGCCAAATGTCTGATTTTAACAGTAAAGTAAAGTATGTGGCCTACATTATTTTAAATATATCTAGTCAGTGAAAGAGTGCAATCATATTCATCTAAAATAATTCTGTATTTTCAGATTCAGAATCATGAATATAGTTATTCTGGTGTCTCTATTGTCCTGTGCTTTGGGTTTCCAGCACCAAGTACAAGCCTATTCATTTACACACACAATGTAATATCAAATTTAGCATTTTAATCAACAGTAAATTTTTTGCTAACCTTTTACCATATGTCTTGGAGTGTCTCAATAATATCGTATCAGTATCGTGATATGTATCGAATCGTGACATGAGGGTATCGTTACACTCGTACTTATAAAGCATTGAAAAAAAAAGCCTCAACAGAGTTTGAAATTCAGTTTTTGCTGTTGTATCAATATTAATAGTAACTGATATTGAGAATTGTGAAACCATGATATACAGGGGTTGGACAATGAAACTGAAACACCTCTCATTTTAGTGTGGGAGGTTTCATGGCTAAATTGGACCAGCCTGGTGGCCAATCTTCATTAATTGCACATGGAACCAATAAGAGCAGACTGTGAAGGTCCAATTAGCAGGGTAAGAGCACAGTTTTGTGCCGTGTATCAGGATGACAATGCACCAATACACACAGCAAGACTGGTGAAAGATTGGTTTGATGAACATGAAAGTGAAGTTGAACATCTCCCATGGCCTGCACAGTCACCAGATCTAAATATTATTGAGCCACTTTGGGGTGTTTTGGAGGAGCGAGTCAGGAAACATTTTCCTCCACCAGCATCACGTCGTGACCTGGCCACTATCCTGCAAGAAGAATGGCTTAAAATCCCTCTGACCACTGTGCAGGACTTGTATATGTCATTCCCAAGACGAATTGACGCTGTATTGGCCGCAAAAGGAGGCCCTACACCATACTAATAAATTATTGTGGTCTAAAACCAGGCGTTTCAGTTTCATTGTCCAACCCCTGTATATTGTTACTGTGAAGTCAAATTAAGATTTTGGGTCATATGTTTTGCTAGATAGCAGAAATGTTCCCACAGTTTTACATACAGTATGAATTTTTTAATAGTTTTCACCACAAGTAATAGACTACATTGTAACCTGGTCAGAAATAAGTATTTAAATGGCTGCTATTTTGCTATTTAGTTTATTTGTAATGACCAGCAATAGGCCTATGTAGTTTCTTCATTCACTGTGACCTATACATGCACTGGATGGCCAATTTCACATGTATTTTGTGTATTTTCAAAATACAAAATACTGTATTTGTATTTAAATACATTTTTCCACACAGTATTTTGTATTTGTATTTAAATACATTTTTCCACACAGTATTTTGTATTTGTATTTAAATACATTTCCATGTATTTATGCCCATCTCTGGCCATACCAGACCCAATCGTGCTGTGGGTCTGAGCAGTGTGAGCACACTCCACATGAAGTGTTGCATCCTCCTGGGCCCTAGTGAACAGCGCATCTCTAACAGACATCTGAAGAGCAGCAGGCTGTGCTACACCTAAAATCTTTGCAAGATTTTATCATATCCGGGTTGAGCCAGTTTGTTCCTGTGTGTTGTTAGGTACGAACAGGTAAGTTGCAGGTAACTGGCTAGGTATTTCGCTTGTACAAAGCACCTTTCCCCTCTCTGAGATGATGAGAACGTGTGCTTTTTTGTCCATGTGAGTTCCCCGGGCTGGCGAATTCCTAAACGTGTTATTTCCCTATAGCACCCTAAGGCTTTCAAATTTGGAACTCGTGGAGTATGCCCTTTCAGGTCAGCCCGTGTACTTGGGCTAGGTGCTACATATGTAGTGATTCCCTAATGGCAATCCCATATAATGTATTTTCCACAATACAGTTTCCCTGATGGTAAACCTGTGTACTCCCGCTCTGTCACCAGTCCCCAATGCTAACTTCCGGTCTGTGCAGCTTTTACGTTTTTTTTTAAGAGAAAAGGTTTAGAAACCGCTGAAGCGACATATTTCCACTAAAATACGGTCCTTACCGCCCCCTCGTGGTAAGGGGGTCGAAGTTTCTTGCGTGGGGCGTTGGGAAGGTTACAACTTTGCGATTAACTTGTTACCTGGCATGTAGCTTGCTACAGTAGCTCCATAGGAACTTCTAGTATCAGTACATCAACTCAACGTCGAAAGTGACTGTTAGATAGGGAACGTCTTGGTTACTATTTTTTACCTCTGTTTCCTGATGGAGAGAATGAGACGTTGTGTCCCTCCTGCAACAACACCGAACTACCCGCTGAAATGGCCGGGACAGTCTCGGCTTCTCAACACAAACGAGGGACGGTCTTGTGGGGTCTAGTCCATGACTAGGGTTTGAGAAAGCATCCCATATCTTAAGCGGGTTGCTGCACGTTCCTCAAATTATTTTGAACCAGTATGACAAGGACAATGTGGTTCCTGGGAAAAAATGTGGATATAGAAAATCATTTGTAATACAAATGCATGTCATATTTGACCGTTTTTGTTATGGTGGAGATATGATCGGTGCCGTCTGTAAAAATCAACACTGCATATCCTTTGCAGAGACATCTGTTTGTGCCTGCTTTTTCTAGAAATGTGTGTCCATTTATGTTTGTGTCACGATATGAAGATAAAAGAAAGGCTATTCTGTTTGCCCTTATCCAAGGTACTTAAATTACCACCTGCGGGTCAAAAAAACAACATTCTTTACAATTTATAGCATCATTGTAACATAACAAAGATGCCTTTTGAGATCAGAGATGTCCTCTGGGCTTCTACTGCCATTTACCTACTGTGGCACAGCAACAATAGAAGCCTGTGGGCTACAAATAGCCTTTATGTCCAATTTAAAGCATAAAATACAATTAATCTATTGCATGGCAGTGATAATGGCAAATACTCTAATCCTGAATATGAATTCATCATTTTAGACAGACTCTTAAACCAGTCCTTGAACTGCTACTTCATTTATTGTGATGTTTGTTATAGCTGGTAGATGAAATGATCTTTTCTTCCAGGACCATTCTGAATTGCCCATTGGGGCGGCTGCCACCATGGCACATGAGATCGGCCATAACTTTGGCATGAGTCACGACCATGAGGGCTGTTGCGTCGAAGCCACTGCTGAGCAGGGCGGATGTGTGATGGCGGCAGCTACAGGGTAAAGACTGAAACTCTTATACATTTGCATTACATTGATGCCTTTAGCAGATGCTTCCTTTTATAAATAACCTATAATGCAGATCACAAATCATGGTACTGTAATTATAGAAAACATGCTAATTACACAAAAAACCCTCAAGCTCTTGCAAATAATTTTAACTTGTGATCGCTACCGAACTAATACATAGACAAGATGCTACTGTACAAGTACATACTTAGTTGCTAATGATGAGTCTCTAAGGATGAGTCAAGCTATATTAGTCTCCACTTCAGATTTCACGCCTTCACGCCTCACTGACCGTCTGATGTACACTACCATCCAAAAGTTTGGAGACATTAATATTTTTTATGCTCTATTTAAAATCTTTTTGAAATTTCTATTTATCCTGAAAAAAAGTCTATGATGGTTTCGGCAAATGTATTAAGCAGCACAACTGCTTTATACATTGGTAATAATAAGAAATGGTTTTTGAGCACCATATCAGCACATTTAGAATGATTTCTGAAGGATCATGTGAGTAATGGCTGCTGAAATATCAGCTTTGCATCACAGGATAAAATTACATTTTAACATGACTTATTGTATATATATATATAACTTTAAAACTAGAACAATTTCTAGTGTAAACATTTTTAAAATATTACTTTTTACTGTATTTTATCAAATAAATGTACAGTAGTGTACAGTATATTGCATAGAAAACTTTGCTGGCTGAAATCACAGGTGCAATGTTGTTTGGCTCGGTTTGGCTTGCTGTGATAACTTCAGCTAAACAGGCTTTTAGAAAATCTGCTAGGAAACCTTTTTTTGTGTGATAAGAAATTAGCAAGTAAACAAGATACCATGTGCATCAGGTTTGATATGGCACCATCTATGATGGCATTGCCTGATTGCAATTTTCACCCTTTCTGTGATAAAGCCTAAAAAAATGTCTTTAGATGATAGATGCATATCACAGAGGCTTGCTGAGATACTTTCTGAGAACTCTGATTTACAGTGCCTAACGGAAGTATTTAAACCCCTTCATTTGTTTCAATTTTGAGATGATGCTGCCTTATATTAAACTACTTGAATTTAAAAAAAAAAAAAAATCACATCAATCTACACTCCATACTCCATTTTGCTTCATAGAAGCAAAAAAAAAAAAACAGCTATGTGACAATTTTGCAAATTTAATACAAAAAGGAAACCTGAAATAAGTTCATTGTATAAGTTTTCAAGTCGTAAACTCAGTATTTAGTCAAATAACTTTTACAGCCTGTCTTTTTGGGTATGATGTGACAACAAGCTTAGCACATTTGCATTTGGCGATTTTCTGCCATCCTCTCATGCTCTGTCAGGTTGGATGGAGACTGTCGGTGGACAGACATTTTCAGGTTTCTCCAGAGATTTTCTATTGGGTTCAAGCCCAGGCTCTGGCTGGGCCACTCAAGGACATTCACAGAGTTGTCCATAAGCCACACTTGAATTGTCTCAGCTGTTGCTTATTGGGTCATTGTCCTGTTGAAAGGTGAACATTCTGCCCAGTCCGAGGTTCTGAATACTCTTAACTAGATTTTATACTATATACTAGGCTATATACTATATACTATAAAACTATATATTTTGCTGCCACCATACTGTTTGTCCTTTTGTAAATTTCTCCCATCTCCATATATGATTATGGAGCTCAACCAGAGAGATCATCAGCTTCTTGATCACCACTCTAACCAAGGCCCTTATCCATCCATTGCTCAGTTTGATCAGGAGGCCAGCTCTAGGAATTACAGGATTATGAAGGCTACATGCTTCTGGGAACCTTCAATACTGCAGAAGTTATGGTAGTCTTCCTCAGATCTGTCTCTTGATACAATCCTGTACTACTACTACTAACTATCCAAACTACTACAGGTAGTTCCTTTGACATCATGGCTTGTTTTTCTTTGCTCTGATATTAATTTTTAGCTGTTAGATCTTTTAATTGAAAGGTGTGTGCATTTCAAAATAATTCCCAATCAATTGAATTTGCCACAGGTTAACTCCTGTGTGTAACTCGTAAGTGTAGTAACATCTACAAGCGAAATTGGAATTCTCCGAAGCTAAATTTCGAGTGTCCTTGAAAAGACTAGGAATACTTATGCAATGTAATTATTTATGCAATGCATTTGTTTTTATTTAAAGCAGTTTAACATAAGGCAGTAGTAACATAAAAAATATGTGAAAAAAAATTAAGTAGTTTGAATACTTTTACAAGCCACTGAGACAGGAGGGAACAAGATATTGTCAGCACATCAGTGGTGGAGAAATGTTCCCAGGACCTGGTATAAATGGAGAACAGCAAGGGTCCCAAGCACTGAGCCCTGTTGAATCCCAGTTTTGAAGGTGCAGCAGTTTCCAGCTCACTGGGTAAGAGCTAAGTAAGACATAAACCAGAAAAAAAGCTTATAAAAAGCCATAACTTTTTCTGAAAGAAAAAAAAGATAATGCTAGTATGATATCATAACTGTCTGACATAGCACATCACTTGTGGCAAGGAAAGTAGTTTCAGTAGAATAAATTGTTTTGAAGCTTGATTGGGCTGAAGTGGGTTAAGTGGCCCACTGGTTCTTATGCCCCTGCAGTAGGAAAGGTAAGAAAAAAAGAGCAGCGAAGATTACTTAGAGGAGGCAAGGGTTTTTGACTTGTCCAAGGCATAAAGTTGAAAAAGATTTCGAAAAACCTCACTACTTACCTGTTACTTGATTCATTACCAATACTGGTGAACTGCACTGACCTCAATGTCGATAGCTGACTGTTGTATATGTACATTGGAAGTTTTCCTGAATAGTGCACCTTTTGTTTTCAAACATTTTTATGCACAAAAAATATATATATCCCTTTCTAAAATGGTCTGCAGGCACCCGTTTCCAAAAGTTTTCAGCCGCTGTAGCAAAAAAGACTTGGACAACTATTTCCAGAAGGGTGGAGGAATGTGCCTGTTCAACATGCCCAACATGAAGGATCTGGTCGGGGGCAAGAGGTGTGGAAACGGCTTTGTAGAGGAAGGGGAGGAGTGTGACTGTGGAGAACCAGAGGTGATTTGTGCCTAAATTAATTATTGAATGGAATGACTTATTGATTTAGAGAATATTGAATCAGACCAATCATGAATTAGTCATTTTTCAGAGAATAGTGAGGGTATGAAATACATACAAATTTGATAGTTAATATGGATCAACTTAAATAATGTCTATTTTTTATGCATATATTATTTATTCATGGAATGTTTATTATATATACAATGTATTATTTTATAATGACAAGCTTTGCCTAACCAGAAAAAAGTTTTATTTTACCACATGGTAGGTAGACACTTAAATGTTAGCAAGACTACAGCGGAAAATTTGTGCCGTAACAGATAGTAACAGATGAAAGCATATCAAGTTTTTATGTTTGCTCGCATGTCATGTGTAGAGAGGGTCACCTTGATTTTGACAAACTGGGCTGAGTTTCCCGATAACGTTGTCTCTTAGCGCGCTACGAAGACTCTTAAGGTATAACTTAACTGAAGGTATACCATTTCTAGGCGTGTTCCCCGAACTATACCTTAGAAAGCTGCTTAAGATATACCTTCTTACGTGCGACGTTACCGGGTGCTGTCCGTGGCGATGGTGCTGAATCTGTTGATATCGATGACTCGAGAATCAATTATTCTCTCGTGCAGGGGCTGTTTATGTGAGAAAGCGCTGTTCTTTATTAAAGAAGCACTTCAGAAATAGTTGAAATTGCATTTACTAGGACTCATGGGATATTATAAAAAATAATCCAAACTATAACATCCTACAATAGCCTTGCCTACATATTTTAAAATTGTATCATTGCTTCCATAATAACCATTTACATTTTTTATGTGCTTTCTTCTCTTTCCCATTTTTGTTAGCTGAGGTGAGCTGCGATGCAATATTGTTCTTGTAAATACTTTCAAGCATTTCAGTAATAAAAGTGTACGTCATAGCTACGGTGCACGGAAGTGATCAAAAAGGATTTAAACAGTGAATTTTGAATCTCGTCTTGTAAACGGCAAATACGGCAATTAAATTACCACACGACCTGTTTGTCAAAAATCAGTAGGTACTAATTTGGACAGAGATTTTTAGCGGGTTGGGTGAGAAAAAACACTGATATTATGGATTCGGACGGCACTAAAATAACCGACTTACCCCTGTAAATGTTTAAAATACCATACGAGCCCATGATAAACAATATTAGCGTCCGAATAGGACTTAAGTGACAGTAGCCTATGCTTTCACTGGCCTTTAAAAGCGCTCTTTAATTAAAATAAATTTATAAAATGTTATTATATATAATAATATAATTAAAATTCTAACAACAATCAGTGTAATGCCAATTTTATTCTTTGCATGAAAACACTTGAATTAGCCTAATTGAACACTGTCTGGGTGTATTAAAACTTCAGAATTATATTATTATAGACCTTTAACAGTGATAAGGTAAAGCTAAGAGTGGTCCAGACCAACCTTCCGCACGTATGACTTACAGAAGGTATACTTAACTAAGAGCGTTTCGGGAAACACGTATTAACGATAAGGTACAGCTTAAGGTGTAACTTAAGAACGACGTAGCGTTAAGAAGGTTTCGGGAAACTCAGCCCTGTAAACTTGGCCCTCAAAATCTGATTTGTAGATTGAAATGTTGTTCCAGGAACAACACAGATGATGATCCAGGAACATGTTGTACTTGGTGAAATAACGTTGTAGAGAGAGAAAGAGGATCAGTCCACCTTGTTGCAAAGCCTTGTTTGACAGGCTGTCAGTGCGCATATAATGGCTGGATGATTTGCCATCTGGTGTACTGTAGGTAGACTGAGGTATCGTCTGCAACTCCTAAATGCATAAACACCTCTACTACTGTTCTGAATTTTACCTGTCGCCAATACCACATTCAGTGAAATAATACATCAGCTGAATGTACAGTACACCACAGAAAAAAGATAGTTTGAGTCACTAAACTGAGAGCTGTTATCATACACCTTTGTTCTAACGTTTAAATCCAAACCATGATCTGCTGGCCCTCTCTACTTCCATGAATACATAAAAATAGATTTGACAGTGCAGGCCTGTCATGTATGTCTTTTTTTCATTATAGTCACTGAATCACACCATTTATTTATTTCTAGTGTGATAATCATAGCTGTCAGTCGCACTTGATGCTTTGAAACCGTATCAGGCAGAATAGAGGTTGATGTGTGTGCTTTTATGTGACGGAGAAAGAGTGTGTGTGTGTGTGTGTGTGTGTGTGTGTGTGTGTGTGTGTGTGTGTGTGTGTGTGTGTGTGTGTGTGTGTGTGTGTGTGTGTGTGTGTGTGTGTGTGTGTGTGTGTGTGTGTGTGTGTGTGTGTGTGTGTGTGTGTGTGTGTGTGTGTGTGTGTGTGTGTGTGTCAGAGCTTATATGTGTTGTGACCGTTTCCTCCCCTTGAACACCCTAAAAACACCACACACACACACTTCCTCCCCTTCCTCTATTCATTTTCAGCTATACGGTATAATTATTGGCCGTCAGACTCCTCCACGCTGTATATATCAGTGTCATACATGTCAAACATTTTAATATGCATCTGACATCCTGTGCAGTTTCTCTTTTCGATTTATTCTTTTGCGCACTTTAATCATAGCATGCAAGCAGGCACCATGTGTGTATGTACTGTACATATGTACTGTATGTATGTATGTATATATATATATATATATATTCTGTGTGTGTTTTCACAACTTGCTCCAAGTGGTTGACCATGTAAGTTGAGAGCCATATGTTGATTTGCTTGGGTAGCCTTTTCTATCTGTTTTCTATCTCCCACAGGAGTGCACCAATGATTGCTGCCACCCCAGCAATTGCACTTTGAAGGTAGATGCACAGTGTGCCCACGGGGTCTGCTGTGAGGACTGCAAGGTGCCTAACTATTTATCTGTCTATTTTTTTCTCTCTCCCACTGCTTCCTTCTCTCATTCCATCTCTGGTCTGACTTTCATACAAGTGTTCAAGGTTAGCGGGTTAGCCTGGCCCTGTTAACCCCTGCTGGTAGAACCAGCATCTGGCCACAAAAAGCATCTTTCTCAATTAACGTCATAGCAAATTAGCTGTATATTCTGAAAAAAGAAATACATTTTGGCATGCAATATACGCATGTATTGAGACGTCATTGAAACGTGCCAGGATGAAAAGCTGCAGTAAAAGTGCAACAGCTTTTGATTTAGACAAATTCACCCTATAACCTGAAAACTTTAATTGTTCTAAGGAGGCAAGGTATAGATCGGCCAGGGTCATATTTATTTTTTTATTTTTTGCTCAGAAAAGTTTCTAGTGAAGGATTTAGGCCTTTACTGTGTTTCCTCTTCCTGAGAAGTGCCAGCTGCCACAGTTTCATATCCACTTTTCTGTAGTTTGCCCACCACCTGCTCTTTTTTACTTTCTTCAAAGTCCTCAGTCTCCTTATTATGCACTCTCCCCACAGTTGAAGCAGGCCGGCACCATGTGCCGCGGACCAGCCGGTGCTTGTGATCTGCCGGAATATTGCACGGGAGGTTCGCCCTATTGCCCTTCTAACGTTTACATCCTGGACGGGTCATCATGTCAACATGGTCATGCCTACTGCTATAATGGCATGTGTCTGACCCATGAACAGCAATGCCTGCAGCTGTGGGGTTACGGTAAGATTCATGCTGGCTGAGAGTGCCTTTAGTTTGCAAGGACATTTTATTTGTAGCATCCAGTTCAAGAGTTATTATGTATTCAAGGGATGAATGAGTTCAAATTAAGGCCCTGTTTACACTAGTGCATTTTCGTTTTAAAACGGCCTTTTAGAATGAAAACGACCATCGTCTATCCTGGCGTTTCCACTGCGTTTCAGGAACAATCGCATGTCAAATGACGTAGGATTGCCAACTGTCCCATATTGGCTGGGAAGTCTCTTAAATTGGGCCTAATTGATTTGTCCCATACGTGACCTCCCTTGTCCCGTTTATTGACTGCTACACTGATCTAACCAATGACTGATACAACAGCAAGAGCAGCAGTGCTGATCACGACACTTGAGAATGATCACCGACAGCTGTCATCATCCAATCACAGCCCCCTCTCACAATCATTAGTATACGTTAAGTAAATGCACCAATTCCTCCACAAAAAAAAAAAAAAATAGGGCAATGTGTGACACTTTCCAGTCAATTTGGCATGTGAAAAAAATATGGATAAACCTGCAATAAAAAAAAAACTGTTCAGCTACAAAAAAATAATGGGAAGTAAAAAAGACGTGGGTTAAGACAGTCAGCGGTGACTCAACGAAAGCCTTCTGTACTTTATGTCGCAGGGAATTTTCTGTTAGGCATGGAGGTGAGAATGACTTGACTCAACATGCTTCAACAGAAATGCACAGGAAGGCCACACTAGCTAAAGGGGCAAGCAATATCGGTGCATTCTGTAGGGCAGCTACTGTGGAAACTGACAAAATCAC
Organism: Chrosomus eos; assembly: GCA_036326025.1. Taxonomy (NCBI): domain Eukaryota; kingdom Metazoa; phylum Chordata; class Actinopteri; order Cypriniformes; family Leuciscidae; genus Chrosomus; species Chrosomus eos. The sequence continues at coordinate 41,366,275 of CM070818.1, read as the reverse complement.
GTACGTGTATCACACTGTCAAACATGGACTCCCTTATTTTCCAATAAAGAACCATGATTTTCCCTATTTTCCTTTCCAGAAGTTGGCAACCCAGGCGGCTCTAGGCTGTGTTTCCCGAAAGCATTGTGAGCCTAAGTTGATCATAGAACAATAGCCACAAATGGTCTCTACGATCAACTAAGGCTTACAATGCTTTTGGAAACGCAGCCCAGGTCTGTTATTGTCTTGTTCCAGTAGCGTAATGTGGGCAGCCATGCCGTCGTTTTCAAAAGTCTCTGTTTTGCTCCTTTTACACTAAAACACTTCTGAGTTTTCCATCTAAAACGGTGTCTGCAGCGTTTTCGAAAGTCTCCGTTTTGAAGGGTGAAAACACCGTTGTGTAGATGACAGACCTAAAACGAAAACCCACATAGAACAAAGTTTTTGAATCCCAACTGGCGCTTTCAGTCTTTAGTCAGCGTCAGTGATCAAATTCTGCTTGATGTTGATTATTTAGTGAGAGCTCATGGCATTTGGCTGTAGACCTCCTGTGTGTTCTGGGCTCATGTCCAGTCAGGCTCTTTGCCTGTCAAACTAACACACATCACAGCAGATGTAGTTTGTCATTTGTGGGGCGAGGGGTTGTTGACATGTTTGATGTTCACTGCGTCTAACAGATATTATCATATTCACAATTTTTTAATTGAGCAGTTACTATTTTATTGGAATTGTATCATAAAACTTTTGGTCACTTGAAACCTAAAAATATATCTTCAATCTAATAATATTATCACTAATCAAATATTAGCTGGTGGCATGAAGCCAGCTAACCCATGTTCACAGTATGACATTGACATTTCTCCAAGGTAACGTAAGTTTAACTGAATAAGTAAATTTGTCCAGGTGCGCAGCCGGCGCATGACGCCTGTTTTCAGGATGTGAACGCTGCGGGAAATGCCTTTGGAAACTGCGGCAAGGACAGTCATGGCAACTACATGAAGTGCGAGAAAAGGTGAAGTGCTATTTCAGTATTCCGACCAGCCATATAAGCAATATATGGTTTATTCAAATACCAATTTGGGCTTGGACTTCTTGTTACATTATACTTATTTATCTTGTGTCTGCTCCTATACATTAAAAAGAACAAGCTAATACATTGAGAAGAACAAACTAATATACTGAAAAGAAAAAGAACAAACTAATCCATATACTGTAGTTTACAGCACTGCAGACTCAGCAGTTATGAACTTTTACAAACTCTTTTTTTTCTGATTATTCATCATTCTCATAACATAGCAATGTGATTTTAAGATGAGATTTCTTTTTTTTTAATACTATTATCTAATTTCCCATGGCTGATTTTATGCTGAAATGGCTGTGGGCAACGATACCTAGTGATCTCTCATGACATCTCGCATATAAAATCTCCCAACAGTGATGCCAAATGCGGTAAGATACAGTGCCACAGTGCTGCCAAGAAACCAAAGGGCACGAATGCTGTGTCCATAGACACCACCATCCGTACAGACGGCATTGAGGTAAAGTGCCGGGGCACCTATGTGTACAGCACCCAAGATGGACAGGGCGATCTTCCTGACCCGGGACTGGTCATGACAGGCACCAAGTGTGAAGAGGGCAAGGCAAGTTTTTAGTTTTTTTTTTAAGCTGTACATTTAATATTTAACTGAGCAATATTTTCAACAAAATCTATACTATTAAGCAGCCATTTGTGTCTCCACCTAATGTGTTAACAAAAGCATGTATTTTATGTTTTGCATTGAAGGGTCGATGTATTCTATTTTTACTTCCCTTCAGGTGTGCAAAGATCGCAGATGTCAAAATGCCTCTTTCTCTGAGTTAGAAACCTGCATCGCACGTTGCCATGGGCATGGGGTGAGTGATCAAATATAGTTATTTCTACCGAAATCTGTGTGAGCCTGATGATGACCAACACTAAATTATCAATGTACATCTCGGGTTCAGCGTACGTAGATAATGTAAATGGACATGGTTTTTCAAAAACAGAGAGCATGTACAACGTTGAAATTTCACAGGACTATGGGCCCTATCTTGCACCCAGCGCACGATCTGAAACGCAAGTGTCAAAGCGCGAAGCGCAAGTAACTTTGTGGGCGGATCCCGGCGCTGTTGCTATTTTCCCGGCAGGATAAATGCCTCTTGCGCCTGGCGCAAATCTAAAAGAGGTTGGTCTGAAGTAGCTTCATTATTCATAGGTGTGGTTTGGGCGTAACGTGAAATAAACCACTCAGAGCGTCATCCAACATACCCTTTAAGAGCAGGAGCGCATGTCGCATGGTGGATTGTTATTATTATGGCGCATTTACCCGGCGCGCTTCAGAATCGGTTCACAGCCGAGGAGATCGATGTTCTTGTCAGGGCCGTAAAATAAAGAGAATTGACATTGGGGATGGGACAAACCCACCCAAATCAATAGAAAAAAATATGAGAAAGCTCAACTTAACTGGTAAGTTAAAGAGTAAGGTTTTTAATGTAGGCCTACTTACATTATGGTAAAGGTGATTTCGCAGTCTTCCGATTTTTTTTTCCTAGTTCTTGACGGACAAAATAATTTGTCAGATGTCCTTATATACATATGTGTCTTGCCACTATTGGGCAAACAGATCTGATCCGTCATTACTACAATTTGCCTGAAAAATTACCAATATACACTGGTAAATGTGTAAGCTAGATTTATGCCTATTTTTTTCACATCTTCATGGACACCACAATGATTTCCCTCGTATGGTAATATCATTCCTTGTTATAATGTATGATTTGCAAAAATAAAAACTGCTGCATCTGTGTTGATGAGAGAATCAAAGTGTGTGCGCGTTGTGCACCCGTTACATTATGGCCAAGCATGCGCGCTTAAAATAGCATTCTGAACAACAGCGCAACGCGCCATTGACTTTAGACCAGGTTTTTTTCTGGTCAGTGGCGGAATTGTTTTCTGGAACTGTAAAATAGCACTAGGGAATGTTTGCGCCGAAACACGCCTCGTTTTTGCGCCGACCCGCCCAGGGAGCGCAAGTTCATTTCCTAGTTTACCGACACGCGTACTGTGGAGGGAAAAGCCCGCTTTGCGCGGGTGCAAAATAGGAATGATACATGCGTCAGTGTACAAAGTCAATTGCGCTGGGTGCAAGATAGAGCCCTATATGTTTTATGTTTAGATATTTATAAATCCTTTTCTTGTAACTTTTAAGCATACATACATAAATCTAGTAAATCTTAAGTTTATGTCTAAAATAATAAAATGTTGCAGATGGAATAAGAAAATTAAAGATATTGTAATTTCATATAAAGAGCATGTTTATATTTGTACTAAAAAGAGCAGTGTAACAATATTTATTATTTAAAATTTAAAGCTAGCAATTTCTTTTTTAATGAATCACACATATTTGTCCTAAATTATGGCTAAATAAAAGCTGTCTTAGTATTCCTTCCCACTCTGAGTTCCTCTTTAACCCAGACTGACTCATTGTGAATTTCACACTTCTAAATCCTTTAAACCGCCCTCTGGGTCGCTCATATCCTGACACATACTGCCTCTAATAAAAACCAACGCTTTTCTTATATGAGCTGAGCTATAGCATTTGATTTGTGTATTTTCTGGTCAAATAGTCTTAAACAGCCTTCAAGCCGTATAAACTCAAATTCTGTCTTTCTTAATCCCTTTGCCCTCCCTCTGTCTCTCTCTTTTGTCAGCTTTTCTTTTATTTCTTGTTTATTTACCCAGTCGCTTTTCAAAAGGGCAGCCAAATACAACAGGTCTTTGAGGGGAGATTAGAGATTCAGAAAGTGCTTTTTTATTATTCATTTGCATTATCGTTTGATTCATATTGATTGTATGGTTTAGGGAAGTGTGGATGGAGAATAAAGTGAGTGATCTTGGTATTTGCACACAGCACATTTCCTTTCCTTTCCACTGTTCCTGTCTTGCCTCTGGGTTAGATTGATGCGTGTAAAATATTCTATGTTAAAAGAAATTCCATTAAGATGAAAGGCGGTATATTCTCTATTTGCCCTATACTCTAAAAGACGTGGCGAAAAACGATCCCTGCAATTGCAGCAATGAAAGTGAGGATAGGTAAATGGCAGCATATGATTAAAAAAATCTAAAACTTACTAAAGCAAATATATTAAGACCAAACTACTTTGAACAGTTGTTAGGGGTGTATAGCTCACTCAAAAATGGGTGGATTGAAATTGACAGGATTTTATAAAAGAACCTATCCTTGTGTAAAGTCATTAGGTTTAGACATGAGGCGAGTGAATGATAAAAGGATTTCCATTTATGTAGGAGGAACTATTCCTTTAAAGGTGAAGTAAGATTATTGTTCATGTACTACTAGTATGCAAATTTCTGTTTATCTCCCCCAAAAGTGTAAACATTAAGTCCCTCAGGCACCATTAAAACATTGAGAGTGGTCCGCTCAGATCCATCAATCTGAACCTATAGCGAGAGTTTGGGTCGTGGCTACTTTATGTGGAGGCCAGAGGGTGTTTAGCCGGTAGTGGGACCATGTTTGATGGGTCACATGGGAAAAGATAGTCAGCATCGGTTACAGAAGCTGGATCTGACAGCAGCTACATCGCAAATCGGATGTAGACAATCTCATAATGCTTTGTCTGCAAATTACACTTTTATATGGATAATGTGGTGAATTTGAAGGTGAAGGTGATTTTTTTTCAATTATCGTAAGTGAACCTCATGGAACATATTAAAATAATAATTAAAAAACCCATGTCATGACCCCTTTAAATACACAGGACTTAATGACAAACTTAACCAGAACCAGGTGTGCAACATAATTAGTCATCATGACAACAAATAAAGAGCAGTAACATAGGAGACAGGAACAGAACACAGGAAAACAATGTGATATAAACTAAGAGTCCATGAAAACAGAACATGACACCCTGATACAGTATGTTATATGGGTTTGTTATAAGCCAGACACTCGTATTCGCTCTAGACAGTCTATATTAGTATTCCTTATACGTCTGACCTTTAGAAGTAGCCTAACTTTACCCGTGGAGACATGCCTTCACTTCACCCATGAGAGCTGTTTGAGATTTTTTAGTTGTGGGAGGTACGACATACAAAATGGGTGTTTGCAAGGTAGTTATGCTTATATATTATATGCTTTATTTTTTAAATTCCGCTAGGTGCCACTAGTGTCACAGAAACGACACACTTTACCTTCAAAAAAGGCATAGCAAAGTTACACCCAAACCTTCCAGATAGAAATTCCTGTGTGTCATTTTGTTTTGCATGCAGTTGTGTAACAGCAATGGGAACTGCCACTGTAACCGTGGATGGGCTCCCCCCTTCTGTGAGAATCCAGGACTCGGGGGAAGTGTGGACAGTGGACCCGTGCAGTATGACAGTGAGTTCACCTTCAACTTTCAGTGCACATGTGCCTCTCTTTATTTCTCTTCTATTCTTTAATCCATCTCATAGATAGATTTATCTGAGATTGTATCACTCGGGTGCTTTCTCCCTCTTTCTCACTTTCCCTTTCTACCTCTTATCAGATGTCACCATGACCATTAATCTCTACCGTCCAGATTTTCTTCCCAGATCTCAGGACAATGATATCTTTGCTGTGTTGAAACATTTCAAGAGCTTATAAGAATTTCTGAATGTATTACTCAGTCTTTTCATTTAATATAGACTGTATCTGCTACACTTCCTGTTCTTCTTTTTTTTTTTATAAAGGATTTGAAACAGTATGAAATATGCTAAATATTTCAATCAGTAGTAATGCTGTCACATAACCCGCTACAGTTTTTAAGTCTTTTAAAAAAATAAATTAATATTTTTATTAAGCAAATTAGGGATGCACCGATACCTGTATCGGTATTGGGCCCGATATTGCGCTCGTGTACTCGTACTCATATAAATGCTCAGATACCCGACAAACGATACCCCGCAGTGTGTTTACAGTGTTTGTGTCCGGACAAAGAAACACCGACAACAGAAAGTATAATGGGGATAAAAGAGAAGGCTATCTTTGAAGTAAATGTATTTAATTTGTGGAATATTAAACAAAATATAGTAACGCTTATATACCTGTGGTGCGTGAGCTGATAAGCGTAAAACGTGCTTTGGATTGAGCGTGCAGCGGCACAGACGCACACGCAAGCTTGTTGAGCACATTTTCACTGACATTGCTGGTAAGTTTGTAGTTCGGTCTAATATGGCAATGGCAGTAAAATGTAAAAGAAAGTAAAATGAGGCATGTATTATTAACTTTAACTGTATGTAAAGAAAGAGAGTGAGAGAGCGCACTTTTGTCGCATGCTCTTGATCGCTAATCGTTTATTCAGCACATATGTGTCATTTGTAGTCAAACTAAATCGTAAATGTAAGTAAAACATAAACTGTCAAGTGATTTATGTATAACGAGTTGTTCCCTACATTATTACAGGATGTTTGCAGGTCAAGAAGTTTCATGAATCCAAACATCCGAAGCGCACGGCCAGAAAACCGCGTTGAACTCGAATTTTGAATTGAATTCTTTCACGTCTTGCGCTTGAATTGACGAAAATCCTAGTAGACAGGTTATATTTTAACCCTTGTGCATCAATTCAAAAAAGTTACACATAGGTACATAGAGGACAAAAATGTCTGTGTAAAAGAACTGTCATAAAAATTTGAAGCTTGGGAGCACAGACTTAAAGGCACACTGTGGAACTTTTCAACCTTTATAATATATTACCAAAACCCATTGAGATGGTACATCGACTTACAATAGGTTGAATGACACGTCTGCCGAAGCCTGAAGGTGTCTGTATCGTTTTTACTAGCACTATGTAACTTCGGGTTTCAGGTAGGAACCCGAGCACAAAAAGAACTACAAAATTCGAACGCTTTACGGCATACGTCACTTCCCCCACCACCCCAACTTCCTCAAATTCTAACGTGAGAGCTCAACTCGCGTTTGACTGCCGGCGTCTGTATCTTGTCGTCATGGCTGAATCAACAGCTACTCGGAAGAAAGCAAAGATTTTGTCAGAGGAGACCAAAAAAAGAAAAAAGGAGAGTGATAAACTAAAAGCAAGGACGAGGATAAACATTGGTCAAGCGTTCCCTCGCTGGCGTGCGATAAAGGAGGATGAGGGATTCCCGACCGATGCTGACCTGGCCGTCATGCTTTTGGACTAGTAAGTTAAATATATTGCTTGCACAATATCGCTACTTTTTCTCGCAGGCAAGGTCTCTGCCTCTCTCTCCGCGCTACACGGTTTGGCGCTGACCGACGCACATACAGTAGGCTATGTATGTTCTGTCTCGCATGCGCAGCTCTAGATTCTAGGAGATTTGAACAATTTACGTGTCGTGTTGCTGTTGTATCAGTCAGATCAGCGTAGCACTCAATAATCGGGACAAGAGAGGTCCCGATCGGGACAAATAAATTAGGCCCAAAAATCGGGACGTCCCGGCTAATTCGTGACAGTTGGCAACCCTATCTCTAACCCATTGCAAAGAGATCCTGAAGACGTTAATTGTTTGCTTCAGGTGTGTTTGATTAGGGTTGGAGATGAACTGTGCAGGACAGACGATCGGCAGGAGCAGGATTGGGCAACCCTTGTCAATGCGACTTACCTCATCAGACATTGTTTTCTGCGTATGCTACTTTTATTCAATTTGTTTTCTTTATAGGATTTATATTATTAATCTTATATTTATATTATTATTTTGGTCAGTAGTGAATCGATTAACTTTCTCCAACATACAAATCAAATGTAGTCTGCACACACATAAAGACACTGGAGGTTGACTGTTTGTTGACTTTTGCGACAATGCTGCAGCGCTTGTGGCCTCTAGGGGCACTAGACGTGAAAATTACAGGTCGAGCGCACCCTAGTGGCCAAAAGTTCCACAGTGTGCCTTTAAGTTTGGTATTATTTTAAACAAGCGTGCCGCACAAGCCCTCAAAAGTGAAGCCAAAACGTCTCGATCGCCCCCCGGTGACCGGTCCTAGTATAGGTCATAAGCCACGCCTCCCCATGTTATTCAACGGGACGTGAGACCAACTAAATAATTAAATTACACTTCACATATCTTTTTTCTAAAGATAGTGTCGGTCATTTACTGTAGTTTCTATCACGTTGATGTAATTTCTCATGTTTGTTTTTAAAATAAGTTCGTTTTTAGTTAGTTATTTGATGCTATAAAAACGGTGCAATGACATCATGATTGACAGCTGTGATTGACAGGTTCTCTGTGCGAAGTAATCACTGAAGCACCAACGGACTTTTTTCCATAATGTTGACTATGTGGTTAGTAGTTGTATTTACCTTATTTTAACGAGGTACTGCAAACAGCAGACATCATTGGAGAGGAACGGAGCAGACAAGGCAACTTAAGAAAAGTGCAGGGCGTGTGCTTGCGACTGATTCAACGCGGGTGGGGGCGGGGCCTTGATTTCGCGGCTTTACTTCCTGCTCACGACTGCGCATGACTGGTCCCGAAAACGCAACTGCGCAGACTCAAGTTCCAATATGTCAGCGCCATATCGGGACTCTGGCGGCTTCAGTTCCCTCCAATGGAAAAGAGCGAAGGGGCGTCGTCCATCTTTTTTTACAGTCTATGATTTTAAAGAAGAGCCTTGGCAGATTATAGATAAAGTAAAGAAAAATTAATAAGTAAATCCACAAAAAAAAATTATATAGGTTTATGAAAATAATTTATGAACAATATTTTATACAGTATAAAATATATATTTTATGAAACATGTTGAACTCCAAAACTGATATCAATTCAAAGCCGTAAATCTAAACAAGTTGTGTTCCAAATTTGAGGATGATATCTAAAAAAAAAAAGAGCTTTCGGTAAGATTTTGTTTGGGCGCAGTAACAGATTTTCCCTATTGGGTGCCAGCAAAACTCCACTGGTGCTCACAGTAATTGGATTTTAGATTTGCAGTTGAGTTTTTCTCTCTCAAATATTACAAGCACACACATTTTTTTTTTATTACACACATACAAACCACACTCAGACATCCATACCTACACACCCACACAATTATGGTTGCACAATTTATCCTACTACTATGGCCGTTCATGTCGAGTGCGACAAACTGCTTCCCGTTTTGAGCGTCTCTCTTCCAGAAATGACTTATAAACCTCCTGAGAGTTCCTGCGGCCATTGTTAATTGCTGTGCGCCATTTGGTTCTGTCATTTGCAAGTGCCTCCCAGTTGTCCAGGTTGATGGAGAAAGCCTGAAGATCCCTCTTAATGACGTCTTTAAAGCGTAGATGGGGGCGACCATGTTTGCGGGGGCATTTGCCAGCTCGCCAAAAAATGGCACCATCTGATAATTTTGTTTAAAAAATGTAAATTTTGAAGCCTTGCCAACAAAGCCTCTTAACAAAGATTGCATCATTTTATAGTTAAATGGGCGCTGAGAGGGAGTATTTTGTGTACCTAGTGCAAAAAAGATTTTTCAATGGAAATGGCGTTGAAATAGTAATTTGTGTATAAATGGCTTATCTTTTGGCAATCTGGTAACATAAGTAAAGTTAAAATTAAGTCACAGCTAATAATCCTTTCTGTTCATGAGTCACACTGAAAATGGCACGTCAAATTGCATTGCATTGCGGAAGAGAGTATTTACTGGTCATGTGCTGCACGTTTTAGAAATGCAGTAAGCCATTTGGTTATTCTATTCATATGTTAGATGCTGCTTTAAAGTAGTAAACTAGAGACAGTAGTGTGGTAGTTTGCTATTCTGAACATAGCCATAGAAATTATTATAGTACAACGTGAATGCAGTGCACACAAGATCTATTATTCAGAGTGGCAGATATTTGGCAAGCACTTCTAATTGTGTTTGCCGTTGACCGATGTCTAACAGTCGTTGTATGTTCTATATATGTCCTCAGGTCAGGTGGGATTGGTTGTTGGGCTGCTCTTTGCTTTTCTAGTGCTTCTCCCTGCTGTACTTATTGCCTTCTACTGCATCAGGATAAAAAGCTCCTACTTCCACAAGTGGAGAACACAGAGAGAGAAGAGCAAAGCCAGCAGGTATTACTGTTGACACACACACACACACACACTTATACAGTGCCTTTACCAAGTTTTTAGACCCTTTCACGCACGGTTTTGTTAAAAAAAAATTATGCATATCCATTTACACTTAAACCACCACAATTACAGTGTACTAAAAAAATGGGTTCATAGAAGTTCAAATGGATTAATAGCAGAAAGCTAAAAAAAAGTAATATTTTTATACAGCAAGTACTCAGACCCTTTATCAAGCTCAAATCTGTACTATTTCTTTTGATCGTCTTAAGAATTGTTTAGTCCCATTATGCAAATTCATTTGATTGGACATGGTTTTAGAAAGATATACCTGTTTGTGTTTGTACTGCACAGCAGAGCAAAACCCCAAAAAATGTATTTGAATTTTTAAAAGAACTTAGTTCTTTGAAATTGCATCTATAAAAAGCATGCCTGGGCATTTCGGTGTCATCAGATGGAAGACGTTTTGAGCCATTCATTCTGAAACTGCATGTTAAGGTAAATTGGGTATTTGGTTCCAGGAGGGACCCATTGAATTCACGCTGTGAGTGAGAGAATAACTGAACCGAAGTGAGCAATTTCGATCGCATTGACTAGTATCACCTGTGGCATGCTGAGTGATTCAGCACAGTATTATCTTCTCCATGCAGATTTGTGGAGTGAATGGTTTCTAGAGTTTTTATTTATTCGATTCCTAGAAATAAAAGCGATGACAGCATATTTTTATATTCTTTCTTCAAGCTCATTATCAAGCTCATCTAAGTCAAGGATATTTATATTGGATAAAAAAAAAATTGCCTCCACTTGTGGAGCCCTGTGATTGTGTGGCTTTTTCAATATGTAATATCAAAATGTCTTTTATCCAGATGAATAACTCACTTCAGTCACAAATAAGTGAAGAAAAAAATCATACGCTATTCTATTTGGATGACAGAAATAGACATTTAAAATAATATTTAGAATGAACACAGTGATTTTAACTACAAAATTAGAAGATAGTGGAAAATAAAAAAATCTATGGAATGTTTACTTTGGGGTCAGTATAAATGGGCTCTCAAGCTAAGGTTGATGGGAAATGGGATCAAAACACTTTCCGTCCTCTCTGATATAAATCATACTTTTGGGAATCATCTTTTTAAGCAATATAGATTACATGGCTTTTGTGATTGAAGTTCTTTTCTGGAACTGCAGTTGAAAATTCAGTTGGAAAACCATCCATTCCCGAGGCTTTGCCACTCTTCAGCCGATTAATGCCATTATAATAGAAGCCATATTTCTTCAGCAGATATTGGTTTTTCAAGAATGTCCTCATCGTTCCTATATCCAATATCTAAATTCCTCTGTTCAAGAAGCAGCTCATACCACTGACTTTTTAGATTATACATTTGGGGAAAAAAGGTGAATTGGTCAATCTTTCTTTGATCCGTAACGCATTTCTTCTCTCAAACCAAGATGCCAATTTCACTTTGAAGAGTTTTTCTTGCTTTATGTATATATATGTTTTACTTTTCTGAATATGGTGGTCATGTATTTCTGCTCTATTGAAGACAAGACCCCTTCTATTAATTAACATAATTAATAATAAAAACGGGCCTCTTATATAGCTAATATTTCTTCTATGGTTCTCCTTGCCCTTAAGTTTTTTTTGTTTTTTTTTTATTCATTTTAAACACTACCAGTCTATTTTTCACATATATTTCAGGGACACAAATGGCTTTCAGACGATTGTTTTATGACCTGCTTATAACAGTATTTGCTTTACAGAGGCAGTGCTAGAAAACCTTGTCTTTCATCTCAGCCAGCTAAAAATCTGTGATTAGTTCAGCTGTCAGCATCCTTTGAAATCTAATTATGTGATCTCCCTTCACATTTGCTGTAGTGAGATAACTGAGAATACTTGACTCTGAATTTTCCCCTTACCAGTCGTTAACAGTTAACAGAGTTGTTCACATTAGGTGCAGTATTATCCTTTCTTCTAGTCAGTGGTTTTGCATGGCAAGGGGGGATTCCGCTCATCTGAACTTTCTCAGTTACAGTAAATTCACTCTGGACTCTCTCATTGCCAGTGAAAGAAAAAAAAAGTTGTCAGTTAAGCACATAAAGGGTTAGTTTAGAAAATTCTGTCATCGTTTACTCACCCTCATGTTGTTCCAAACCTGCATGTCAGTGGTCACCAAAACTGTTTAGTTACAAACATTCTTCAAATTATCTTCTTTTATGTTATATTTATGAAGAAAGTCGTGATCTGAAACGATATGAGGATGAATAAATGATGGGTGAACTATCCCTTTAGGTTAATTCATGTAAGACTTCCAGAATCTCTCCTGCTGCTCTGGACATGGTTAAATCTGTTTCACATCTGTGTCAGTTAAGAAAAAAAAAAGAGGTCTAACACTTCCAAACTTTTACTAAGATTCTAATATGGCATACTGATTGTTAGCTGAGGATAGAACTGGCACGATCGCAATTCATTATGTATTTTGGTAACTAATCTTAATTCAGAAAGAATAATTGTTTGTGCACACTGACTCAATGTTGAAATTTTCTCAATGTTGATTCTAATTTTCTTGTGTAATTTTTGATTAAGTCATCATTCTTACCGGCATTGTCAAGAAATGCTTGTAAGAATTGAATAATGCGTAACAGCACAAAGCACCATAAGCATATTTGACTATTACCATGAGCTAGAGTAAGTGCAGCTGCAGTGAAACATAATGCTGAGGGAGTTATTCTCAGGAACAGACTCCAGGATTGGTAGGCAATACCACAGAGGTTGAATAGAGCCAAAAATGAAGTGATCCTTGAAGAAAACCTGCACACAACCTCTATCAAGAGAAAAGATTCTTCATTCAGGGTCAGAATGGCCTGGAGCACAAAGCCAAGATGATACTGGAATGGCTTTAGGACAAATAATGTCCTTGAGTGTCCCAGCTAAAACGACGCCAAATACATACTGTGGACAAAGTCGAAGCTTTCACATCTAAGCTGACAAGTTTGTGGGGATCTGCAAGGACAAATATGAGAAAGCATCCAGGTGTGCAAAGCTGAGAGAATCACACCTAAGAACACCTCCTGCTGTCATCACTGCCAAACTGCTACACAGATCCTGAATACTAATGCCAATATAAGATTTCAGATTTTTTTCATACACGCATAATAATTCACATGTTCACGTTGTCCTTTAGGTGTATTGTGTCAAATGCAATAAATTATTCCGTCAATCCTGACGAATTCTCTCCAAGGGGTCTGAATGCTTTCTGATGTCACTGTAGAAACATACACATATGTTATCTATTTTTATATAACATGCATGTAAAATGATGGTACATCGAACATTTTTATTTTAAATTCGGAAAAAAGTCAATCTTGTGCTGTAACAAACAGAAAACACATTTTTGTTATACATACTGTTCTAAATCAATTTCCTTCAAATCTTCCTTAAACTTTTTTTATGTTTTGTTTGTTTGTTTTAAATGTGATCTCAGACATGAGGACTCCATCGAAAAGGAGAAGAATGGACACTTAAACCATGCTTTCCATTTGAAGGTGGTGGGACCATCCAACAGAAATGCTAACCTTAAGGTATGGACACTTTAATTTCATATCATAGATGAGGTCACATTCATTTATAATATTTAATGAGAATTATTACATTAATATGTGCTGTATACTTCCATTCAAAAGTTTGGGGTTAGTAAGATTTTTTAATGTTAAAAACATTTTAAAAAGTCTCTTATTTATTTAAAATAATGCTACGTTTATTTGATCAAAAATACAGTAAAAATAGTAATATTGTGAAATATAAACTTTAATTAACTATTGTCTATTTCAATATATTTTTTAAATGTCATTTATTCCTTTCATCATCATTACTTCAGTCTTCAGTGTCTTGTGATCCTTCATTAAAATGTCATGATTTGGTGCTCAAGTTACTTATTATTATCAATGTTGAAAACAAAGTACATTTTGTTTTCAGGATTCTTTGATAAATAGCATTTATGTAATGATATATATAGTATTATTATTAATATTTTACTGTCACTTGATCAATTTATTTTAATAGTCCACTTTAGACATTCTACTAACTATAAGTAACTTTGCAACAACATGTCAACTAACTCTCCTTAGAGCATTAGAAGACTGTCAGTAGACTGTTAGGTCATGGTCAGGTTAGGTCAGGTCAAAGCTGCTGTGATTTGCTGACAGAAAGCATGAAATTATCGTAATAAGCCGTATATTGCTGGAAAGCGCATGTTGTCTACTGTCAGGGGCAATTTGAATTGTTTTGATACTGCAAACAGTTGAAGAGTTACGGTAAAACAAATACAGCTTGCTGGTACAGTATGTGTCGCGACAACACAGCCGGTTTAAAAAGGTTAATAATGATGATTTAATACATACATACAAATTTTCAAATCATATCACCATTAACCAGTCACTTTCCTTTTTTCCTCTCAAGCTACCTCACACCAGTAAGGAGGTGCTTCCTCTGAGGCCAAACCCAGCCTCCAACGGTACTCAGCCAGTCAATATCGTCCGTCCTCTCCGACCGGCTCCGTCGCCATCCCTGAGCAGCGTCAAAGGACCTCGACGTCCTCCGCCTATCAGCAAGCCACCCAACTCACCCAGCACACCCAAATCTGTAGCCTCACCTCAGAAACTCAGTCCTCCCAAGAAGCCTCTGCCCCTCAACCCTACACGTACACCACTGGTGAGAGTTCAGGGTCCTCAAATTCTTTGGTTTGATCAAAATCACTGTGGGAGCCAAAGTGGATCACAATCTCATCTTATAAATTCTGCTTATAAACCTTGTTATCTGTATTGAAACGCTGTCAGAAATCCTATACGAAGCACACCGCAAATTCTTATTCCCTTCTCTTTCCTTTCTCATACAGATGGTATCAGAACAACAGTCTAGACCTCCGTCCACACCCCCGCATAGGCCTCTTCCGCTCAGCCCTTCTCGTGGAGCACAGCCCAAACCCTCCGGTGGGGGGCTCATGGTGATGATGCCCCCTGCAATCGGCCCCAAGCCTGTGGGAAAGGTCACAGCCGTCCCCCCTTTAAAGGCATACCGGTAAGTAAACGCATCAAAAGTTCTTCAAGTGAGGACGAGAATATTTGAAGGGCTTAAATTGTCATGAAACAGAAGTTGCGATAGACTTTTCCTTCCTATTGTAATGTTGAAATGGCTTCTCGAACAAGAATAAATGTAGGGCTGGTTGAGGAGAGAACCCCTGATATGATTGTAAAGCGCTTTGGGTGTACAGAAGTACATATGAAAGCGCTATATAAATGCCTCATTCATTCATTCATTCATTCAAGAATAAATGTAGGGCTGGACTTGATTTTGTCCACTGGGATTTGATTGGATGGTTGGATCATTGCCGTTTGCTGTTGCTGTGATTGACCTTTTGTGAGTGGCAGATTGTCCTGTCCTCGTGTCAGGAAACACGTCATCATAAAAGAGAAGAAATGCGTTGCACAAAGGAGGGGAAGTTAGTTTAATTAACAATTATGAGGGCACATTAATGATGTGCATTATTAATACCAACGATAATTCATATAAATACTGCAGTATTTGGTCACAATTTAGTTTAAGGTCCAGTTCTCACTATTAACTAACTATTACCAATGTCTTTTGCCTCAATAAACTCATAATTACTGCTTAGTAATAGTTAGTAAGGTAGTTGTTAAGTTTAGGTATTGGTTAGGATTAAGGGATGTAGAATATGGTCATGCAGAATAAGGCATTAATATGTGGTTTATAAGTACTAATAAACAGTCAATAGCTGCGTTTCCACTGCCGGGCCAGGGCCGAGCCGTGCTAGTGCGTGCCAGGGCTAGTTGCGTTTCCACTGTCTCTTCCGGGGCTTGATCGGGGCTTACTCAGGGCCAACGGCCAGGATTTCTGGCCCGTCGAATACCTTGGGCCAAATTGCTATATAAGCCAGCTCGGGCTAGAGGCGTGCTCAATGTAAAAGGCGGAGTTTATCTGTGTTAGGGAACATTATGGTCTGTGGCAAGATGCACATTTCACTTTTTTATATCGCGCAAAATAATCACTGCTCGAAATGGAGAATCGCCTGTACTGGTCTGTCGAAGATTGCAAAGCTCTTCTGAGCATTTGGGCAGAAGAAAGGGTACAACGTCAATTTGACGGCGTGGATGTTATAAAATAACATTGTCGCTGAATTCTCTTAGCTAAGCATTCAGCGGACAACGCTTCAAGTTCGGGAAAAAAATAAAAAAGTTGCGGGCGCAGTATTGTACAAGGCAATTAAAACGCACAATGGACAAAGCGGAGCTCAGAGAAGGAACTTTCCATGGTTCGACTTGATAGATGGTGTGATAGATGGCAAGTCGGGACACTATGGCAGCCACGGCCGGTGAGGTAATATACATGCTATCTTCCTAAATTTAAAAAAAAATTATTCATAGTACCCGCTGAAATGGGTTGGGTTGTATGACGTTTGATCCAGAAAGGCGTGTTAAGGGCGGGGTTTAGGGCAGCGCTGCGGGGCTACTGGCCCGGCAGTGGAAATGCAAGCCCGGTGCTTGAGGCCCGAGGCCACTGGCCCGGCCCGGCTCGCTGTTAGCCCTGGCCCGACAGTGGAAACACAGCTATTATCCTAGTAATATGCATGCTAATAAGCAACTAGTTAATAGTGAGAATTGGACCCTAACGTGTTACCCTACATATATAAAAAAAATAATGTTCATTTAGATTTTTTGGTGACTTTATCATTAAAATATAGCTGCATACAGAGATGGCGGGCCAATCCTACTGGTGGCTTTAAAAAAAACAATTCACGGCTACATACATTTAAGTGGGTAAATTTCAAAGTCTGTTGTATGTGTCACTCTTTATGCTGAATGCTGGTGGCGCTATGACCGTGCACCAAAATATTTACATCCATGATCAGCCTCCATGACCAAACCAACAACACCAATTTGGTCTAAATCAGACAATGATCAGACTCTTCCTGTTTCCCTTTTTTGTCATTAATTTAATCCATCACCTTGGCAATGCCGTTCGAGAGATCCGAAATCTGTTTGCAATTTTCCATCCTCAATAATCCATTGGAAATAGTACTAAATGCTCAATCGGATTGAAACACACTCCTGTTCCTGGAGATCTACCAACCTGTAGAGTTCAGATCCAATCCTGATCCAACACACCAAGTGCGCCTGAACTTAATTAGCTGGTTCTGTTGAGTTTGAAAAGAGTTGGAGCTGAGGTTAGCCGGAAGGGTTATCTCCAGGAGCAGGATTTGGAACCCCTGTTTCAGTTGATACGATTGAGCTGGTATTTGGATCAGATTGGATTGGACTATTGATTAAGCATGTAGACACTTGAATATGATTAATCTATCAGATTAAAAAAATACCTTGTGCACAGCATGCACAGTGCTGTGATGCGTATGTTTACAAGAGCCCTTTTATAATAACAGCTCTATTTGTATACGTTTTACTTATCACGAATATGACCGTGCATGGTCATTGGTGGAGACTGAATATTTACTAAATATTTGCTAAAAAAAAAAACTATTTCGACATATTTGTCAGCTTTCTATTTAGGTATGTCATCGAGGCACAAACAATTATGCTCACGGTAGCTCCTGTGACATTATAGCTGTGCTTTCTCCAGTTCTGAACATGTGCTTAAGTTTTGTTTTAAGGCATGTTAACAAAAATGTGAATCGGATTGAAAAGTTTAAAGCTCATATAAACAGAGCTTTCAGAATCTGGAATCAGATTGGATTCATTCGGATTGACAAAATTAGTTGATGTAAACATACCTGTTGTCTTGGCATTGTGTTGTTGACCAAGTTGATGATCACATGACTCCCCCTAGGTCAGGGAAGGGCAAACTCGGTCCTAGAGAGCCACAGTCCTGCAGAGTTTTGATCCAACCATAATCAAACACACCTGAACCAGCTAATCAATGTCTTCAGGATTCCTGGACTACATCCGAAATCACATACCGCCCTACTATATAATAGGTTGAAAAACAGTATGTAACAAAAGAAGTGTGCAAATTCATGGTAGTCATAAAAGGTGCAGTCAACGCTGGTAGGTCACATGATAATGACAACATGACAGATGTAGTACGTCTAGATGACATTCATACTACACACACTCATATAGAACATACTTTTTTTTTAATTGCTTATTAAAAGTAAGAACCTGCTCAAGAGAGTATGAGATTTCGGACAGAGCCCTAGAAAGCTACAGGCAAGTAAGTTTTATCAGGGTTGGAGCAAAACTCTGCAGGATAGACAGAGTTTGCCCATCACTGTCCTAAGATGAGTATTATATGTTCACTGCATTTCCTTTTCACAAAATTCCAAAGTGACCACTTTCCTGTTGGGCAAAGTTGTTCTGGTCAATGAAAACAATATACAGAGTTTCACATGAACCAAGTTTATATACTACATTAAGGATTCACTAGCTGTGTCATATCTTTTCCACTCACCATTTGTGACTAATTTTCTCAGCAAAATATGCAAATTGTGACATCATTAGCAGTTAGCAGTTGATTGAACAGTTACTCTCCAGTAAGAAAGGCAGTCCTAATTAGAGAGAGTCTTGTCTATCCTAATTATGTGATGCTTTGTTTCTCTTTGCCAAACCAGACTGATCAGAGGCATTGTTAGATTCAAATGAGCGTGCTGAACAGTGGGTGGTGAGCCGTGCGGTTTGGATATTTTATGGGATTCTTTTCACCTCCTTACCTACTCTTGAGCGCAGTAAATATAGGACTGAATTTTTTACTACACATCAAACGTTCGGATGGGTTTTTACTCATTTATATACAGTAGTAGGTTTTATGGGGAATTACACATGCCCCATTGGAATCTCCTAAGCAGTCTCTCCTCGAGACTCCATATCAATGCTAGTGCACTATTAGTTCTCAAAAGCAGCCGTCTAGCACTTGAAATAACTGCACTTACATACATCCAGGCCTCAGTTCTGCTAGTCTCCAGCACTACGTTCCTCCAATCTTAAGAACAAGCGGATCTCACAGAGTTTCAGCTTGTGAAGATAAATCTTTTCGCAGCTTTCCAGTGGCCAAGGAAGCTTAATACTTTGTTTTTATAAAAAGAGACTCGAGACTCTGAGGAATCTAATGTTTATAATAAAAACTGCATTTCATTTTGACAGGCTCAACAGGGTCTCATATTTATATCGTGTTTTTTAAAACAAAAAGAAAGGCATAGTTAGTTTGAAATGATGGTCAACCTGGAAAAGGCCTTCAGTTAACAGTGCAAAGTCTTTGTATTGAAGGATCTTGCGAGAAATACGAGATAAATTGAGATAAGCATTGAATATCATTCCCGCTTTTACAGAAATTTGAATCCTGCAAATCCTGACATATGAAATAATAGTCAGAATAGTCCGTTTATCGAACCTTTAAACTATTATTTTATGTTTTGTATATTTAATACATAAGGATTTTACGGCCCATATAGTACAAAATAGGTGAATATGGAGCACATACTTAACCTGACTCCGCCAGATGGATTTGCTCCGCATATCCATCTGGAAACCTTCCGTTGAAGTAGTTTTGGTAAGGGGCGAAAATACTGGTTAGCTGATTGGCCTATGTTGGTGATAGACGGGCCAAATCAACCAATCAGATCAACGAAGCATATGAGAGCGACGACGAAAACACAACCACAAGCCAGGCTACTCTTGCTGCTGCAGATAAAGGCTCGTTAGCTCTATAATTCCGTAATAACTCTTTAATTCCGATAAAACTTGCTCGATAGCCACACTGATGCTAGTTTCATCCGCTGAAGCCGCCATGTTCTTAAGACTGAACTGTCGCGCTTCTCGTTGCGTCACACCTCAACCCGCCTCAAAGCCAACGCTGATTGGACGTTCGTTTGGTGAACTGCTCCCAAATTTTCTTTAACGGAAAGTATCCAGACTGATCTGCGAGTGAAACCTTGAAAGCTCGCGAGATCAGGATGGTCTCACGAGGCTAGCACATACTTAAGGAGGGAAAACATTTTATTCAATGGAACTGAGCGATTTGGTGCAAATTCTGTTATTAATATGGCCAAAAAGATTAAATTAAATATGATAGCTTGCTATATAAACCAGATTGGGCGTGTGTGTGTGTGTGTGTGTGTGTGTGTGTGTGTGTGTGTGTGTGTGTGTGTGTGTGTGTGTGTTTAATATATATATATATATATATATATATATATTATATATATATATATATATATATATATATATATATATATATATATATATATTATATATATATATATATATATACAAAAGACACATGTACCACGGCTGGAAGGTGGATGTTAGAATTATAATTAAAGGCCTTTTACTTTTCAAAAATGTATGACCTATTAATCAGAGGGCACGTTGTGTACAACAGTTATATCTTGTCGCCTTAAAAATTCATGTAGGCCTATTATATATGATTTAGTACGCTTTTTAAGGTTAAATAAAGGCCACAGAATCTGACACTTTAGCTTTCAAAGTTCTATACAAAGAGTATCAGAGATCTAGATATAACTCGTGTTTTTTCCTCTTTCAGACCTGTTTCAGGACCCAAACCACTCATAGTTCCGTCCCTTTTCCGAAAATGACTCTTGCAGGATTCATTTTGAAAGACTGCAGCCAGCCTATTTGCACTAAATAAGGACCCTTGACGACTGGACCTATATGGAGCTGTCTCACAAGGGTTGGAAGAGCATGGTGCTAGAGCCGTGGATGAGGCCTCGGAAACCGGCGTTCATATACAGTCGGGCACAGCAGAGATGACGCGGTTTTGCATGAAAACATGCAGACTGAGAAAGTTTTGGATAGACCATTACATTGGCAAAAACTCGAATGTTCCTTGCAATTTTTTTTGTACTTATTTGTTGTTGCGTTTTAATGTAATGCCTCTGTCTTGTTTACATTTTTTTTTGTTTGACGATCATCTATTTGTCAAGTACCAAAGATGTTGTTTTGTTTAATGCCTTGATTGTTTAATTTGTTGTACTGTTCTGTATGAGATTTTTTGTTTGGTACATAAAATATGTTATACCTTTTTAGTAAAGATACCATGTTGTTGTGGTTGTCCTCACTTTATTGCAGACTTTACATCAGGTCTCATTCTTTATATTATCAGGTCACTAAAAAAGAAATTTGCAGTGAATGGGTTCTTGAATAATGGAAATTGAATAATGGGAAAAAAATTAAACTAAAGGTTAAGTGTGTAATTGCGGTGCAAAAGTTATAATGCAAAAATAATGACAGGTTTTCCAAACATTCTGAAGTATATCTAAATGGGGTAACACTTTATTTCGATGGTCCACTTTAGACATTCAAGTACGTTTGCAACTACATGTCAACTAACTCTAATTAGCTAAATAACCCGGAATCTAGAAACCTAACAGTCTACTAACTCTAATGAAAGTTAGTTGACATGTTGCAAACTTATAGTTAGTAGTAAATAAAGTTTTACCCTATTTAGATACTTAAGAATGTTATTTGTGCACTATAATGCATAAATGAGGAGTAAAGGTTTATTAAAATAAACTAAAACTGGTTTCCTGAACAATGACTAATATTACACTTGGATTACAGTAGATGGCTATGAAAACGGAAACCCGTCACTGAAGACTAATTTAGGAGAACACTGTTACAGCACTGACATTACTCCATAAACGTGCTTCTGCATAGCCTCGGGAGCGCTTCGGAAAATCTCGAAACGGGCTTTATAAAGAAAG
Source organism: Chrosomus eos (assembly GCA_036326025.1). Lineage (NCBI taxonomy): Eukaryota > Metazoa > Chordata > Actinopteri > Cypriniformes > Leuciscidae > Chrosomus > Chrosomus eos. Next base: position 41,344,495 of record CM070818.1, on the reverse strand, counting down.
ATTCATGTGCTGTTTCTGTGAAAGGACTAATAATGTATCTGAGAAATGAACTGCTGCCGTATCTTATCAATCAATGCATTCTCCTAAACTCAGCATAACTTTTACTAAATCATTGTCAGAATGTTCTTTTTTTGTGGTCTATTTTGCAGACATTGCAATTTATGATTTTGTATGCATATTTCACATGTTAACAGGTTTGACTGTTACACATTTATTTATAAAAAAAAAGGATGTATAATGTATACGTTTGTTGATATAAGATGTTTATAGACTGGCTGATCTTCAGCAGAGAGTTTGGCCTTGAAAACAATATTTAAATTTCTTTCTATCACTCTTAAAAATAATTGTTATAAACAGTTCCAAATTCGGCTTGTAACAATAGCAGAACCCTTTATTGTGCTAAATAGAACCCTTTTTATAAGGTTCCATAAAGAACCATCATTTGAAAGGGATATTATTAGTTATAACACCTTAGTGAATAACCTTTTCAACAATATTTATTTTCATTAATATAAGTTTTTTAATATCTTCATATTACTAATATTAATATTATTTGCATATATTATTTATTAATATTGTGTTTTAGTGCCTGGTCTTATTTTATCATGTTTTTTTAAATGTCACGTTGTACCAAAAGGGTACTTTTATTTTTTATTGACATGGCAGATTTAGCAAAAATGATTAATTACAGTTGTTAGCTGAATACATTAATAAATAACAATTGACATTAAACACGATATAGATGTAATGAAGACCAAGTTCTAGTGAAATATCTTCACAATCCTCATGATGTCTTTACATCCTTCATAATGTGTGTATTCTGAGTGGCAGTTTCTCTCTGCAGATGATACGTTATGATACATGACAGCATCTGAAATACACAATTGAGTTTAGAGTTACTATTGAGTATGTAAAAACAATTGTGTCAATGAAGTTCAAGATAAGCAGTGGACAACATGAGCGCTTCACCGTGTTAAAAGGAAAAAGTGATATAAAGTCATGGGTGATTATAAAAGTGAGTATAAATTCCATATTTCTGTTACTTACTTTGTGCAGAAGAGAAGATGAGTATTCTTAACTGAACAGAGCTGCTCACACTTACGAGAAAAAGGCATGATTGGTAGGAAACCAGTTAAAAAAATGTACAAGTTATAATTTATAGACATTTTAAGAAATAAATAATGCATAGCTGAGCTCCAGAAATCCAGTAATGAGGAGGCTTTGACAGTTACATGTTTTAAAAATCAACACAAATAACCATTTCAGCATTTAAAAGGCTCTTCAGGAAGATACAGTTCTAAATATAACTGTTACTATAGTAAAGAACCTTTAAAGAACCATCTTTTTTTTTGACATTTTGGTTTCACTTTATTTTAATGGTCCCTTTAACACATTATGTTGACTACAACGTTGCATACATGTCTTACTCTCATTAGAGTGTTTGTAGAGTATTAGTAGACTGGGTAGGGTTAGGGTTAGACTTCTAGTCAGTAAAATGTCTGTTGGGGAACCATCACAATAAAGAGTAAGCAGATATTAAGCAGACAGTCTACTAATACTCTAATGAGAGTTAGTTGAAATGTAGTTGAAAAGTAACTTATAGTCAACAGAATGTTCAAAAAGGACAATCAAAATAAAGTGATACCGAGGCTGTGTCCGAAATCTCCACTCAAACCACTACTCCCTAACCCCTGTGTATGGGGTAGGGAGTAGAGCACTATATAGTGAGCTCACCAGCATAATTCGCTCTGTGCACGAGAAAAATGCTAACTTCCGGCTTGAGGGCGGACGTTGGGTACTTCGTTTCCGGTTGCCGTCTTGTTTACATCAGTGGACCGGCGTTAACTTAGTTTAATCGTTCGCAATGGACCTAAAACATAAAAAAACTTACTGTGGCTGAGCTGGTTTAATGGTTAAAGCGTAAAGCCTTGTTTAACTCGACGGGTCCGCATGAGCCCAAAGGTGCGCGCCGCAAAAATGACGTGATTGTAACAGCAACATGGATTAGAACACCATTTACTACACACAATAGGCTTTTTTCTCTGATTTTGAAAACTCTTCGTGATCGACTTAAAATGCTTCCAAGATCGACTTGTCGACCGCGATCGACGGGTTGGTGATTCCTGTAACGTTACTGTTTTCCGTTCAATGACAAGAGTACTAATCAGCTGTCTCACGAACGTAACCAGCACATGTATCCACACATAGCAAAGCCATAACACAGCGAGGGAGAAGAACTAAGTTACATGAAACAATCCAACTACATATTTTAAACCACTGACAAGGGAAAAGTCACTACTCACGGTGTCTATAGCCGCTTTCCGCCCGGAGGGACTTTTGCAGTGCCTAGAACCTTCCTATAACCATTTTTTTTCGCGTGTTCCGACCGGACTAAGTTCCTATAACTCTTTAGTACCTAGTATAGAGCGAGGACTTTTTTTAGTTCCCTTTCCCAACGTCGGATACCTTTACTCCCTGTATTACATGTGTACTCCCTGTATGACATACTGAGAGATGTAATATTTAAACCCCTTTCTCTCTCTTGCTCTGGGGAGCTGGAGAAAAATCACTAACCAGTCGATGAACATCATCGACTCTAATATTATATTATAATATCGACTGAAATCTTCGGTTAATGTCCAAGACATCTGGAGAAATATACATAATCTGCGTTGTCCATCAGGCTACCGGAAACTAGACACCCCATATCGGTTTCGCAGCCGGAAGTAGCATATGCTAACGTGCACATAGGCTACGTTCACACTGCAGGGCTTAATGCTCAATTCCGATTTTTTGAAAAAATCCGATTTTTTTGCAAGGCCGTTCACATTTCCAATTAAATGCGACCTTTAGTGATCTCCTGTGTGAACGTGAAATGACCCAGAAGTGACCCGCATGCGCAGAAGAGTACTCAACGGTCAACGACGTCACTTGCTGTTTGCGGAAGTACCTAAACATGAATGTCAACAGTGGAGCTCGTTTAGCAATATTAAAGTTATTTTCCCAACAGAGCCAGCACAATTACAATCTTTTCGTTATAAGAAGAAAATTAAGAAGGAGGAGAGCGTTTGAGCGCCTTCGATTAACTCACGGGAAGAGACACGTCTGCGGCGGATCATAACAGTGCAACGCGTTGGAGTGTATTGACAGGTGCGTGCTATCGGTGCTATCGTACGATAGCTAACTTGTTTATCTTCTCATTCCTGCCTACTTCAACGCAGAATTATGACGTTTGTCGCATATCAACGGCGTGCGGGTCGGATACATGCGACCTGGCCGTTCAGATTGAGGTCGCATTTCAAAAGATCGGATACGTATCGGATTTGGACCACATACCCAAGTGGCCTGGGTCGCATTTGAAAAGATCGGATCTGTGTCGTTCAGACTGTCATGAAAAGATCGGATACAGGTCGCATAGGGGCAAAAAAATCGGAATTGGGTCGTTTCAGCCTGCAGTGTGAACGTAGCCATAGTCTATAGAAACACCACTTTCGGACACTACTCCATCGTCTCTCGGCGCCGTTGATTACTGCATTACTGTCGCAAATTCGTATTGTCGCGCTGCTCTCCTTGACGTCCATCCGCCATTTTTACGATCAGCGCAATGCATGATGGTATGTAGGTCTTGGGTTAGTGACCATCGGTTGTACACTACTTTTCAAAATGCATTCTGGGATACATTGAGTGGACTATATAGGGCATGGGTCACCAACCTCGGTCCTGGAGGGCCGGTGTCCTGCAGAGTTTAGCTCCAACCCCAATTAAACACACCTGAACCAGCTAATCAAGGTCTCACTAGGCATAATAGAAACTGTCAGGCAGGTGTGTTGGACCTGGTTGGAGCTAAACTCCAGGCGCCCTCCAGGACCGAGGTCGGTGACCACTGATATAGGGTATAATAATCATCACTATACATTCGGACA
>CM070818.1:40888666-41340472 GCA_036326025.1 Chrosomus eos | reverse complement strand
ACAATTAATAGTAAATAAATGGATAGTTCACCCAAAAATGAAAATTAAGTCATTAATTACTCACCCTCATGCTGTACCAACCCCGTAAGACCTTCGTTCATCTTCGGAACACAAATGAAGATATTTGTGATTAAATCTGAGAGCTGGATCACTCCTCCATTGGCTTCTAAAGGATTGAAACTTGACAGCCCCGAAAAGTTATTAAAGAAATCGTTAAAAGAGTCCAAGTGACTAAAGTGGCTAGATCTTAAGTTTATCGAGCTACGAGAATTTTTTGCGCGCAAAAAAAACTAATATAATGACTTTATTCAACCATCTCTTCTCTTCCGTGTCATTCTCCTAAGCTGTTGACGTAGTGTAACAGCGCAGCACTTCTGTGTTATACGACACACGTAGGCTCACTATTGGCCGACGCTGGTCATGTGTGTGATGTGTGTGATGCGTGTGACGTTCAACCAGAAGCGTTGCGCAATAACACCACATGAAATCTCCAGGCCCAAAGAGAATACTTGAATAGAGTCGCTATTTTTGTTTGTTTTTTTGCGCTCAAAAAGTATTCTCGTAGTTCGATCAAGTTTCAATCCTTTAGAAGCCTATGGAGGAGTGATCCAGCTCTCAGATTTAATCAAAAATATTTTCATTTGTGTTCCGAAGATGAACGAAAGTCTTGCGGGGTTGGTACAGCATGAGGGTGAGTAATGACTTAATTTTCATTTTTGGGTGAACTATCCCTTTAACAATGAGTAACAAAATTACTCACAAAAAATAATAGTGAGTTTATATTCTGACATAACACGCAGTTGCGAGTTTATAGGCCATGTCACAATTCTGACTTTAGGCCTACAACTCGCAAGTGCGAGTTTATATCTCACAATTCTGACTTTAGGCCTATAATTCTTTCTTTATAGCACGCAATTACTAGTTTATATCACGCAATTATGGAGAAAAAGTCAGAATTGAGAGAATAGTCGCAATTACTTTTTTTTTTATTTTTTATTCTGTGGCGGAAACAAGCTTCCATACAATAGTGATTTTGTCACAGGTAGATAAAAAACACACAAGATAAAAATAAATAAAGTTCTTTAATAATCCAAGAGCACATGCAGGAGTAAGGGAGCAAACACTACACAACAACATAAGCAATACCAGACAAAGAAACAGGAAACTGAGGGTTTCACTATAGACTGTGATTGACTAAAACAGAACCGGTGTAATGGGACTAAACGAGGGAATTAACTAAAGATGCAAACTGAGCAAACAAGACTAAACTGAAAATATGATAGAGTTGTAGAATAAATGAGTCATGAGTTCGGTAAAACACTCCCCTATGTTTTTCCCATAATAACCACAAAATAAAGTCAATATACGTTTTTGTTGTTGTTATGGACTTCATTGACAAGAGTTATCTAGAAGTATTCACTGTGAAGCTTACACTGGCGACGTACCTGAGAAAAAAGCTTTTTTATTTTCATATGCAAATCTTTTTTATATTTAACAGATATGTTTTGAGAACATACTTGTTAAAAATAGCCACTTCAAATGGTGTATCAGTTGTATGTTCATAATCACCTCTGGCATTTCAGAACCTCTTAAGTGTTTTATAAGATATTTGTATTCTGGGTTTAGTAAATGGATATCTGGAAGCTATAAAGGTTATAGGCCTACATAGTTTTTCACATGTAAATCACATTCAACAAAACTGGAAAAAAACGAAATATTTTGAATCAGAATAATAATAAATAATGTTTATCCATATTACCTATGATTTAAACTTTTATTTTTGAATATGATGAGCTCCTGGCTCAAGAAAATATTGTAGTGAATAGAGAGCTGGTGTTCAGGAAAGTGCTGTGGTGTTTTAGTTTTGGTGAAAAATAATTTTCACTACAACAAGTGAAATACCACTCATGAGTGAAATATAAACGTTCATATGTCTCCAGGATAAAAATACTCTAGTTAGGCAGACACCAAGTGACAAATCACAGTGGTTGTTCAATGTTATTTTATTAGTTACACTACCCATTGGCGTAAACAAAGGCTTTATGTTTTTATAACTTGTCTGCTATTTAAATTTTGCTGAAAGCCATCGAAGGGCATAGTATTTAAAGTGCTTATTTAAGTGCATTTCAAATTTCAAGATAGAAAAGCTATTAAGATTAATCCAATCAATAAGTACTGTATATAATAAAAAGCAGGTTTATGTTGTCATTGAACCACATTTTAAAATAATAGGTAGAAATGTTCAATAGCTTTTTATAGACTTATGTGTCTATAAAGAAGTTGACCCTGAAAAAAATCTACCATTAGAAAAATTCACACAAATAATAATAACTAGCCCCAGTATCCAGGTTCAGTGAAACAAAAATTCAAAGGTTTTCATAGTACACCTATAAATATAGCAAAGGAAATAAAGTCTCTGTGTTAATGCTCTTATTCAACTTCTGTTATGTGGGTTGCAGGTTAGATAGGGTTGAGAATAGCAGGAGAAACAATGGGCAACAATATCATCTTTTAAAGCAACACTATGTAACATTGTTTACCTTCAAATAGTGCGAGAGAACAGGCGCGCTCAACTCCCAAAGCAGCTTATGGGTGCGAGTAATAAAATATAATCAATTAAGAATGAAAAACCGCACTCTCTAGTAGGACAATCTCATATATTTATTGTACCATGTCCACACATTGTTTACCTTAAAATAATGTTTCCAAAATCTTATCAGTGGTTCATCAAGTCGTAACAGGGTGAAAGGCACTTCTGCCATCGCCTGACGGGGTCTGTATCGCTTTTACTGGCACTATGTAACTTCGGGTTTCGGGTAGTAACCCGACCACAAAAAGAACTACAAAATTCGACTTTACGTCAAGCGCTACAATAGTCTTTTTTTTTCTTCGTTTCTGATGTCGCAATACATCATCCTTTCATGAAATCATGTAACATACTCTACCTTGTCTGTGGACATCATTCATTCTAAAGCCGGTGCTGGATAAACAGCGAGCGTGCGTGCGACGGTAGGCTAAATTATTTACGACAGCGGCAATGGACAATTTCGTTTCCAACCAGTAGGGCGACCGAAGAGGAAAAGTTACTTGGTGTTACTTTAAAAAGGGAGATGTTTGTTGTTGGTCGATACAACAGCATTTTGGAGCAAATTCATCTGTTAGGCTACATATAAGGATCTAAATGAGTCAGATGCTAGCCTTTTTGATCGATGTAAGTACATTTACGGTAAACCGAACACTGTGCTCTAAAACCTACCTCATCCCAGCTGTGAATCAATGCTAATGGAGAAGTATTATGCCGCAGGTCGTTTTGCTGTTTCGGGGTCTGAACAGTGTGCAGTAACTGAGAAACCAATCAATTACAAACTATACCAAGAAATTCAACATTAGGGTATCAGATCATCTGACAGTGATCCAGCAGCACAATGACTCAAACACAAGAAATTCAATACTTCAGAGTCATGTCAGACCGCATCCCACTGAAGTCCTGTGGATTGAGCTGCTGAATCACACTAATTAAACGTTTTAGACTTTGTTTAATATAATATGCTAGCTAATCAACTCATTTTATTCCCAACTGGTGGTAAATGACTCATTTTCTCAAGTTTTAGCTCTAGTCATTGCTTTGAAAATATAAACAAAGAGGTTAAAAGGTTGGAATAGGAAATTAAACAGATCATTTCACATTTATTGCTAAATAAGGCAACAGGGAGCCACATCGTTTGTCCAACGCTCCAAATGTGAACACGTCACAATAGGAGCCCGAGAGCTTGTTGTTAGCTTATCACAGGATTACTGCCACCTTTGCCTCTCCGCAAGAGTAATTACCTGTGAAAAACCAATTAAACTTGCATTGTAATAAAGCCAAGATTACAAACGTAATTAATTTTCAATTATGAGGAAGCACCAACAAAATGATTACACAAGAACGGCCGACTACCTCAGTAACGAGGCTCATTTAGGTGACCGATTTTCCATATATTCAGCGTAAATATGCAACAAACAAGCAGTTTTAAGTTAAATTTGCTTTATTGTGCATCATTTTGTCCATTTCAATAGCCACAATGAATTTTTCTTGCAATTTACATAACTCTCTGTACATGCATGCATTGCAACAGGAGAAAATGCTAATCATTTAAGCTATAGATAATATTACACGATGGCTTATAATCATCACTTCTAACATTTTAAAAAATGTGCATTTGACATGTGCTGGAAAAATGAGTTGATGACCCTAGGAGGCGCCATCTTGATTTGGAGTGGTGGATTGAAGGGGAAGCACCGATGGCTCCTGGCGGGATGAGCGACGGGCACCTGATGTGGGCACCTCCAGAAGAGCCTGAACGGTCTGAGCGACACGCGTGAGCCCCTCTTCCTCCAGAATCAACTGCGATGGACACAGTGTGTCCTGGTGGGATTTGACCAAGGGGAGAAGAAAGAATACTAATGTAAGTGTGTTTACACAAATGGTTCGTAATATAAGCAATAAAACACACTGGCATAAACAGACGGCTCAAGGAATATTCTTGTATCGCAAGCCCTTAAAAATCTGCAAATATAGGCTTCTAAGAGGAGTTGCTGAAGCGTGAAGTGCACTCGGGGTAAACAAGCAAGATCCTTGGCTCATTATGAAAAGCGTTCCTATAAGGATGGTTGAGATATGGAACTCCCATCTGTTATCTCAAGAACATGCAAGATACAGGATCACACACACAAGAGGCACTTGTGACTCACGGATACAGGAAGGACAGGCAATGCATGCAGAACAACACTTGATCGCCAAATCATTTCTTGGAGTTTCCGACTATATGGCACAGCAGCAAGACCCCGTCTTTCAGAGATGCAGTCATGCAGTTATAGCTCTTCACCGAGAGGATGCTATTTCATTCCAGGCTGAAGTAGGCTACGCATAACAAGCCAGCACTTCACCATCTTGTGAATCCATCATGCATCCCAATGATTAAGTTCAGTCAACCCTAACGGTATACATTAAATATAGATTATGGACGAGGCTCTTATTGCCATATTCAGGCTGTATATCACACATGCAGTGTAGCTATATCAGATTTTGCGTTAAGCTCATTGCTTTAACACAATAAGAACGCATTATGTTTTAACCCTATATTGTGCCGTTTGGCCATACTGTAGGTTAAATCACTTTCTTGGCTTTCAAAAAAAAAAAGATGACATATGACATTGTTGAATTGAAATGACTGTCTTTAAAGAATCCAATAATGTTGTTTTTATGACATCTAAATTAGACTTTTCTCTCCAAGGTTGTTTTTCCTGGGGTCAACACATTCTCCTCATATTGCTCTATTAAAAACATTTCTTTAACAGCTGGATTTTTGCTGCCTCTCTGGTAAGTTAAATCGATGTTTTTGCTCTCAGATTCTCACGTCTTTCTAATATCAGTAAACTGAGAAAATATGAACGCATCCATATGGCAAATGGCAGTGATGTATTTCCTTATTGTTTGGGGCATCAATTACTGCAATGAATAATTTATTTGGAGGTGTTTATTGTAATTATAATTATGCAGATCTCAATTATGATTTATGTTTCATGTGTTCATGAAAAATCACAGGGTATATACTAGTATATTTTATATATTTAATATTCTTAAAATGCCATGAAGAACAGCATAAAAAAATAGTTTATAGAAGTTCCAAAATGCATCAATTCATAAAATAAACACATTTAATTATAGGGAAACTTGAGGAGAATCCTGAAATTAAATTTTATATTCCTTAGAGAGTTGCTAAAAGAAATATATTATTTTAAAGAATCTATTTGACAATTTTATGTGGGGAAAAAAGTTCCATCATTAAAAGACAATGCAACACCATAGAGGGTTAACTGAACCGTTCTCACCCGTAAACACAGTACTTCACAACGTCAAAGTGAAAAATGAGCTGGCCAGTTTATTAATAAATAATTAAAATAATAAACAGAAAACAAATGAGCGTAGAAGTATTCACCCTCCTGCTTTTGACACACTTTAATGAGTTCAGAAGTAAGCAAAATAATTGCTTAATTAAAGTACACCTGTACACAGATGAGGTGTTTCACATGATTTCAATGTAACTGCACCTGGGTCGGTCTATTAGTGTTGATTAAAAGTCTGAATGCTTTGGAGCAGCTGTACTGTATGTGAGAGAGCCTAAAGATTTTAAGTCTACAGTTCGATGAATCGAAACTGAACTGTTGGGTCTGAATGCCAAGCACTCTTAAAAGAAGAATGAGCAAAAATGCCATTGTCACTATATGTGAAAAAGCTTAAAAAGAATGTATGTAAGGTGTAATGGATGGTAAAGGGTGAATACTTGCACTCAGTTATTTTCTTTGTTTAATTGGTTTGTTCTGGGTGTTGTAAAGTTGTTTGTACTGATGGGTGGCAGAATATTTTCATCTAAATAATGTAACATCAAAATCTCTTACAGTACATTTTTTATGAACATATACATACTGTACACTACCATTGAAAAGTTTGGGGTCAGTAAGTTTTTCTTGGATGAAATTGATTAAAAGTGAAAGTGAAGACGGTTTCCACAAAAATATTAAACAGCACAATTGTTTTTTACATTGATGACAATAAATATTTTTATGAGCACCAAAATCACATGAAAGATCATGTGACTGATGCCATTAACACTGTGTAAATAGCAACAGAAAGCATTTTCTTTGCACTAAGGGCAAATAGCATTAAATGCTATCTAAGTGTAATATTATTTAATAGAGTTGTTACTGTATGTTTTTTAACAAATAAATAAGAGCATTGAGCATAAGAGACTTTCAAAAACATCTAACAAAAAAATCTTACCAACCCCAAACTTATGAACTACTAGTGTATACTCTACTTAGAATATTAAAACACACACACAACACACACACACACACACACACACACACACAACACACACACACACACACACACACCCACACACACACACACACACACACACACACACACACAACACAGACACAGTGGGGTCCAAAAATCTGAAAAGGCATTTTTAATTATAAAATCAGCAAATATGTTTTAGCAATGAGTAGGCTACCCCACTGTGTAGTAGGCCTATATAGTGTACTTTGTGTAGCTATATACTTACTTTTTCTCTACTTTCTACTACCCACACAATGGATCAACACTTACCTTTTGGCAAAGGGCACAGAATATCTGGATTCATAAGCTACAGAGACGAGCTGACGTGAGGATTTCATCCTCCGCAGAGACAAAGAACCAAAGCACAATTAATCATGAGCACAAAAGCACACGTAAAGCAGCAGACGACACGTAAAAATCAGTTTCCTTTTTTTAATAATTTCTTTACAGACAAAAAAAAATCTTTATATCAATATAAACTTAACTTCTTAAATACACAGTATTTTATAAATATAACAAAATACATTTCGTGTGTTGCAACAGTTTTAACTAAGTAACATTTGGACGGAAACATTCAGATCTAGTGCCCTCTAAACTGTCTAACGTATAAGGACGGTTGAATTATATCAGTCATCTTCAATAAAAGCCTTCAACATGGACAGTAGCATTTCACAATCCTTATTTCATTTGGCTAAAGCCTCTAGAGCAAATGTGATGAAGTCCATCTATGCGAAATGTATCTGAGTTCATTTTCAAAGTGGGTTCATTTTAAATTGAATGTCTATTATGATTAGCTTTAGCATTGATAACAATGTATAATGTTATAAAACCCTATCAACATCCCTTAAAATATGTTTAAGACATCGTAGGATGAGAAATGCATGTTGGTGACTAGTTCCACAGCACATATCCCTATTTCCCAGTCTCTCTCTCTCTCTCTCTTCTTATCGTTCACAGCAGATGAGAGGCTGCTCGTTAGTAAACTGTCGGCAAAGCTTCTAAATCACATTAAGTAGGCACGGAATACAAAAGCAACATCAGCATACAGCACCGCGGAAGATAGGTGCTCATGGCACATTACAGGACTACAAAAACACTATGGCCACATTTAGAATCAGGAAACGGCAGCTGAAGAGGCTTGTGGAGAAAACAGGACTCACAACCATTTCATCATCAATTTAAAAAAAATGTGTAATTTGGTAATGTCTGTTTATCCATAATTATTCATCCACGAGCAATACACATTTAAAAGACGTTATTAATATCCCCAAACTCTTACTGTTTTCCCCCAGCTCAAAATGATCATAAACGCAATCATAAGCATATTACTCGATTAATCTATTCAATTTAATTAGTCAAATTTAATGTGCTCAGCGAGACTGTTTTTCCACCAAATGCAGCTTCATCAGAACAGAGAAAAACATAAATAAACCGAAACAATAACTTAATTGTGAACAGTTTTCATACAGGAATTATATTAAGATGCTCTCGAGAAAACCCAAAAATGAACATAAAAAAACTGTAACAAGTTAACACAGCTTTGAATCATATTAGTACCGTCAAAAAGTGTTAAAGGAACAGTTTAGAAACACCACTGCCCTCTGGTGGTCATTCAACAATATATGAGCGACAGAAAAGGAAAGTGAAATAGTCCACGCAGTCCCGACCCTAACAGATATCTACAACGTGTGAATTAAACCAAATTCAGCTGAGAAGTACCATAGCCAAACTGTTAACATATTTACCAGATGATATAAAGTAATTTGCACTGCTGTGTGAAGCAGAAAGAACCTAGAAGCTTCTGAGGCACAAAAAGGCGGGAATGGGCGTTTGTGCCAGTGCTTTAAAACTCTTAGGATAACAAGATCCATTACAAAGGCATTCCCTCTAGAAGGTGTATAAACTATCCTGGGATCAACAGCAATGCTAAGGCAATCAGGTGGGAAAAGCCCTTCACGAGTGGAAACCATGTCTATACAGATAAAGTCTGCATCCTCAACAGAAAAAGGAGTATGTGACCATCGAGGAGTTGATTATAACTTTTTTGATGTGGAAAAATGTCGATATTCGATCTAGACCTCTGATAATTTGCAAATATATTTCAGTATTTCACCATTTATAGAGCTTCTGAAGGTTCTCATATATGTTTCCAAACCTGAATATCTGTGAGGAGCTTTAATGTGTAAGCTGAAAGGCATTATGTGTAGGGAGTTATATATGTGCAGGTCTTGTCAACAATGTGTGTATACAGTACAGAAATGATGTATCCGTTACATTTACACATTGATACTGGCTCGCACTATGCTATAAGCTGGCAATATAACAGGTAGAGCAAAGCCATGAGGAGAGAGTAGAAGAGCAGGAAGCCGCTGGAAAAAGGGGAGGAAGGAGAGACGGAGGGAGAGGTAGCGTTCTTGTCCTCGTTCACCTCCTCCTCCTCTATTGCCATGAGCGCCGTCGCACAGCGGTGCACTGCAGGTATCTTACTGCACAGGACATCAGACGCTAAACACAACTCCATCTGAGAAACAGAGAGACAGACAAAGGAAAGGAAGAACAATGCAAAGAGGACAAACAAAGATGAATGGACACAGTGTTGAACGAAGACACGCATGACAGCAGGGTCATTTAAAGGGATAGTTCACTCAAAACTGAAAACACTGTCATAATTTACTCACCTTGTGTTTTTTTTTTTAAACCTACATGACTTTCTTCCGTGGAACACTAAATGAGATGTTTATAGAGAACTACTGTACATACCATATCTAAGGCTGAATGATATCGGAAAAAAAACGATATTTTGTTTTTCTGCGATACATATTATAAGAAATGCAGGAAGTTTCACTAAATTACCTTTAACGCTATGTTTGGAAAGGATTGATCTTTCTAGGATGATTGGGTGGATTGTTGGAGAGTGCATCTGCATATAATATACTATAGAAATAATAAAACGCACAAAAACTGAAAAATGACATTTTACTCTTTTATGTGAACCATCCTTTTAGGGCTTGAAAGATTTGGGTGTAATGGGTATAATCTTTACAAGAACAAACTTAAACCTCTTTCAGTTAACAAAAAATAACTTTCCACTTTAATAATTTTTATTACATGAAAAAATTATATATTTATTTATAAAAAACGTTTTGTAACAATACTATAGTAGAGTAAAATAAAATAAAAATAGTAATAGTATTTCATAAAAATCATTACAAAATTAATTTTCGAATGTTGAAGTCGTCATGAAATCTAATTTGACCCTATTTACCTTGTTAGTGCATCACTCTGATGATGTCAGTTTAACAGCTTGGGTAGAAATATGTGGAAGAGTGAGTGGAGAGATATAAGTAGCAAAACATTTAATATTTGACAAGTGTTTTACGATTGAAACAACGGACATTAAAATCCCAGCGATGCAAACTACCTAATTTTTTTCTGAACTGAAAATATGCTATCATTTACATGATTCATGTAATTCATAACTGAATGTGAAGATGATAAATGTTTTGACATATTAGACATGTGAATATAAGAGTGAATGTGTGCATATTTTATATCCAAATAGCTTCATAACTACAAATAGACCTAGAACTTTTCTTTTTCTTTATTCCCTTAAATCCCTTTTAACCCTTTAATTATTTGATTCCTTTAAAGTTGCAGTCCGTAACTTTTATCGCTCTTGCGGTTAATAAACAGAGTCTTTAAGGAAGAACATTGTAACCGGAGCTACTTCTCTCCGATTATGTCTATGACGAGTCACACAGTTACTGGTATACTCCGCAGCGGTATATAATATAATATAAACACTTATTATAGGTGTACTGTAGTGATTCAAGATAAGACAAAAACACAGTTTGGAAAATGGATTCATGATGTACTCGCTCATTACAAAAAAGTTGTACATTTTTAACTAAATTCAACGGACTACACTTTAAATAATAAGAAAATAATAAAAAAAAACTCGGTCCCCACAATGTTCAAGACATGGTCACGACTACTTGTATGATGATTTTTATGGCTTTATGGTGCTTTTATTGTTTTTTTGTCCCTATTCACTTTCACTGCATTAAAAGACAGCAGCTCTGACATTCTGCTAAACATCTCCTTTGGGGCTCCATGGAAGAAAGTCATTTGGCTTTGGAACATCATGAACTACCTGAGTTGACTACCCCTTTAAGACAAAAAAAGCTATAGAGAGCACAAAAAAGTAGCAAATCTAGCTTGAAGCACTTGAAAAACAACATAAAAGAGCATTAACAGTCATATGTCAGTGGGCGAAGTGGATTTGTCTTGTTTACAAACAGCTCACACAATACGTCTCAGGAAGACAAATAATACGGAGGATGATAAAAGAAGCAAACAATAAAAGATGAAATTTATGTTTACCTCAGGGACTCCAAGCCTACGACATGCAGCAATGAAGTTTTCGACATTGAGGCGGCACTTGGCAGCACTCAG
This sequence comes from Chrosomus eos, assembly GCA_036326025.1. Lineage (NCBI taxonomy): Eukaryota > Metazoa > Chordata > Actinopteri > Cypriniformes > Leuciscidae > Chrosomus > Chrosomus eos. The sequence continues at coordinate 41,329,131 of CM070818.1, read as the reverse complement.
CTTTGGCTGAACAGACGGAAAGATTGCACAGATATTCATTAGAAAACAAATTAAGAACCGCCTGCTAGTAAACTAGCTGATCTGGTATCAGCTTCCTCCAAATAAGGATTACGCATACAAGTTCAGTAAAGTGTTCGTTTTTTGAGATACTAGATTATGTTTTGGCCATAATGAGAATAAGATCCAAGCATTAGCTCACCACTGCCGGTGAGGGGATGTGGATGATTGACACGGATCGAGGTCGCACGTGATTGGCCAACTGGCAGAGAACTGTGCCATTGGACAACGCCTCTCCCAGATCGTCAGGCAGAGAGGTCTTCAGACGCGACTCCAGACACTGGAAGGGAAACATGGAAAGAGTGATACTACTGGGAAGATACTTCTTAAACTACTAAGTAAATAAATAGGTAAATACTAAGATAATCGTAACAAAAATTGGGTAAGGTGTGTCAGAAGAGCTAGAGATGGAGAGATGAATAATACAGGATGCCTCTTTACTTTGCGCAGTTGCAAGACGTCTGTTCTGTCCTCTCGTGGGGATCTGAGTGTGGAGCGTGATTCGCTGCGGCCAGACTCCGCCAAACTGTTTCCTGATCCTGAGAAGAGAGCAATAGGGTACAGCATATATCACTGACCAAATCAAGATTATAGGTCCTACAATCATATATTAACTTCTCTGTGTGTGTGTGTGTGTGTGTGTGTGTGTGTGTGTGTGTGTGTGTGTGTGTGTGTGTGTGTGTGTGTGTGTGTGTGTGTGTGTGTGTGTGTGTGTGTGTACCAGTCTTGACGTTGCAGCGTGAAGATGTGCGGAATAAGAAGCTATTGGGTTTGGGAGCAGAACCTGTAGGAGAACAGGGCTTCATGGAGGGCGCATCTGTAAATTGTCACAAACAAGATTCATTACTTAAATTACGTTCATTAAGACTGGGTTCCCACCAATACAGCTTCAGAAGAACAAGCTACATTAATTAAACAAAACTTTAATCAATACATTGTTTCTATATACAAATTATATATGACATTGCTCTCAAGAACGACAGAAAAACCCTGTTAAAAAGTGTTGAAGCACTTTTGTAAGAGCACTGCCCTCTGGTGGTCACACTGCTTTCATGGGGGGTTCATTTCTAAAGAATTTCTATAGGTAACTGAAAGGAACTCTTTCGTTTGAATGTCTGCATGTCGATTGTCTGTCACAGACCATGTTTGCTTGGCAGTCAATTGGGCCATGTGTTGCATTCACTGTTGTTTTGCAATTTTTTGCAGGAGAAATTCAGTCATTTCAATAGCAATCCACATGATTGGGAATTTCACATGAGGGTAAAGGATTTCACCATGCAGATTCTGCAACAGGTTTAAGTTGGTCATGTGGATTGGCAGCATTGAGCAACCGAATGCTGCTTAGTTTGAAAGTTACTTCTGTTTGAGCAATGCTTTGCGCATCACTACACTATTGGCAATATTTTTCCCCAGCTAATGTGACCGCCTCTTTTATATATATATATATATATATATATATATATATATATATATATACATTTTTAATATGTAATTTGTGTGATATCCATGTGATAAAGTGAGCAGTACTTATGCTTTGCCAATATACTGTGTTTATATAACAATATAACAGTGTTTTAAGATATTCAGGTATTCAGGTACACAAACTAATCAAATGTAAAATAACACTGCACTTTATAAATAAAATATACATTACAAATAGTTACAAAAGTTATTAAGTCAAGAACAGCAAGTGAATTTTTGTTTGATTCGTGTTATAATAGAGACGGCATCAGCAATATTACGCTGATGTCACTTTAAGAGCTGCACAATATACTGTTAAGCTTGTGTGCGGCACAGAAAACAGCGTGCGAGTCCTCATGCGCTTGAATGGTTTAAAATCACAATAAAATCACTTTTTCTGTGAGCGCAGCACAGGAAACAGCCCACGAGTCGTCTCGCGCTTTAATAGTATAAAGTCATATTGAAAAGCTCACAAAGGAATCGATAAGAGGAATCAAAATTTTTATTTTATAATAAGTATCCAATTCCTGACCTCACTTTCAATTCCCAACCCTACTCTTTTCTCACAGTGTCTGAAATGGTTCAATAAAGTATTTGGTCTCTCTAAACCCCTCCTTTCCTAGAACCGCCTCTGCTGATTGGTCAGATCATGAACCAGTCTGTTGTTGTGATTGGTTTACCGCTTAAGGCTCGTACACACCTGGACGAATATCGGCTCGCGTTATTCGTCAGCGTTTTTCAACGCGTTTTTTGTGTTCACACCCAAGCGTTTTTCGCTGACGATGAGCCGAGTGAACATGCAAATTCATTCCCTGACATTAGATGGCGCTTAATGTAAAACAGAAATACCCCGGTCCACAAAGTGCTTCTGACACTCGCTTGTCACTCAGAAGAAGAGAGCAAGTTTGTCGCGTTTGTCATATAGTTCTTTATTCACGTTGGTGTCTCTTTATAAAGACACCAACAAGACCAGCAGGTCTACATTCATCTGGCATTGCATCTTCCTCGTCTTATTTCTTCCCGTGTAGTAGACGGACGCTGTGTATCTTCTTCGCCATCACGTATATGTGCTCGGCAAGACCGTTTTGTGTTTGAGCGCCCCCAAGTTGTGTTTTACTGTAACTTCAGAAGCTCCAGACACGTGAGCAAAAGCGCCAGTCTCATTGGTCGGAAAGTTTTTGACGCGGCGCGTCAAACTGAAAAAACGAACCCGAGGCGTTTTTTAAAAATGACGCTTTTACGCGTGGCGTTTTACGCGTCGGTGTGAACACTCACATTGGCGCCCTTTGTTTAGTCACGAGGCGTTAAACGTTGGCGAATAACGCGCGCGAAATTCGTCCCGGTGTGAACAGGCCTTTACAGCGTCGTGTGTCAGAATTTTAGCTCTGAAGACAATAGGCTGGCATTATGCAAATTTGTTACAAACCTATGTAGGTTCATGCAGGAAGTAAGGATGAAATAACTGATAACTTGTTTCATTAATCACTTCGATCTTTGAAACTTTGCAGACCTTTTACATTCACAAACAGCTATATTAAACACTTCATGAAAGGTAATATCCGAAAAAGCATAATAGGTGCACTTTAAAAAAAAAAATCGACTTCATGGGGTCTTCAAATGAAGATAGATCTTAAATGCCATTTTCCATTAAAAGCAGCTGAAATATCTAGCATGAAAGGTACCTGTGCGACTGATGGAGCGCTGCAAAGACACCGCATGAGAGGACTGAGAAATCTGATCTGCACTCTGAGAGAAAGAGAGAGAGAGAAGTTTTAAACACTCATTAAGTATAACATTATGCATTTATGACAGAATGAGGCGTAGGGAGAGTGTAAATGTGAAGGACTCACTGCACATCTCTGTTTCGGGCCGTTGGGTGGAGAGCTGCTATCTGAATCACCACTAGAGGGACACAGAGATCAAATCACAAAACGACAAAAAAATATGTTGACTGCTTTGTGAACTTCACAAACTACTAGCCAACTTCAGAATGAACTAGCAACACAACAACCATGAATGTTTTATGAATTTACGTTACTCTTAAATAAGGTATGGTAAGGTAAGGTAATAATGATTGTTAACTATAGCTAGTAATCTGATCTCAAATTCAGATTTGTGCCTTCTCTTTGTTAAAGGGATACTCCACTTTTTTTGGAAATAGGCTCATTTTACAACTCCCTCAGAGTTAAACAGTTGAGTTTTACCGTTTTTGAATCCATTCAGCCGATTTTCTGATATTTATAAGAATATCAGTAAGCAGACAGTTTCTGGTCTCATTGACTTCCATAGTAGGAAAAAAAATATACTAATGGGAGTCAATGAGACCAGAAACTGTCTGCTTACTGATATTCTTCTAAATATCAGAAAATCGGCTGAATGGATTCGAAAACAGTAAAACTCAACTGTTTAACCATGGGGGAGTTGTAAAATGAGCCTATTTCCAAAAAAAGTGGAGTATCCCTTTAAGGAGATACAGAATTCCACAACAAAACATAAACACCAGCACGCATGCAAACACAGAACACATAAACGCATATGCGGACCATTCACTCCACTCTTACCCTGAAATGCTTCCTGTTCCTCCGTGCTTTGTCGTCGTCGCCAAGTTACTTCCTGTTTTTACAATAATCTTCTGCAAACTGCAAGACATCAAATGCTTATAAGTCAATAGCCTCATAATACAAAAGCATTAAAACTCTGTTTTACTATGATTCATTCTTTAAGACAAATGAAGTAAAGACACGACATCAGGTAACGGTGGTTTCCTTCAATGGCTTTGATGACGAAGCATCAGCATAGAAATAATATAGGCCATTTTAAATCCGTTATGTGCTTTTGAAGACTTGCTTGCTGTGCATTAGCAAACAGGATAGTTTGTTCAATCGCCTCTTAGGCCTAACAGTCTTTTTGACGCCATATCACCCATTCACTCGTTTCACTTCCACATTTCCTTGATTCATTCAATCCCATCATCCACTCACGTGCTGGCTTTGTCTCTCCTTTGCTGGGCTCTTTCCCTTTCCTGCCAGATGAGCAGGTTTCCAGGCCTCCTCCTCTCCTCTAGAGTGGGACTGGATGGTGAGCCGGAGTCTGAACCATCTCCAATCACAAATATTCTGAAAGGAAGTAAAAGAGATGTGTTTTTTTAAGCCTTCACCAAAAAGTTACTCCTGAATATAACTTTTTCTGAAGAAATTGTGGTGTCACCACAACTATACAAGTGTGTTGTAGGTGGTTGCTAAAGTTTTTGTGAGGTTTTTAGTCACTGCTACGCAGTTTCGAGGGTGATTACTTAAATGGCTCAAGTCAAAAGAGTCTATTATTTTCTGGTCACTAAATATGGCAATTTAAGTCTAAGGGATTTTTTGTCCAATTTAAATCACCCACCAGGTGAAAATCATATGTCTGATTGCTTAGAAACATAATGACACATCTTTCCACAACAAACCGCATGATTTTAGGTATCGCTTATAGTTAGGAGTTGAGCAATAGTAAGTGATGTTTTCTGTAAGGCTGCAAAACTAAACACAACTTTGGAACGGATTTAAAAACACTAGGAATCATACACTTGCTGACTTTGTCAATGGTTAAAGAGAAAAACTGGCCATCATTCACTAAACGATAGAGAATCTCACACTATCAGACTGTTATGTCTTTCCAAACACAACAAAATCATGAAGAAACATTGTATTGTTGCTTGGAGATGTTTATCAGATGAAAACAGATATGTGTTCTAAAATTTATATCCTCCGACTTTATGGAATCATAGTCGGAATACCGAGCGTCGGAGACACACACACAGAACAAAATTATAAATACAACACTTTTGTTTTTGCCCCCATTTTTCATGAGCTGAACTCAAAGATCTAAGACTTTTTCTATGTACACAAAAGCCTATTTCTCTCAAATATTGTTCACAAATCTGTGTAAATCAGTGTTAGTCAGCACTTCTCCTTTGCCAAGATAATCCATCCACCTCACAGGTGTGGCATATCAAGATGCTGATTAGACAGCATGATTATTGCACAGGTGTGCCTTAGGCTGGCCACATTAAAAGGCCACTCTAAAATGTGCAGTTTTATCACACAGCACAATGCCACAGATGTAGCAAATTTGAGGGAGCGTGCAATTGGCATGCTGACTACAGGAATGTCCACCAGAGCTGTTGCCCGTGAATTGAATGTTCATTTCAACATAAGCCGTCTCCAAAGGCGTTTCAGAGAATTTGGCAGTACATCCAACCAGCCTCACAACCGCAGACCACATGTAACCACACTAGACCAGGACCTCCACATCCAGCATATTCACCTCCAAGATCTTCTGAGACCAGGCACCCGGACAGCTGCTGCAACAATCGGTTTACATAACCAAAGAATTTCTGCACAAACTGTCAGAAACCGTCACAGGGAAGGTCATCTGCATGCCCTTCTTCCTCATCGGGGTCTCGACCTGACTGCAGTTCGTCGTTTTAACTGACTTGAGTGGGCAAATGCTCACATTCTACGGCGTCCGGCACTTTGGAGAGGTGTCTCTTCACGGATGAATCCCGGTTTTCACTGTACAGGGCAGATGGCAGACCGTGTGTATGGCATTGTGTGGGTAAGCGGTTTACTGATGTCACCTTTGTGGATCGAGTGGCCCATGGTGGCGGTGGGGTTATGGTATGGGGGGTATGTTATGGACAACAAACACAGGTGCATTTTATTGATGGCATTTTGAATGCACAGAGATACCGTGACAAGATCCTGAGGCCCATTGTAGTGCCATTCATCCACGACCATCACCTCATGCGGCATTTACGACAGCGTGTAATGCCAATATAGCGTCCTGCCAATATCCAGCAACTTCGCACAGCCATTGAAGAGGAGTGGACCAATATTCCACAGGCCACAATCAACAACCTGATCAACTCTATGCTAAGGAGATGTGTTGCACTGCGTGAGGCAAATGGTGGACAAACCAGATACTGTGGTTTTTGGAGCCCCCACAGACCCTTCCCAATAAAATAAAACTGCACATTTTAGGCCCTGTCCACATGGACACGGGTATTTTTATAACCGTGACTTTTTTTACGCGGTTCGGCCGTTCATCCACATGGAAAGCAGTATCACCCTGCCAGGGTGAGGATTTTCAAAAACACTGGTTACAGTGTTGTCGTGTAGACAGTGAAACCGGGGTTTTTGCCTTGCAACGTCAGAGCGTGCGCTGTTATCCGCTGTGTTTGACGTCAGATTTGCGCCAACCGGAACTGGTAATAACTTTTTGTTAGGCTTCTGATTGGCCAACGTGGCTTTATGGTTAAGGGTTATATCGCCGCCTACTGGTGTGGCATGGTCTTGACTGCGCTTGATAGCGTGTTTTTGCGTTTTCATGTAGACGGAGACCGAGCATGTGAGGACGGGATTTTTTCTAAAACGCTGGAGGAAAACTCTGGTTATAAAAATACCCGTGTCCGTGTGGACCATAGACTGTAAAAAAACTGGACAAGCGTCTGTGACGTCACCCATAGACTTTCAGAATAACGGTTCTGAAGCCGTTTATGGGGGGTATGGGCGGCGCCATCTTTGAAAATCTTGGGAAAGCCTAACCCCACCCACCTTCTGGTCAATCCATATATGGGTAAAAGGGCGGGCTTTGTATGAGACTGAGCCGGCTGGCGCCTCTTCATTCAAGCGGCCTCAGCTATCTGTAACATTACTATTGCGAGTGTACACAAATATAAGTAAACACTTTGCAGATTGAATGTCCTTTATGAACGAAATTAAGTATGTTTTTATGCTTCCACCTATCGATCGCGCTCGCGCAACACACACACACACATTTCGATGGTGCCTGCGTCGTCTCTTTCTCTCTCTCTCTCTCCACACACACACACACACACACACACACACACACACACACACACACACACACACACACACACACACAGTTCAATCGCACCTCTCTCTGAGGCGATTTAATGCTTGCTAACTGTTGCAGTGACACTGCCCACAAACATTAATGCTAAATACAAATACTGCTAACTACGTGAAATAGTAGTGGAATGTCACTTACTGGAAAAAATGGAGCAAAGTAACTTACTCCTACAGTGTCGGTTAGTGCAGTTTATAGCAGAGCACCCCATTTTATGTACGATATTTCAATACAAATGTTCAGAAAGGATACAGAGGTGGTGTGAAGTGTTGTGTCAGATCATGGCCGAGACGTCAAATTTCACTCGGCGCAGCCCGTTATCAGCTGTCAATCAAAGTTAACCACGCCCTTATTTGTCATACATTTTATATCTAAATACGATCTAAACTAACGAGTTAGAAAAAAATTCACCCCCTCACAGTTGTCAGGCACTCGGTACCTATCGAAAAATACAATAAAAGTCCATGGGACCAACCTGTAAAAGCATGAATTTTTGCTGTGAAAACGGACATTTTAACATGGGGTCTATGGACATTTGCTCACTTTTGGGACCTGCCCCTAGCGGATTTTCGATGTATTGCAGTTTTTCGCACTTCCGGGTAGGCTTCATTTATGAGATTGGAATGTTGCCGCTTGGTGTGGACAAGGCCTTAGAGTGGCCTTTTATTGTGGCCAGCCTAAGGCACACCTGTGCAATAATCATGCTGTCTAATCAGCATCTTGATATGCCACACCTGTGAGGTGGATTGATTATCTTGGCAAAGGAGAAGTGCTCACTAACACAGATTTACACAGATTTGTGAACAATATTTGAGAGAAATAGGCCTTTTGTGTGGAAAAAGTCTTAGATCTTTGAGTTTAGCGCATGAAAAATGGGGGCAAAAACAAGTGTTGCGTTTAGAATTTTGTTCAGTGTATGTATATATATATATATATATATATATATATATATATATATATATATAGGCTGCATGATACTGGAAAAAAAAAACGGACACTGCGGTATTTTGTTTTTTTCTGCATTATATATTGCAATACTCTTTTGAAACTATTACTTACTCTTTAGTCATTTTCAAATGTTAAAACCCCAAGCTTTTACTATGGCGAACAGCAGCAGGGAGATTTTAAAGCTTTTCTTTTGTTGACACCCGGTTTGCAAACACTTCTCATTAGAAATGTAGTGAAATGGGTGGCACTGCTAGCACACATAACATTCCCAAAATGCACGTTACAAGAAACTCAAACTCGCAGCACAGTTGGAGTTTGAGTGGAGTAGCATTTACTGTGAATCAAGCCACTCCAAGACTCTGAAACACCGGATATATCGCACATGGATGGAATAATGTTTTTTAATGGAATCTGTTTTTTTAGATTTTTCTATTACTTTGTACTCTTTGTATTCTCTTTAATTTGTCTGCTGTTATAACGTTGAATAAAGCAGACCAGTTTACTGAGTAACTATGACAGTAAGATACTCAGTTACACTGAAACTGTGGGAGGAAATTCGCTGTTGACTTTTCCCAGCACTCCCTCACGGATTGACCTTGCGTAATCACAGTGGAGGTGGGATCCAGCACACTTTAATTAAGAGACTCTGTTTCACAGCAACTATTTGAGCATGTATTATAATCAATTAAAGGACGTCACTGTGGCCTTCAAATCACACTGCAACAGTCAGTAATTCTGACTGTCAGCTTATTTTTTCTACCTTTGCATTTTGGTCTCTTTTACAATGATGTTTTGGAGCACCTTGAAGAATCACACTCTAAGAAGAGCGACTGGAAATTTTCCGGCCTGCTGCCATGAGACAGTACAATGTCTCCCTTTCGTCCATTTATCATGCCCATCTGCACCTTACATAGCACGAGTACAGATCCTTACCAGCTGTATTCAAATGCATTCAAATTTGTGCACTCTTTGTGACTTCCTGGCACTCTCAGTTTATTTTGCATTGTCTATATTGAATGCAGTATGTCTACATGACTGATGTTTCTCCATAGCCAACACTGAGGGCAGATCTATGACGAAAAATATTTGAGACAAACATTTCACTCTGTTCCTTGGAAAGAAAATATCCCATCTGCCTGACAGATTGTTAAAATATCTGATCCAGATCAAGCCGAAACTATTTGAAATGTCTGAAAAATAAACGTGTCTAACAAGAAACCGTGTAAGATAACCTGATACTACACTTGAGCACAGATCAGTATCTTGTGACTAAGGTCTAAAAGTTCCAATATCAGTCACCTAATAGGCTGGTCAGATAAGCCAGCGAGCGTTTACATCGAATTACACTAGCTGGGTTATTTTGACATGGCTCAAATGCAAACAATTTCCTATTTCTGACAGTTCTGTGGGGCCCTTCTTGCGAGGACCTTTCAGAGACATTTTACATTTGAATAATAACAGGTTTTGTGCGCAATGTATGTATTTTGTGTATGCAAACAGCATAAGCCCTTACCTGCTGCCTGTAGAATCAGGGCTCTGGGAGGAAGTGCTGCTGGAACTTTCACTATTGTCCTGTCATGGAGAGAGGGCACATTATATTAACATCATTTTACCATCTACATTAAAGTTCAAAATGGGCAGAAAGATTTTTTTAATTGACCCTTCGCAAAGACCCGCCCTCCTTAGTTACTGTCGCTATGTTCCGACAAGCTATGCTGCTCTCATGCTCTCACCATGTTCTCACGCAGTGAAAAATACATCGCGGAGCAGAGAGGAGACTGACAACACGCGGACAGACAGGACAGACCAGGTTACTTTTCGGTTACTTTTGATATTAAACATATTAAACAAAGTCTCAGCTTTCAAATGTGGTCATTTTTTGAAAGAAATTTAAACAATAAATACCGTTTTGGGGCTCTTTAATGTGCCGTGACAGATCGCTGTAGAGCATCCGTTAAAGCTGCTCGTGATCCGATCATCTCTTCCTTCTAGTTCATTTATAGCATCAAATAAACATGAACGAACATAAGAAGTAATGTTGTTTTAACCGCGGAAAGGCGTCAGAATATTCATTTTACCAAGTTAAAATCCTCCTAACTCTACTGGCTGCTTTTTCGGACAAAATGGCGGATGGCGAAGTATGATTGGTTAGAACACCTGTCAATCAAGCTCCACGCGAAGGGTCAATTAATACTTTTATTCAGCAAGATTCAGCAAGGATGCAATCCATTGATCAAATGTGTCAGTAAAGACATATACAATGTTATAAATAATTTCTATTTAAAAGAAATGCTGTTCTTTTGAACTTTTCTCTTTTCTATTCTTCAAGGAATATGAAAAAAAGTTTTGTTTTCAACATTGATAATAATAAGAAATATTTCTTGTGAACAAAATCACAATGATTTCTAAAATTGAAAACTGTCATTTTAAATATTACTGTTTCTATTGTATTTTTGATCAAATAAATGCAACCTTGGTGAGCATAAGAGATTTCTTTAAAAAACATATACAAAATCTTGCCGACCCAAAACTTTCAAATGGTAGTGCAGTCTGAAAATATGTTGAAAATGTAGGAAGTGTTAGTTATTTTTTCCATGTAACATTTTAACCCTAAAGAAAATAATAGTGAGGTTGACAGCGCAATGGTAGCCATGTTGAGATCACATGCTGAATATTTCTCACTTCATCAGTTACTAATCACAGATAACAAATATGCTTGCAAACGTGGTATTTCTACAAGAGCTACTGTATGTTTACAGATTTTCATCAATTCAAATATAACTTGACTTTAATGTTTATATGTACCCTAAACTAAAATAAAAAGTAATCTAAAAATATCTCTGTAGTTTTGCGTATGTAAAGGGATACATGAGTGTCAACATTACCATAGCAACAAGAACCTATTAGCATTCCTGTCAGATTGAAAGACTCCTGCAACTTTCATTTCCTCAAAAACTGATTTGAATAAGTCATTGCTTCTTACTTTTTGTCCATCCAGTCACTCAACAACATCCTTTAAAATGATAAGACAACCTGTTTTTCACACCCACATCATTGTTATTGCTGTGACTGAGGTGGTTTTTGTTCTGATTTGTCAAAGTAGAATATTAAGTCGAACAGATTACCAGGCTGCATGCAAATTAAGCTATTGACAGCAGTAATAGACTACTAACAAACTATTGTTTGTTTGTTGCCAATATAGATCCTCAACTTCCAAGACCACTGGAGTTTCAGCCAGGACATCATAGGGTCCAATCTGGTCCAAAAAAAAAAGTACAGAGTGCACCTTTAATGTACAGTGTAGTGCTTCTGTAACTGCAGTAAGTCCTCCTGACCTGAGTTGACTCTGTAAGTGGAAGGTGACACCTCTCCTCCTCTTCCTCCATTACACTGTTGTCTATGAAATCCACTTGCTCCAGCTCTCCATTCACTACAGAGAGGACCAAGAGTTATAGAAGCATTTAAATTACAGTCAAGCGAGATCTAAAGCAGAGGTCCTCAGCCTTTTTGACTCAAAGGCATAGTCGACAACAATATTTGAGGGACCCATTTTTAAAATTATGCCTCATACTGTATATCTAGGAATAGACCTTATTCAGAGCAGTGTCATGACAGCGAGGCTGTGAGGAATAGATTTACCATATGTTCAATGGTATCCACTGTAAAAAGCGGTATAAAGCTCCTAAATCACTTATAATTTTCCACATCTCATGCTGTCAAGAGTTTTTTGTCTACTAAAATTTATTGGAAAGATATTTTTGCACTGTTTTTATCAGCAAAACAGTCCAAAAACACATTAAACAATAGTACAACTCTCTAAAGAAATGTATGACTATCCCTCACAGCCTCGCTTTCATTCCTATTAAAAATCAAAGTTGGCGCTGCTGTGAATAAGGTCTATTCCAAGATTGTAGGAATCCTGGTTCTTTAAATACAAAACAGTATAGGGGGGTGAATTAACAATATTTAGATTTTTAGGAGCTTTTATTTTAAAGCTTATTTTGTCTGTTTTTATTTTAGGTCCGCTGGTTGGGAAATACTGATCTTAAGATTCCATTAACCTTACCTTTGGGTGTCTCTAGTGACGTATCTCTCTCCTCTTCCTCTTGAAAATTTGTGTGTTCGCGAGAAACGTCAGTTAATCGCAATGACCGTTCCGAGAAATCGTCAGCAGACTAGAGTGAAACAACACAGACGCACATACACAGCCGCTTGCATCATCCAATTATATTACTCTCGATAAACCTTTAGCAACCATAGTCCAAATGGTGCATTAGTGCTTAAATTCGCAGCTCTCTTTATACCTCATTTCCTGACCATCTTTTGCTGCCGCTGTCCACGCTGTTAAAGCCAGAATCCAGGCCACCATACTGACCGGGGAACAGGTCCTGATCCAGACTACAGAGACCCAACACACACACATTAGCATTTTCACTGAAACAGGCGATTAAAGCTTTTTAACACCCCAAGACCTCTCGTCCTTCATGATCTCTCACCAGCTGTTGAAGGCGGTGGGCCGCAGAGCTTTCTCAAACTGGTCCTGAGTCCTTTTGCAGGCCTCCATGTTCAGATATTTAAAGATGTGGAACTTTCCTTTGGAGCAGATCTGGGCGGGGGGCATCTGGAGGGGGTTGTTGTCAAGGATGATGCTCTGGAGGTGCCGGAGATGACGGTAACACACAGGCACGTTGGATATGCGGTTGCACGACACATCCAAACGGACGAGAGGCAACTCTGACAACTCTGAGTTGAGAGAAGAGTCAACTAGATGAGTCAATCTAATATATACAGTGGATCCAAAACAAATTTGGACACTTAGTGCATGAATGACACAAATATACATCACAACTCAAAACTAACATCACTTTTCTGAGGAATTTTTTGAGTAAAGCAAAGTTTTGTGGTCGTATGAAGTCTGTTCTCCTCAAGTTCACACAGGTGTCCTATCACAGGTGGAGTTCATCACACTTGCTATGAAAATGTTTCAATAATGTTTGACAACCAGAAAGTGTCCCGGTACTCTACAATAAACGTTATCTTTCTTTAAAACAAATGCCACTTTTGGTTGATCATGTATCTAGTTCAATGACATTCGCATACTTTCAGAGTGGTTTAAATGTCCAAATATTTTTGTGTCCATTGTATTAATCTGAAACAGAGATGTAGGCTAAGCTTGTTATAAAAGCTTTCTCCTCTGACATCCGCATAACACACTGGTTCCTTGTGTTTGGAATTTTAAACAACATCTTGATTTCTGTAATCTTACAAGGTAATAATACACTATTACTTTATGCAATATTTCCAGATGTTAACTGAAGTAATAGAAAATGTGTTTATAAGTTTGGGATACTGACCTTCTGGTAAAGTTGCAAGCTGGTTTCTTCTCAGATTTAAATCCCTTAAACATTCTAACTGGCCGAGCTCAACAGGAAGTGACTGTAGCTCGTTACAGCTCGCATCCTGGTGGAGAGACAGTGAGAGGAAGAGACGGAGAGAAAGAAATGAAGAAACGGAGGAAATTATTAAAAGAGGAAGATTGTGAAGATTGTGTGTATATTGCAGGTTAATAATTGCTGGGGCAATAAGGTTTTTTAAGTAAGCAATTCAGCAAAGATGCGCACAATTTTTAAAAAGTGTTTCTATTTCAAAAGTTTCTATTCAGAGAAATTCAAAGAATCCGGGAAAAAAGAAATGTATCATGATTTACACAAAAATTAAGCAGCACTGTTGTTATCAACACTGATTATAATAATAAAGGTTCATAAACTGAAAATCAGTATATTTTAATGATTTCTGAAGGATCATGTGACACTGAAGATTGGAGTAATAATGCTGCAAATGCAGCCGTGTCATCACAGGAATAAATTACATTTTAAAATGTATTCTAATAGAAAACAGTTCTTTTAAAAATGTTGATTTTGATAGATAAAAATTATAAATAGTGATAATATTTCACAATATTACTGTTTTTACTGCATTTTTAATCAAATGCAGTGTCTGTGAGCATTAGAGACTTCTTTCAAAAACAATAAAATATCATAAAAATGGCCTAATTAGTATCTTAATAAATAAGGTTGTGATACCAAAAACTACTGGCCTAACTCAAATAAATTTAAAATATTTTTAAAGACGAGTAAATCAGTCAGTAATAAAATAAAAACAAATAATCAAATTACAAGCAATAGTACAAATACAATAGAACAAATATACTAAAGTTATTCAGTCAAGACAACAAGACAAGTAAATTTTTTTTCTTTGTTTTTATGTTAATTAAACAACAAAAGACAAAGACAGCAGCAGGTTTATTAGGCCGCTGTCACTTTAAGGCCCCATCCACACTACTACGTTTTCGTTTAAAAACGGAGACCTTTTGCTACGTTTGCACCTCCCGTCCACACTAAAATGGCAAAAACGAAGACCTAAAACGGAGAAGTTTAGAAACGCTGCAGACCCGTTTTGCGTTTTGAATCTCCGGAGGGCGTTTTAGTGTAGACGGGTCAAAACGGAGGACTTTAGAAACGATGACGCAAGACGCTCGTGCTCGGCTCTCTGATTGGGTGTCATCAGTCATTACGTATCCTTCCCTGATGCTGTAACGTTAACTACATGCACCAGAGGCAAGCTATTATTCCAGCGATCTGTGACAATTCCCGTGCCGTGTGCAGCGGCGGTATCGACCGTACATGGAGCGTCGGTTTTGGGTTAAGCCGGGAAGAATCAGCGCATGCGGGATAATTTTATCAATGAAGTTGTGGTTCCTGAGTAATGGTGTTTACACCGGCACGCGCATGCCCAGTGTAGGTGAATGGTCACGTGATGCGCGTTTTCAGTCGTTTTTATGTGGACGGAGATCGCAGCTAAAACGCTGGTGTGGACGGAGATCGTATTCGTTTTAATTCTCCGTTTCTAAACTAAAACGCAGTAGTGTGGATGGGGCCTAAGAGCTGCACGGATCCAATATATACAATGTGTTTTATTTCTTAACGGTTTATGTTCACTTAAGATATAACGTTAACAGACCATGTTTACTAGGATACTTGCTGAGACTGGCCTTTTTTTAACTTAATTTTGTGTGAATATGTCCATTCAACCGCGAGAAGACGTGAAAGAGAGCTTAAAGGGATAGTTCACGCAAAAATGAAAATTCTTTCATCATTTACTCACCCTCAAGTTGTTCCAAACCTCTATGTGTTTATTTGTTCTGCTGAACACAAAGGAAGATATTTGGAAGAAAACAGATCTCAATCCCCATTGACTTCCATAGAGATCTGTTTTCTTCCAAATATCTTCCATATGGAAGTCAATGGGGATTGAGATCTGTTTTCTTCCAAATATCTTCCTTTGTGTTCAGCAGAACAAATAAACACATAGAGGTTTGGAACAAATTGAGGGTGAGTAAATGATGAAAGAATTTTCATTTTTGGGTGAACTATCCCTTTAAATCAGCATTCGCACAGTCTAATATGCGGCTTTCTGGGCACGAGCTTCGGATAGCTTACACTATTGAATTGAGTTCTCTGTCGTGTCGTCTTGTGCTTTAATATTTTAATTGGCAAGGCTTAATAACATTTGCAAATGATAAACTTTCGTGATGCAGCATTGGCCCGATCAGGCAAGTGACAGTTGCATCAACCGTCCCGAGCGTCGTTTACACTGGCCCCGGGTCATCGGCCCTCTGCTGAAATAAAAGAGCTACATTTCCTCTGCCTCATCTATAGGCCAGGACAAAAATAAAGCTATGTAATATGAATTAATATCGACAGTAAATGACACATTTTGGATAAAGTCCTAACAAAAATAGTGAAACACGTTTGTGAGAACATGTTCCTCACTATTTGAAAGGTTCATAAATCATGTTTTGTTTCAGATCAACTGATATCAACAAGTCTGTGTAAAAAAGCACTGTGTCCATGAGATGCCTTCACTAAAATAATTTTAAAAAACATGAGCCTGTGTGTGTGTGTGTGTTCTACTTACCAGTTGTCGCAGGTGTGTGAGTGTGTGTATAGAGGACGGTAGGACTGATAACTTGTTGTTGCTGACGATGAGCACACGCAGGAGAGGGAGCTGACAGACTGAGGGCGGTAGACTGGACAGCAGGTTACGACTGAACCACACAGACAGAAAGAGAGAGAGAGAATTAAATGAATGCAATCTAACACCAGTACAAAACACTCACTGACAGACTTACTGTATATACAATCCTTCCAATATATTTAGCCAGGCTGAAAGTTCACTCAGGGAGACCTGATGTTTGCCAAGGCTGCATTTTTTAATTTGAAAAAATACAGTAAAAACAGTAATATTGTGAAATATTATTGCAATTTAAAATAACTGCTTTGTATTTTGATATTTTTAAAAGGTAATATATGTGATGGCAAAGCTGTATTTTCAGCATCATTACTCATTACAAATCATCATTACAGTCTTCAGTGTTAATTGATCCTTCAGAAATCATTCTAATATGATGATTTGGTTCTCAAGAAACATCAATTTTGTGGTAACTGTGATACATTTTTAAAGTTTTTTTTTTGTACAAATAAGTTCAAAAATGTAAAAAAAAGTTTTTAATGTAATTTATAAGTTCAAAAGAACTGCATTTATTTCAAATATAAATTTTTTGTAACATTTTAAATGTCTTTACTGTCTTTTGATCAAATGAATGATTAAAAGTATTAAAATTAGAACAGAAGACAAAATTAAAAAATTGCAGTTGCAATTATACAAAATACACATAGCCCATAGCCTCTCTTTGCACCAATAAAATGTGCAACGCTATGTTTTACTACCAAATTATATGTAATATTTAATTATTTAACTTACAGTGTAATGTTTTCCTAACATCTCACGATTTTGGGGCACGCGAGGTCCCGGACATTATTCATGATGGGATACGCTTAGCCTTGAATAAGCGGTATAAGTTCAGGGCACTACGCTTTGGCATTTTTAAGACATGGGACATAGTCCAGTCATTTTATGAAAAAAGGTTGAACAAATTGCAACAGAAGCAAAATCAACTGATTTTGTATCCTCAATATGTCCGGAGTAAGGGAAAAAAAGCCCAGAAGAATCCCTTTAGGGGGAAAGTTGCGAAAAAGACCCAAACATAGTCTATTCATACGCCCATTCATTCTTTTTCTCACGTAAATAGGGTAAATAGAGTGCATTGTGTACATAAAGTGAATTTTTTGATCCAGCCACTTTTTATTTTACCTACCTTTTGTCTTCTGCATTCTCCCTACCCTTGTCTCCTATTCTTCCCTCAGACTCATCCCCCAGAAACAGTCCCACTGACCCAGCCCCAAACCCCATCTAATAATAATTAATAAAGGCTGGTTTCTAAAGTACTTCTTCCTGCCTCTCATGGGTTCATGGGTAGCCTAAATGGGTTCCATTCAGACCTTAATTTTACCGTTATATGTCAACACGATTCAACAAGACATTTTAACCTGGATATACCCCCAATGTTTAGATCTGTTTGGGTATTTATGCAAATTAGCACATATGTAATTAGATTATGCACCGTTTGTGCATGTTAACAAACAATTTCAAAAAACTTGTAATACATGTTTTGTAGGGATGCAACGGTACACGGTAAAATCCCGGACCGTTCGGTCAGCCCTGCACGGGACAATCCACCCTCGTGTCCCGCGGGACTTCGGTTTCGCCATTGAGTTCGCGCTGATCCTTTTAGTTTTTGCTTTACACGCCTTCAGGTGCGTTTGCCTGTCCAGGCAGACGAAAGCCCGCTCCCGCAAGTTAACGTGTCCAAACAATCACTGTTGTGCACCCACACGCTAACTTCTGTCACTCACTGGCTCGTATTACTAGCAGGGCTCTCAAGTGTGACGCATTGAGCGTGACAGTCACTCGTTTCGGTCTTTTGTCACGCTCTCCCGCCACACATTGTATTTCTCACGCTGAAAAACTATTTGTAATATATTTAATATGCCGCAGCAGCGCCCAAAACTCTGGCCGTGCCGCTCTCACTGTGGAACCGGCAGGAATCAAGCACCTCTGATTCGTCTGGTATTGTTCGTCTGGTGTTGTTAGCCAATCAGAAAATAGCACTATTGTATCTGGGTAAGATTTAACCAATGACACCCCGATAATATTTTTTTTTTATTATATTATTTTGCTCTGCTTTTTTTTTATTCAAACCACAAGCTAATTTATATTTGTTTAAAGGTAAAAGTGCACTTTTTCTTTCACACTGATCACTTCATATATCAAGGTTTGGAATTGGGATCCACTTGAATATTCTAAAGTGTGTTTGTTTACATTTTGTATTTCATAAGTGGTAGTTGAAGAGGTTGTATTACTTAGTGTTGTTCAGTACAGACTAGAGTGTTAATTTATTCCATACACATTGATGTTCTTCCTACTGTGACATTCTGTTTGCGCATAAGAAAAATAAAACATATTTTTGGGATGAAATAGCAGTCTCTTTCTGCACAAAACATGTACCGAAACCGAACCGAGACCGTGGCCCAAAAACCGAGGTACGGACCGTACCGTGGGCTATCTGTACCGTTGCACCCATAATGTTTTGTTTGTCTTGATGTAAGTAATCAATTCCGTAATTTTCATGGTGATATCTAAAGGTTAAAATTTTTACCTTATTCACGTCAGAAAAAGAATAAATAGGCGTATGGATAGGCTATATTTGGCTCTTTTTCTATACCTCCCCCCTAATATTCTTCTGGGCTTTTTTTTCCTTACTCAGGACATAGAGGATACAAAATCAGTTGAGTCTGCTTCTGTTGCAATTTGAGTCTTGCGCACTTACTTCCTGTCGAGTGCATGAACTCTCAAGTGGCCAAGACAGCAAGTGTGGGTATTTGGACAGGCCCTGTATCTGGAGTGGGTGTGTGTGTGTGTGTGTACCTGAGGTTGAGGTAGGTGAGGGCTTGCAGCTGGCACAGGCTGGGCGTGAGGGATCGCACACAGTTGTGGTACAGGCTGAGCGTCTCCAGAGAGACAAACTGACACACCTCCTCTGGAACCTCACAGAGCCGGTTCTTTGAAAGGTCTGAGATAGAGAAAAATCAGTCATAGTTAGTACAGAATTAATTAATGACCAACCACAGACACCTTTAGATGATAACAACGAAGAGGTCAGCCATAGAGGACATTATATATTACCAGTAAAACATTTTTTTTTTATTAAATATAGATCATCCTAAGCAACAGACAACCATCTTTTGTCTAGATATAGCATGTGCGTTCAAACACTTTGTTTATACATCCATGGGACAGGAGCCAGGGATAGGAAACGCGTTAACAGTCATGATGTTTCCCAAAGTGAACAAAGACTTTTTTTTAAAAATGGAAATTCAGATTTTGTCCAAGTTTTTGACAGCAATTGAGGATGTGAGCGTTTGTCTGAATATAGCTCAAACTATTCCAATTCCCTTCAATATTTTCATTCCAGACAGAAGTTGCTCTCGGCAGATAAACGTGAAACGCACACTCCCTCAGTGGCGCTGGTCGTAGGGTCAGGATGTATTTCTGGAGAGGGGAGGATTTTAATTACAGGGCCAAGGAAGCTTAGAACAGGGTGTGTGAATGTGAGTGTAAGTCCATGTCACTAGAGACAAACCAGACAGAAGAAACAACTAAAACACAGAGTTTAAGGCTAAATGAACGTTAGGGTGCAGTTTTCACCTTACATTAGCATTATATGTACACAGGTACAGTGTAATTTCAGGCCTTTCAGATTCAAGTCTCTATAACCCTCCTCGTGATCTTAAACAAAACCAGTTACTCACACTATGAGAACAATAGCGTGTGTGTGTGTGTGTGTGCGTTTTTTCTCTTGTTCCCTGCACTGTCCAATTGTCCAATCCGCTCTCCTTCTACAGATCTTTTGTTCAGCTGTTTTATTTGGCAAGGAAGCATTTCCCGCCTCTCCGTTCCCAGTGGGAAGAACTAAAGATTCCCAGGGGCAGCCCACATTTCCCACAATCCCCTGCACTGCTTTGCACTCACACCAGCCTAACATGGTAGAGAATGGGAGAAATACCAGTGTGCCCACATCATGGAGAAAGATGATATGTATGAGTCTGAATACACTTATGAAACTTTGATCAATAACACTTCCATAAATCACTCTATGAGGTGATTATGCTAATATATCTCATTACATTAATCAAGAATATAATAAAATATGTAAATGGTGTATAAAAGTGCATATGGATTTTCAGATTTATTTATACTTGTGCACAATTTTTTATAAAAAACTAGATTAGATTATATATGAAATGTGTAATAATAAGAGGGGAAAATAATGTTGTATAATGTATATAGGCTCCACCAATGGCAATTTCATTTAGTGGCACAGAAATCACACACTTCATCTTTAAAGATCATTTTGATTTGAGTAGCAATTGTTTTTATTTCTGTTCTGGCCATGTTTACTTTGTGTTCCTAGAAATAGTTGCCTAGCCGTATCACATTCTCCACAGGGGCTCACAAACACCTCCTGCGTGAGGTCTCCAGCTGTGCCCAGCCTTAATGACACGTTCAAATCATTATTATGGCATGACAGAAGTCCCTAGCCAATAACCAGAACTGTATTTCAATTATGTCCTGAAGGTCTCACTCTAAATATCTCCTCTCTGTGTGTGTGTGTGTGTGTGTGTGTGTGTGTGTGTGTGTGTGTGTGTGTGTGTGTGTGTGTGTGTGTGTGTGTGTGTGTGTGTGGTGTGTGTGTGTGTGTGTGTGTGTGTGTGTGAGAGAGGAG
Organism: Chrosomus eos; assembly: GCA_036326025.1. Taxonomy (NCBI): domain Eukaryota; kingdom Metazoa; phylum Chordata; class Actinopteri; order Cypriniformes; family Leuciscidae; genus Chrosomus; species Chrosomus eos. The sequence continues at coordinate 41,308,007 of CM070818.1, read as the reverse complement.
AGAGAGAGAGAGAGAGGAGAGAGAGAGAGAGGGGAGAGAGAGAGAGAGAGAGAGAGAGAGAGAGAGAGAGAGAGAGAGAGAGAGACTTCTTAAGAGTAGCAGTTGGTCTACTGACCCCCTCCTCTCTCTTGATCTCTGAGGAATCTGAGCGTTATTCTGCCTGCTAGCGTCTCTTTGGTGTAACTGAAGCTGCTTTTGCATCTGGTGTGTGTGAGAGAGTGTTAATCAACATACACACACACACACACACACGCAGACACACACACGCACACCCTTACAATCCTCCTTTAGCCCTAGAAGGAGATTACACCGATTAGCTTGCGGGATAAACAACAGACTCCCCTCACAGTTCATTTTAGACACACATTTACACAAAAGCAACACAAACGAGACCTAATTATACTGTGGGCTCCATGTAAGTTCTATATAACATTTGATAGCCAAATCTACAACAGTTGAGGTGTGTTGTTGTTTAAAGGTCTCTGTGAAGGTGCAATGCAAAGATTTTTCCTCTTCGTACCTGCTGCCAGGAGCTAGTCATCCCTGGGATTAACTGAAACATGACGCTGTGTTTGTTTCAACACACTGACTAGACCTGATGCGTCAGGCACTGACTCACTTTTATCTGAACAAAACATGCATTTATGCTGCATTTACATGTATTATTAATGTCGGACCTGTCATCTCGGCACCATTTCCAAAACTGGTTTCCAGAACACTCCCACTCTATTCCATTGTTCGGACAAACAAGTGGACCCATACCAACCTCATATGTAAATTAACATCATATGTAAAATATTTTAAAATCGCTACAGTATTTACACACAGTGGAAGGTCAACCTACTCTTAAGATGCATTCACATTTATCATGAATGCCAGGAATTTCAATTGGAATATAGGCAATTGTGAATTTCACATAAGATTTTGTTCTTTTCCATACAACAAAAGTGAATGGTTACTGTCAAGCTCCAAAATAGACCCGAATGGCACCCTAAGCCCTCGCGTTTTTCCTCAGTGTCCACACTTTGGTGATGTAATGCCGCTTTGTCTGTTGGGTAGGAGTCTGTTGCGGAGCTCACCTTAGTGCGGCTCTGTAAAAATGCCTATTGAGGGCACATATTAGCCTGAAATCTGAAATGACAAACGGCCTGAAATCTGAAATGCCTCCCTTAAAATTAAAGAATAAAAATATGAAAGTATAGGCTAAATACACAGTACAGTAAACACACATACAGATTATGAACATATTTATGAATAAATAGAGGTGAATTTAAAAGATATTGCATTAAACAGTGGCTTTGGGGGGTATTCGATAGCTTTATGTCATTTAAATTACCATTCACTGAAAATCTTCCCCTCCACCATAGCAATACAAACTTTAAATTCACACTTCAAACACATCATAACAGACAGATGACATCAAAAATCTGTTTTCAGAGTTTTCCCATGTCTTCAACAATGTTTTGAATTGACCACAAGCACCAAATCATTTGAGATATGGAGATGGGGTATAGTTTCTTAAATACATTTTCTGAAACTTAAATGTAAGCATTTCCCTCACCTTAACTAATTGAAAGGCTTTAGAAGACATGGAAAATAGATCCAAAGTTGGATGTACCGTCTACCTTTTAAGATTTATTTTTAGCTTTTTTTGCTCTTATTTATACAACACAGAGACAGAAAGTGAAGTGAGAAAGAGAGAAGGAGAACAGGATCAGGACAAGGACTGAAACTCAGGTCACCTGAATCAGCTCTGACTGGATATACTACTTTTGTCTGATGTTTTGGTCTTTTTGGAGTGAGAGAAGTCCCTTTATTTCCTTTGTATGGACAAAAATAGCTTGGACATTCTACTTTAAGTCATACAGGTTTAGAAAAACATGAGCGTGAGTAAATAATCACAATTTATGAGTGAATTATGGATGATAAAAACCAGGGGGGGATACACATTCCACCTTCAAAAGTTTGCACCAGTGCCACTAGAGAAACAGCATTTCATTCCTTCTCTTCCTCTGAAGCAGGAACAACAATAAACTGTGCCATGACTTGACTTGACTTGAGATGGGGGCAGAGAAAAAAGTGAGAGAAAGAAAAGGGGAGAGGGCAAATCTTGAAAGGGGACGAGTGAATGAGTAACAGCAGCATGACAATAGAAGTGAAAGCATGAATACCGGCCTGAGCCGAGGGGGTTACGGAACAAAAACATACGGGCCAGAATGACTCGACACATTCAACAGAGCACCACTGGAGGCAACACAGAAGTGTGTGTGTGTGTGTGTGTGTGTGTTCGGCACACGAGCGCTACTCAAGCACATCAGTGAATTTACGGCCAGAAAAAAAAGCTGATTATTTGACCTCACAAGCACTTTAGAGAGCTAAGTGCACTAACCGAATCGATCAAAACACCAATGTGTGCCACATCCTTTTCATTATTTCTTTCTGCATCATAAAACTGAGGTTTATTTTCAGACCTCAGTCTCCAAAGACTCTAACATATCAGTGATGGAATCATAAACAGTTAAACCTCCATAATCCAACAGGACAGGCCTGATTTGTACAAGCTTTTAGCAAATGTCAAGGTCCAACAGTTTTAATTTCAAAACAACAGCATAAATGGCAGTCAGGAGTTTTTTCAGAAAGATAGAGCATTAGCAAGTTTCTGTTGTTTTTCTCTGAGAGACTCATTTTAAAAGACTTGTAGTTTTCTAAGGAAAATGTAAGTGGTGTGAGTGCGGTTTTGACTCCACTTCCATTTTAATGGTTCAATAAACAAGTCTTATAAACAAGTCTTTAAGCACTTTTAAGGAAATGCCAAATAATGAATTCTAACAATATAAAATCATAGCCTACAAGGTATGTACATAATACTAACAATATAATAATACTAATATAATAATGATTCTTGGTTTTAAAGTTATATAAAATAAACATAATTATAATAATTATTTAATATATATAATAAAGTTTAATTTGTTTGATTTTTTTCAGTTTTTTTGATTGGTTCTGAAACAGGTTGATTCCCAACCCAGCCTGTAAAAAAATATATATAATCAATAAGTTATGACAACACATGTTTTTACATAGCTTTAACTCATAAAAAAAAGTTGAAAATTGGTTAATTTTTATGAATGAGTAATACAAGATTTAACAATTTTCAAAAATTCAAAAAGTCAGTGCATTGTAATTTAAGTTGGAATGACTTAAACATCTAAGTTGATTGTACTTAATTTAAAGATAGTTCAAATTAAAATTCCCCTATGATTTACTCACCCTCAAGCCGTCCGAAGTGTATTATGACTTTCTAATTTCAGACGAACACAATCGAGTTATATTAAAAAAATGTCCTGGCTCTTCCCAGCTTTATAATGGCAGTGAATGGAGGATGAGATTTTGAAACCCAAAAAAGTGCATCAATCTATCATAAAAGTGCTCCACACGGCTCTGGGGGTTAATAAAGGCCTTCTGAAGTGAAGTGATGCGTTTGTGTAAGAAAAATCTACATATTTAAATCTAAAATAACTCTCTTCCAGCAGACGGCCTACGCAAGTCGACTTACGCCAAGAGTCAAGCTGCGTTCACACTACACGTGACCAAGCGACACGATACCATTAATTTTCAATGGTGAGCGGGCGACTTCCAGCGACACGCGCGACAGCGACCGTTGGCGACTGAATGAGGCGTGTCTGGCGACGCGTCAAAGTTGAGATCTGTTTAACTTTATGCAAATGAAGAGCGACTTTCGGGAGCGACAACCAATAGGAGTGAAGTCAGTGGAGCGCGTCACTCTTCAGTGCTGAGTCTGACCGAGGCAAGTTGAACGAGAAGCTCATTTTAGCAGTCAGAAACTGCCCTATAATGTATGATATATCTCCGTGTACATGCAGTGGTATTCACCGTACTGACTCCGTGCCTGGATGGTTTCGGGAACCCAGCTAGGCCGGTATTTGCCCGTTTCCTGCAGTAAAATAATATGCGATGGCAAAGAACACTCACTGTTTCTTGTTCATCTTTAATATTATGCATTTTATGTACTGATTCCATTTATATTTAGACTTTTCCTTCCAAAATGTGTGTTTGTAGCGGCAAGAAAACTTATTTGTTGTCTAACATAGAGTAACATCCGGGAATGTCACTAACAAACATTACTAGGCAACTAGTAGTGGGAACGCCCTCCAGCGCAGCCACTGGCGACCTGCAGCGACAAAGTCGCGTCACGTGTAGTGTGAACGCAGCTTAACACTTGACACGATGAAGGAGTAGCGTAAGCTAAGCTTAGACGCCACTCACGGTTCAAACAAATAGGTCTGGGCACAAACACAAGATCCTCTTCTCTTATATTGAAATCCTCCAACATTTCTCTTTAAAAAAATATTGTTTTAGACTTTTAATTCGTGCCCGGTGTTTTGCTCTATCCTCTGCTCTTCTGTGTTCGTCAATGCGTCAGGTCAAGTGTTACTTTTTCGCCGTAAACGTATGGCGGTCTGCCGGAAGCTATTGTTTTAAATGTGGATATTTTTCTTACACAAAAGCATTGCTTCACTTCAGAAGGCCGTGTGGAGCACTTTTATGGTGGATGGATGCACTTTTTTGGGCGTCAAAATCTATTCCTCCATTCGTCCTAAATATAATCAACAGTATTAGAGATGCTTTAGAAAACTCATGGTTAGGGAGTGTCCAATCTCTTCTGTGTGAAGTGTTGCCAATTACAACAGTAAAACCCCACTGACATTATCACTTCACTTATGGAGTCTATGGGACGTTGTCTTCAAACGGTCTGAATGAACAGAGAGCTCTGTGTGCATCCTGTTTAATCGACGGTCAACAGCCCAGCACTTTGACTACAGTGTTATCTTTGTCTTTGAACGTCGATGAAGGCCACAAAAGGTCAAGCCAATGGATTTAACCGTCCAAAAATTTAGGGCCCCCCCAAGTTATCCCACACAACTCTACCAGTGCAGTGAGAGCCTTTTGTGTTCAAATACAAATACACCCCCATCACCTTCAAACCTAATTCTACCTCTCTCAATAAATGAATTTTATGAAAATCCTAATTAAGCATCCACATGTTTACTTGCTATTTAACAGACACCTTCTAAACTTCTAAATCAGTTAAATGACCACAATGCAGTTCATCTGTAGCCACACAGGGTTAAGTGCCGTATGGTAGTAAACCAATGGTGATCAGATTCTCTGCAATTGAAACAACTTAAGCCTCAACCCTGGCTTGAGTTACCAGTGCGAAGGATCCCATTTAAATTCGTATGATCTGTTATGTCTAGTGACATTAAGGGAGCAGCAGCACTGATATTGCTTCTGAAATATTACGTTTTAAATCTAAACAAATCATTTCAATTTTTATTGTATAAAAAACAAATTTTCAAAACGTATGACTGTTCCAATGTTGTGGTGTACATTTTCATCACTCCAGCCATAATTCCAAAATGTTCTAAAATTGGTGTCTAGTTATCATTAACTAAAACTTTTTTTTTTAATGCCAATAACTGAAATAAAGCTGAAATTAAAAACAACAACAAAAAAATGAAATAAAATACTTACATTTTAAACTACTTAGAAATACTAAACGTTGCATTGGCAACTAAGTTAAATAAAACAAATTAAAATTAAAGTAAGTGTACTAAAACTACAATTGAAATAAAAAAATAATTAAAGCTAAATATTAAAAATTAATTAAACTGACGTTAGTTCACCCAAAAAAGAAAATTCTGTCAGTAATTACTCGCCCTCAAGTTGTTCCAACCCCATAAGACTTTCGTTCATCTTCTGAACACAAATTAAGATATTTTTGATTAGGGCCTAAATCTGAGAGCTGAATCACTCCTCCATAGGCTTCCTAAGGGATTGAAACTTGCTGGCCCAGAAAGGTTATTAAAGAAATCGTTCAAATAGTCCAAGTGACTACAGTGGCTCAATCTTAAGTTTATCAAGCGACGAGAATACTTTTTGTGTGCAAAAAACACAAAAATAAATACTTTATTCAACCATCTCTTCTCTTCCATTTCATTCTCCTAAGCTGTTGACGTAGTGTAACTGCGCAGCGCTTCTGTGTTGTACGTCACACGGATCACACACATGACCAGCGTCGGGTGTGACGTACAACACAGAAGCGCTGCGCAGTTACACTATGTCAATAGCTTTGAACAACATGAGGGCAAGTAATTACTGACAGAATTTAAATTTTTGGGTGAACTATCCCTTTAATTAAAATGAGAAATGAAAATACAAAAGTTATTATAATATTAATATATTACTATTATAGTATAAATAATACTAAAACAGATTATGAGACGTGATGTGTGAACAAATCAAGATAAATATCACTTCATAATTTTTGGTCAAGCTGTAATTTTGTCAAATTATGCAAAAGTGTGAAAATATTTTGTAATTGTGTGTTTTGGGGTGCATAAAAAGTTGTGAAATTAGTTTTAGCAAGACAAAGGTGTTGGCCATTTTAATGTAACAAAATTTTGAGAGGTGTAAAATGGTCAGAAGAACTTTCATTACTTAAAGAATACAATAATGAAAACTATTATATGCTGTTTTTGCTGTGTGTGTGTGTGTGTGTGTGCGTGCGTGCGTGCGTGCGTGCGTGCGTGCGTGCGTGCGTGCGTGCGTGCGTGTGTGCTGTGCGTGTGCGTGTGCGTCTGTATACCAGCATCTATGCAAACTTTTCAAGCTGGCAGGTAAAGTTGTACTTGGAAAAAAAATGAATATCAACACCAGCAAACTCAAGGATATGTTGCTAATAACCATAAACACAGCTAACATACAACAACATTCAACAAGGTGACTCAAGACGCTTGAAGTCTCAGCTCTATACGCCAGGAGCTCGTATCTGTTACACAAGACAGTGTCAGTGCGGTGAAATCCACCTCACACAACCAAGAGGAGGCTAGCTGTGTGTTCCGTTACCATAACAACCAAATCATCATGTGTCAAAACAAAGGCAATGCAATAAGCAATCAAATCAAACAGGCATATACTTGTTCATTAAAAAATTACTTAATGTAATAATGCAGAAAAGTGAATGTTCAATTTAGTAGTAGAATGCATGTTAAGAAGGCATGCCTATTTGTGCTGTGGTTGTGAGAACTTGCACAATTTTGATATGAAATGCATGTTTGAGCTCTGTTGTTAAACAGAGCTTTTCTCCTGTGAAGATGTGGCACTTCACAATAACTAAACAGCCCTGAAAACATGGGAATTATTAGTGGTATTTGCTAAGGCAAGCATCACATTGCTATAGCTCAAATTTTACATTCGATTTTAACAAACCCATAATCCTAAATGTGCCATCACACTAACAAAATAATTTTCATTGACATTTTCATGTGAAATTTCTGATCAGGTGGATTTCTGTTGAACTTACTAGATTGTGTTGCCGTAAAAAAAAAGCAGAAAAATGGTAAATGTGACGGCACCTTAAGAGTTAAACTGATCAAAACGAGAGCTGTCATGGTTGACCATCACACACACAAAAAAAAAACACTTCCAGACACATTGAAAGTGAAACTCGAGTCCAGAGAATCTACTGTATTAAATGTGTCAAATTTTCTTTAACCTTTAATAATCATTTGTCATTAAAATTGACAATCAACTAATGGATTAATCCTTTGTGTTAATACCACACATGCAGTACTCAAAAACCATGTATGTAGGCTACTTTTTCATTTAAACAAATATACCTGAACTATGTCGGCCATGTTTACTATAAATTTGTATACCAATTAGTTGAAAATTGTACAATAAAAAATGCCTATTTGTGCTAAAATTAAATAAATAAATCATGAATATCTCTCCTAGCAACCACCCAAAACACTGTAGCAACCGCACACAACATGACAGTAAAATCCACTCTGAACACCTCAGCAACCACAAGGCAACTCCCTGGCAAACAAACACCCTCGTATTGTGGAGTTTTGCATGGACAAGTACAACTCACACTTTACTGCAGTGCAGCTTTGGCCAAACTCACTAAAAACAAACCAACCAACACTACGGTGAGTGTGATAATCCTCAATGTTCTCCCTCATGATAATCTACACCAGAGGTCTGTAATACACTCGCTTGTGCTCAACCAAACATTCACCATGCTCTCAAGCACACACACAGACACACACACACACACACACTAAATCACCCCCAGAGCCTCTCTAAAGCCTAAAGGGAGATGGTGAATCGCCATCTGGACACGCTTTAAGTTACATAACTTATCAAGGGCTGGTGTTTAGGCCTATCAAACAGTCAAATCTCAATCAGATTTGAATTTTCATATCCTATCGAGCATGATTATGTGGAAAGGGGAGGAGCATTATCAGATCATCAGATATTGAGACATGTTTTGAACTTTATGTTCATTAAGAACATCTATGTGTGCAGTGAGATATCTCCCCATGTTCACATTGATATTAGCTCAGAATGTGTGCTGAATGTGTTTGAATGGAGCATGGCACGGTTCAGAGAACGTTCAACAAACATTTACACCTGGACATGTGTTCGCATTTTTCAACACACAAACGCACAAAGCAGCATTGATTCAGCTCATTCATGCTACAAGCTTTAAAATTATTCTACACCTCTTGATGGAATTTTTGGTCAAGAGTACGTCCAGCACTCTGTAAAGTCTACTCCAGCACATCCCAAAGACGTCCAATGAATTTAGCGTCTAGACTAAGAGGTGCCAATTCATATGCGAAGAATATTATTAATGCTCCCTCCCAACCATTCTTTCAGATTAAGCCTGATGAATCTTTACATTGTCATCCTAGAATATGGCCATTATGTGTTTTCCTACATGGTTGTTTAAGAAATAAAAAGCTACACACTCCATTGATTAGGTTTAGAAGAACTGTTACCAAAGATATAATAAGCTAGAAACATATCACAACAATAATTATCCAGATATTGTATCTTAAGTATTTGCCTTTTTACATCCAAACAGCGACTTTCTGGCCAGGAAGTGTAAACGCTTGAAAAAAAAAAAAACGGGATAAAGTCCATTTGAGACATACAGAACTTCAATATTGCAAATGCACTCACAACACACTCAAACCTTATTGCAGCGGCGTAAACAAAGCATACAGGTTCATACAATAACAGCAGAAAGTGCCAGACATCCCAACACAACCAAGAAAAGTTATAATCATTAAAAAATGTCACCGCAAAATAACTCTACAAGGAATAAATCTGGAAAGGGAATAAATCTGAGAAGACTTCCTGTGAATCTGTAACTGTTTCTGCTGCAGAAAGAGTGAGCAGCATCTGTGTGATTTCAGTTAATGAGTGACAGCGAAACATCCTTCCGTCTTGTTTTACATTATAACTGATATCCGTTAAAAAAAGCCATAGCAATTATAAGCCAAGGGTTTCTAGCTGTGCTCCTCTCTCGAGATTGGAGACCTTCTGACCATCTGTTGTGCTTTAAAAGTGTGAGTGAAAGGAGAGGAAGAGGAAGAGAGCGACAGAGAGGGAGGGAGTTTGAGAGTTGAGAGTTTGTCGCTGAGGAGAAGCAGAAGTTGAAGTCGAGGAGCCCACATCCGCTGGCTGTGTGTGGTGGAAATGCAACTGCAAGGGGAAACAGAACAACACTGTGCAACAGGGTTCGTGTTGACTCTCTCACACAGCTGGTGTGTATACAGAGTAGACACACTCCTGTTCTCACTTATGGAGCATTATGTGCATTTTTCACATATATATGCACTGCAAACGTAAATGACCACACACATACTCATGCAAACAGAGTCTCCAACAGCTGGAACAAAGGAACCACACTCTTACAAAACACAGCTGGCAAACACGCAAAAGATAATGACATAAAATAGACAACCAACACACACACACACACACAAACTTGATCTCGTGCCTAGCAGAGCATAATAAATCCTCTCCACTCCTGAATCTGAGAGGCTTGTTTGCTTAAGAAAAATATGACCTCATGTTCAATATTTATCAGTAAAGGTTGACCACATCCGAACATAGCAGGAAATTATTTCAGTTTCAAGCGCCAGGGTCTATCTGAATGACCTATAAACAGCACAAGAGATCGGCTCAAAACCAAGTGAGCTGCCTGCCTAGACAGCGATTTTTAAACATCACACGACCAAAAAGATGTAGTATAGGCAGCTCACTAGTTTTTTTTAGATGTTTTGCTGACAACAAATGTGAAAAGATTTTGTTGTATAGATGTGCTGATTTGTTGCATAAGCTGCCCTAAGTTGCAGACGTCAACTTTCCTGTTGAATGGTCATTGTGTCACTGTGTATATAAGGCAGTCAGTGTCAATTTTACTTCCTGGTTGTCAGTTTATGACATCAATTTGCGGGTGGACTGGACGCTTCAAACTGTTTTAGTCCTAAAAAATAACCTGATTTAAGATGCTCAGGTACACTAGAATCTAAATGACATTAAAAAGTAGCCTACATAACCAAAAGAGAGAAAAAAGGAAGATACAACGCCACTTAACACTTTATCTGGAAAGATTACCACCCATGCAGACTCATTGGGAAAGTTCCCTTTCATATTTCTAAGTAAAATGAGTCTTAAAGGGTAGGTTCGCCCAAAAATAAAAATCCCATGATTTACTCTCCCTCAAGCCATCCTAGGTATGACTTTCTTCTTTCAGCCAAACACAGTCGGAGTTATATCCTGACTCTTCCCAGCTTTATAGTGAGAGTGAGAAGATTTTGAAGATCCATTATAAAAGTGCTCCATACAGCTCCAGGGGGTTAATAAAGGCCATCTGAATCAAAGCATTTTTGCAAAAAAATATCCATATTTATAACTTTATAAACTGTAATCACTGGCTTATGTACGTGAGTCTAGTTCCGGTGGAAAAGTGACCTCTGACCCGAAGCATGGCGCAATGGCGAACATGGAAGCGCAGAGGATGGAGCAAAACAAAACACCGGTCACAAATTAGAAGTCTGAAACGACAATTTTTAAAGAGAAATGTGCGAGGAGCTTGAGTTTGTTGTCCAGCCCTATTTGTTTGAACCGTGAGAGGCGTCTACTCTAACCTAAGTTTACGATGCGATACATGACGTCATGTGTCGGGTCAGAGCCAGAACTCGAAAGCCGGAAAACTATGGCCGTCACCGAAAGCCTTGTATTAGGCTAATTATATCAATCAAACTTTTATTTCTGCCTTAATAATACCAGTTACAGCGCAAAATAAACATGCATGAGCATCTGAAAACTTATCGAAATCCATATCATGTTACATGGAATCGCTCAATCAGTGTTTCAACCGTGGAAAGACGTCAGTGAAACAGCTTGTAAACAATGTCTCATAACCTCACATTTATATCAGAAAAAAACATATCCAGTGACCATAAACTCGTTAGTCAGCTAGAAAAATTTAGGAGAGGAGTATTTTGCTAAATATATGAACCATATAACATAATATTCATTATATTTTTAATGTTCTTCAATATTTAATGCATGTTTGAATAAATCTGGCAAGTTTTTATGACCATTTAAATGTTTATTTTTCATATAACTTCATTATTATAAAAAATAAAAGTGTAAAATTTAAGTGTTTGTATATACAAATCAGTAAAATTTTACCTTCAATATTATAGCTAATGAAGCCTAGTTAGGTTACAAATGACTCCCATAGTTTACAGCATTAGTTTTGTTTTGGTTTCCTTGAAAAAATGTGCCATGTATTGTACCTGATATTCAAAATAATCAATATTGAATCGAATTGAATCTGAATCGAAATCGAATCGAATTTCAAGCTTGTGAATCGAAATCGAATCGAATTGTGAAATTTGGGTCAATACCCAGCCCTAATAAAAAACATTATATTATATAATTGTAGTTTATAAAGTTATAAATATGCACATTTTTCTTACAAAAATTCATCGCTTCACTTTAGAAGGCCTTTATTAACCCCCCGGTGCTTTTTGGGCTTCAAAAACCAAGGTAAAATGCACTGCCATTATAAAGCTTGGATATTTTTTAATATAACTCTGATTGTGTTTGGCTGAAAGAAGAATGTCATATCACCAGGATGGTTTGATGGAGAATATGGGATACTTTTCATTTTTGGGTGAACTAAAGGCCTGTTCACACGGGACGAATTTCGCGTGCGATATTCGCCGACGTTTAACGCCTCGTGACTAAACAAAGGGCGCGAAGTTGCGTGCGCGATCCTTAGTTATCTAGTTACCAATGATCGTGTGCGCGTGAACTCGACAATTGACTACTGTGGACTTCGACCGAAAACAGGAAGAAAATACAGGTATGTGAGCTGGCTGAATAAACATCATTTTTATTCATATCTTTCACATCTACTGCAGTCAGATTGACCGTGGTCACTCTTAATAACACCACTCACATGGCTGTGCACTTGTAATGACATATCAAGGATGTTAAGAGGCTAAAAGCAGGTTTAGAACGTGCCCCATTGAAGTCAACAGGGTGCGAATTTTAAAAAGAGGATAACACGGTGTAGGCAACACCGATTTTTGTCGTTTTTGTCTGTACTGACAGCACTCCAAATGTACAAAAAAATGAGCTCAATGTTAAAATTGACCGGAGTTCTCCTTTAAGAGAATATGGACAACCCTTTTAGACCATGCGCCTGGTACGTCGACCATTTTTCCCGTCATTAAACTAGCAAAAGTGGATTCGGACACACCCTGAGTGCACTTGCGCCATGCACTTTAGACCATGCGCTTAGATCGTTAAAATAGGGACCAGAGAGTTAAATGCAACTCTGAATGTATGCCAAAAAACTAAACCATTATTAGGCCAATATCCAGACAGTCTAGACTTTCCCTACGACAGACACAGCCATGCCTACAGGCTAATATTGGACAGGAAACATTACTGATGGGGGATAACAGATCAATGCAAATAAGCCATGAGGAGAGTGTCTTGTAGAATAGAATATGGGTCATCTCTAAAAAATCTTTTGAAAATCATCCAAACGACCCCAAATTCAAGACCTTCTACGGTGACCTGGATAAAAGGGAATCTTCACCCGACCAAGAAAAGAAAGAGATGTGGAAATGGGGAGAGCAAGTGGGAGAGAGAAGCCTGCCTCAGACAAGGAGGAGGGGTGTTGCCGAACGGGACTCCAGTTGGGGAGAAAGAGGAGGGACCCTATTTCGGGAATATCACGACAATGGGAGCAGCCCACGAGCCTGTTTCATCAAGAAAAGGCCTCACTCCCTCCCCTCTTTCTCTCAGCTGCTGTGAGGCTTAGTTGTGGTATGGAGTGAGTGTGCCTCTGAATGAGACACTGTGTTACGGGCTACACGACATTCATGCCCCAGGCATGCTCACAAGTGTGTGGGAGCAGGATGGGAACAAATATTTTCATCTGCGCACACACAAAAACACATTGACTGGGATTTCATTTGGAGGATCCTCTTGGTGCCCATGTCCAGAGAGCATTTTCCTCCCAAAGCTGCTTCTACGGTGGTCCTTTTGTTTTCATGAACTCTTATCTTAAGCGTTCTCTACTTTCAGCACCTCTTTTAAATAACTGAATTTATTTCATTTCTCTGGGACGGTGAAAAGAAACGCAGTCTGGGATGTCATTTCACCCTAAAGTGCTGAGACACAGCTTGTGTTATTGTTGTGGAGATACAGTAAGTCAACAGCGGCTGTATTATAACTCAGGTTATGAGTCCCGGAGTAATATTAGATTGCGCCAGCTCGAGTTTGCATTCAGCCTTTGCAATGTCTTCTGGCAATGCCGACAATTGTGAAGATTTCAGATGACGCAACTTTGGATGGACACACAAAACATTCAAATAGGCTATTAACCTAATATTTTAATCATATCATCACTATTCTCTATACAAATAAACTTGAATTGAATGAGTGTAGAATGAGTTCGAGAGGTCTCGGTGGATTGATGAGATTTCTGGGATTTACCGAACTGGACCTCCAGCAAGACTGAACCCTTGACCTTCCTGAAGGGAAGTTACTCTATAATTGGAGAGCGATCTTCAGGAGAGAAAGTCTGTGTAGACGAAGAACAAACCAAGGCGCATCAATCTTTGCATCAATAGGTCTCTTAGCAAAAGAGACACTATCATCTTCCTCCTACCTTCAAGCACACTTAAAATACACATTGCAACTGCAACCAGTAATATATGAGCAACACCTAGTAATCATTCTCCACCTTGAGACGAGAGTAGGTGCGTCTATGAAACATGATTATTATGGCATGATTTTTTTTTAAACGCTATGCTTGGATTTCTAGCATTTATACAGTATGGCAGTTTCAGGCCTAGTTCTCTTAAACTGTTCCACATCCTCGGACTGATCCCAAACTGTGGCTTGGGTTTCTGAGAGTCAGATGTACAGTATGGTTTCCAAGGCAACATACTTATCCATGCAGAAAATTGATGTGAAAAACCCTCCACTGAAAAATGAGAGATTAGACCATCTAAACCCAAAATAGGGTTTTGACATACTGAACTCAGCGCCTGGTAGATTACATCAGTTAAATCAATGTTCTGAAAAAGGCTCCTATAATTATGTCATTATTATTTATTTACTATAAGTAGCATTAATTATGATTTATCTATGATGTCACCACATATTCAGGATTATGAGGTGGGAACAAGAACTACCGGTATATTAATTGACTACTAATCTGAATGTGTTCCTCTCAATTACCATTTTGCACATCATTAAATATTTTTTGGTAAAGGCCTTATTCTGGAAAAGTAGTTGATTTCTCCACATGTTTTCAGCATATTCAAAATGAACTAGACTAATACATGTGCATTCATTTGCTACTGGAGAGGCTTGTTCTTGTCGTTTATTATGCTGCATTTAATTTACTGAAACAATTCTCATTCATGTCCTTAACAATGGCATACCACAGCACAAAGAATTACAAATAAACGCAGGCCTTCTCATCGCTCAAAAATGTGTTTCTTCAATAGCTCAGCTTTTTACAACAGTCTTTTTCTAATATCAAACAGAATGACCTTGGTTTGCACATGTGCACATAAAAAGGGAGGTTCAGTTACAGTGAATACTCTACACAAAAATCTGAACAATAAGATAAACTGGAATACTTAACTGGGTTGTAATAATCTTAATAAATGTGTTTAATTGATGATTACATAATCAGTATATAAATATCAGAACATTCATGGAAATTAGGGCTGTATGATTTTGAAGAAAAATGTGAAATAAGAACTCATTAAATAATGTGATATTCGATGTGCCATAATAATGCTTTATGTAAATAAATTGGATTATATTTAAAAACTGAAAATAATATAAGCAACATACATTTTTCACATTCTTTTCGTGAGAAGAAAGCTTCCCTACAACTTCTGAAAGTGAACAGCAGTGTTTTACTGTATCATTACATAAAAAGCAAGTCTCATTTTAACATCAGTGCAAACCAAGGGGTTTAGGGTTTCAGGTATGCCTATATTAAGTGGATTTAATAGTCAAATGTAAAACAAAACTGCTTAGTCTCTTCTCTGTATTAAATACTGATTATTATTAAAGATACAAAAGTTATTCGGTTAAGAGCAGTGACTGATTTTCTCTTTGTCTTTTGTTGTTTGATTAACATTAAGCACACAGGCACACAAGCACATAAGAAAGCAGGTTTATTAGGCTGCGGTCACATTAAGAGTGCACGGATCCAATATATTGTTACATGCGCAGTTTCTTTCTCAACTGTTTAGTCCACTTAAGACATAATTGACTGAAGACTAACCAAGACAGGCATTTTGACATAATTTTGTGCCCGTTTGGCCATATAGCGGTGGAAGATAACTGAATCACATGCTGTCCGAGAGGTGGCTTTCTGTGTGCGTGAATACTTAACTCATTGCATTTAATGTTATTAAATATGTCACACATATGTAAAAGTGTCCAGTCTACTCTCTGATGTCTGTGTCGACCTAAAACTTCATGTACTTGTAGTTATTGCAA
Source organism: Chrosomus eos (assembly GCA_036326025.1). Lineage (NCBI taxonomy): Eukaryota > Metazoa > Chordata > Actinopteri > Cypriniformes > Leuciscidae > Chrosomus > Chrosomus eos. The sequence goes on along the minus strand of CM070818.1, from coordinate 41,292,065 downwards.
GCCGGTTGCGATATGCATATCGCAATGTACATATGCGATATTTCGACAATTTCGATATATTGGCCAGCCTAATGAATAGTCTCAAGATTTTAGTACTGTTGATCAAAACTAAAAAGCTGTAAATGCATTTGAGTGAATTTTACAGCAGAATCTGTTTCTAGCTTGTCAACAACACCAGCTGTGGGTCACAAAGTTTCAAAAAGATTCAAGAACTGAAATTACAGTAAAAGGCATGAGATGCCACATGCAGCAGATATTATCAGTCCTTAGTCCCAACTAAATAGTAAATGCACTGCAACAACTCTACTTCAGACCATGTGCGTGTGGGGGTTTGTATGGCTCAAATACAAACTGCTTTATACCCACTTTGTATGAGGAGAGGAGCAGATGGTCATATTAGTGCTGCTGGCAAGATGGATCTCAACAAGCTCCCAATGAGAGAGCACTCAAATGAGCTGACTACAACAATAACATGTTGTATTACTATTCTGCTGGGTTTTCACAGCACTGCGAACAAATGTGAAGTTTTAAAGTGTGTCTGTGGTAAGAAAGATGGCTCAGCCTGAGTGTAGTTTCCACCTCAACAACAGGAAGAGAAGCACAGCGCAGATGTCTTCAATTTCTAAAGCAAACACAACAATCTCAAACTCAACAACCTGACTCAAAAACCAAAACACTAAACTGGTGAATGGGCAGTAGTTCTGTGGAAACGAAAGCGAGTACTGAAACGAATTAATCAGATGATCGGCTTCCTACACAGATCATAAAAAGTGAAAGATCCGCTTTTTCTGGGTCGGGCGTGATGGTGGTGGTGCTCGTGCACCCCTGCAGAAGGGGCGCAGGTGAAGAAGACACTCAAACAAAGGACATTAAATGTACTGATACATTCCCTCCCCCCTTCACTGATCCCCCACTGACCGCTTTATTGAAGTCTTACCTGCGTGTGTAATGTCGGACAGGTCATAGTTCCTGGAGGTGCGGGGGAACTCTTTTAGTTTGCGGTTGGAGAGGATGAGCGCTCCGCTGGACGCAGCTTCTTCCAGCGCCTTCTCCACGCTCCTGCTGGCCGCTACGGTCGCCGGCAGCTGGGCTCCATCCCCAGCAGCCATCAAACACGAAATATGGCCCAAATCTTACTCGTTACAACGACAATCACCCCTCCTAAACCTCCATGTCCTCCGAAGCAGGTCCAATAACGTTTCACACCGGGAAAGTAAGTTGTTGTACTCCAAAAGTGATGTAAAATCCAGTGATCGAGTAAAGTTGAGCGGGTGAGTTGACAGTGCGTGTGCTGGAGCTGAGCGCAGAAGGGGCGGGGCTTACGGATTGAGTAAGTCTTGATTGACGGAGCGGACACACCCAGTACGAGCTCGGGAAATCAACACAAAAGCGCTGCTCTCATCGGAAGGGGGAAATGATAGCGTTTTTTTTTTTTTTTTTTTTTTTGAGTCATTCGGAGGTTTTGTAATACAAATTGTTGAAGTTTCACTGCTTCAAAGTTTTTGCATTGTTTGCATACAGATAGCAAGACTGAAAAGATTTACAATAGTAGCGGAAGCTTCTAATGGATATATCACAAAGCATTTCCCTGTTCCAGATCCATTGAAATGACGTGCACTTAGAGAGGAAATAAAAGACATAAATATTGCATTAATGTTATAGAATTAGTTCACCTTTACTTGGTTTTATGGATGTGACATAGGTTGTCTGGACTAAGCTAACCATAAAAACTGGATTGGGCTCATAGGCTACTTCCAAAAGTAGGGTATTACAATTATTAAAACATAATATAAAAAAATATATATTTAGAAAAAAAAAACTGAGATGAAAGTATCATAGCAAACCAAATTTCCGTGTGTGCATTTTTTCAACTTTGAAGTATTTTAAAATGTACTTTTCAAACTCCAAAAAAGTTTTAAAAAGTTTGATTTCTCTATTAACTTTTAAAAGTCCTTAAAATCTACACACTTAAGGCCATTTGAAATTTAGTGAAAATAGTCAGCAAACCGTTTTCTTGACATGTTGTATAAATGTATGTGCCAGCATAGACCACTATTTGTTTCAGCTGTGTTGTATTATAGGTTATGTTGTAAGTTCACATTTGCCCATATAATATGCACACAGCTTTCACTGAGTTATTGCTTATCCATGCATGCTTAATGTCTATCTGTTTTAGGCTTGACAGGGGCACAAAGTGGGTCACAAAATTATCCACTAGTCTGTGTCATTACTCTCCATGGAACAAAACAGAGAGGAAGAGAGGGATTGAGTGAGTCCAGAGGAAGAGAAGGGATGAGAGGTCGTGAGAAAAAGTGAGGTCATCATGTGAAGCTGATACCAGGATCTGTGTTGAAACATGACTTAGGAATAACTAAATTAATAGTTTAATTGAGAATTTAACTATTTAAATTATGTGACTACAGATTATGTGCCAAAAACAGCTTGTAACTTCACTCAACTTTTATTTATATAGCAAAACCATTAGAATGCACTAAAGTGCTGTCCATAAATAGTAAATAACTCTAAAATACATAGAAACATAAAATAACAATGGTTTTCAGTATGCAAGGAGCACTGACAGTTTTCTACAGGGGTGAATTCAGGTTGGACATTTTTTCCCCAGTTATCTCAATGGCAAAAAAGTGTCCCAACCTGAATTCACTCGTATAGAATTAAAACGTCAAGGAAATAAACTGCAAGTTATGAAAAACGTATAAACGTATGAAAGGGGAAACCAGTTAAAACACGTAAAATTGGCAGTAAGTAAAATTAAAACCAAATTTTCGTTAACAGCTAAATAGATGCTTCTTTTTTTAAATAATAATGCTCTGGCACCACCTAGAGGTCAGAAAAACTATAACACATACTCTTTCTAAATGCTCGATTTACTAACGAAATTATTACAGCATGATAAATATATAAAAAAGCACGGTTGTTTCATCTCTGATTTTTTTTTTCATTTCGCAGCTAAATAAAATAATTTGATAGCCTCAATTTTATGCTTTACTAATAGTAATAAACAATTCAGACTAAAAAAATATTTGAAAATATTGTTTGCCAGGCATCTTCCCTTGATGTAAATCTTTTTTTCCCAGAGTCCCCTTCCTTGTGTTTACAGTGATATATCATTATATCAGGCTGGAAGTCCATAACCCAAAAGAAGTTGACTAAATGCAGTGCACTACGATACTTAGGTCTATCACTCGTGTCTTTTTTTTAGCAGCATAACAGCGTCCCTGGCGTTGTCACGTGCTAACAACGCAAAACAATCACATGCTAACAACGCAAAACAATCACATGCTAACAACGCAAAACAATCACATGCTAACAACGCAAAACAATCACATGCTAACAACGCAAAACAAGGACTTTTGTGTGTGCCAGAATGAGAGAATGACTCTGGGGGGAAAAAAAACTTTATTTCTGAATATTCTAGTTAATATGTTTTAAATATGTTTGTATACGTCTGTTTGTTTGTTTGTTTGTTTGTTTGTTTGTTTGTTTGTTTGTTTGTTTGTTTGTTTGTTTGTATTATTATTATTATTACTACCAGACCGAAACACTGTATAGCTGTGTATTTACTGAATGAGCACTGTGATTCGGCCTGTGTTCTCATATTCATCTCTTTACTTCTAAATGTGCAAATACATTTGTAATCATTTTTATTTCTTACTTTTTATTATTTTCATTTCTTTCAAAACTGTTATTTTATCTCTTTATGATTTATTTTTTTAAAGAATAATAATGTTGTGTTAAATGTGCTAATACGTATATTGTCTTGCTTTACCTTACAATACTGTCTCTGTCTGACAACATATCCTGTTGTTTACCACTGAAAATCCCAAAAGTATCACACTCCTCCAGGTAAACACCTTTAGAAACCTCTTTCCTTAGCTTTCACATTCACAGGTGTTTTCAACGGGGAAAGGGTTAATTCAGTGCAGTGCGCCTTTAAGCAGCAGCGCTTCTCTGATTGGTTGGATGGGGTCACATGAGCACTTCCTCCTCCAGGGGCAGTGCTGTGCTGCTGCTGTTGACTTGAGTTTAGTAGCTCTTGCTTCTCGAGGTTACGGGACAAGACTGTAAGACACTAATGTTATTTAATTTCAGTACTATTCAAACTAATGATATAAATATAAATCGTCATGCACTTTAAAAAAAATATATTTACTGTTTATGAGTGGTTAAATGACATTAAATGACGTTAAATAGCGTGCAAGAACACAGTATAAATGGTCGGTTGTGCTTATATTTGTTTAACATTGAGCTCATTTATCTGTCTATGTTTTTGCAACTCTCTCTACTTATATTGTCCATGTTACTCTTTTAACCCAACGCAAACAGTGTATACATATCCCAAAAAACGTGTTGGTGTTGTGTTTGATCTATTGTGACAGTGAGAGTGTTGTAACTGAACTGACATTGAACTTTGTATTGAGTTGACCTGCTAACTTATACTAACTAACTTAGATCACAAACGCTGCACATGATAAATATAGTTAACGTTAGTTTGTGAAATAAAGTATTGTAAAGTCTGAGCTAAAGTCCATGGCAAAAAATGTGCTACGAAATAATATACAGATCTAAATTATCCAGAAAGTGTAGCAAAAGAAGAATATGCTGACATATTGATTTCTATTAGTTAACTGGAAAACCCTGAATGACTTTAATGTACGGTATGAGGGAATAGTTGATTCAGACAATTACTTGACCCAATTGGCAAACGTTTCCTTAAGACAAAATGTTGGGTGACATTGTTGATTTGATTATGTTTCTCTTTTTGAGTTTCAGGACATGAGTGTGCCAGCCATAACAGATGCGAAATGCGTTTCGGAAGAGAAAATGGATGAGGGCATCCCAGACCTTCCCAGTGGTCCCCTCGACATCTACAGGAAGAGAGCATCCTTCAGCTGGAAGGACATGATGCGGTTTCTGGAGGGTGATGAAATCATTGCATTCAAGGTACAGTAAGATGATTATGTTTTGCTCATCCTTTTGTTAAATTTTTTGTCCAAGAAAAGTACACATTTAGTGACTAAGATTGTTGTTGTAACATTGTTACCATGTTACAGACCAAGTCCTGATTTCCAAGTTCATCACATATCTGTCCTAACAACCCTATGGATTTAGTGCGAGATATCAGTGATCGAGTGAACCCATAAACAAATGTCTAATAGTTTTAACTGATATCATGTCAGTTTTATAATGTGGGTTAATTTTTAATTAATGTAATGAATTTACATACTTATGCTTGTATAATAAAACTACAAGTTGTGTTTGTAGATTACACTTAATTGATTACACGTTCATGGAAACATTTGGTTTGTGAAAGCTGTAATTCTAAATGTTTGTGCTGAGTTTTATTTGCGTTTGAGTATTTTGACCAGCAGGCACTGACAACCTGTGGTGTTTTGAGCTCTTCATTTTGCTAAACAGTTGGTTCAGTTGAAGCATTGTTTCGAAAAGCTTTGTTTCTCCCATCATCACTAGTCCATAGTCTTAATATAGATTTCTTTCTGTTTCTCTCTCTCTCTGAGCAGCAGCACGTGTTCAGAACACTGGAGAGTGACCCGCTCTTTGCCCGGCAGCCTGGTGAGGACGTCCCAGTGGAGCAGAAGCGAGAGCTCACCTTCCGCCGCTGTAAACAGCTATTTAAGTATGACTTTATAACACGTGATGATGCCATGCAGAATCCCTGGAAGATGACAATCCTCAGTGACTGCCTGGGGATGTATGACTGGTCTTTGGGAGCCAAGTACTTCCTTAACAAAGGGGTAAGCCCATTTCACTAAATGCCCTCCAGAGACCCCCGGAAGGTGCAAGTGTCTTTTCTTCCCTATTGTGTTTTATATCTAAGTGAAATAGCTTCTGGAATGAGAAAAAATGGTAACACACTTCCCTCCCTAGAATGTAATCCTTAAAAAATAAGAACGACCCCATATAAAGCTCACACAGAAGTTATTGCTTGATACTCATATTTTGCATTTTAAGTGTGTTATTTTTATGATGCATTATTGTTTATTATTATTTGTGATGATTAATTCTTTAAAAAAATATTTTTAAACATAAACCCTTTGTTTTAAAACATATAGATGTTTGGAGCCACAGTGGCAAGCACAGGATCTCAGAGGCACCTGAAGTTTGTGAAGGACATTGAGCAAATGATGGTAAATTATCTGCATAGTTTTTAAGTTTCTTTTTTTTTTTTCTTTTTTTATGGAGCACATATAAAACCATAAAATATTTGTTGGACAACTTGACTGAAAGCTTCAGTTTACTGAGTACATGTGCACTATATCTTGATTGCATTCATAGCAAATGGCTTGGCATAATGATGGTCACTACTTTACAATTCACTATTTAAAGGTGCCCTAGAATTTGAAATTGAAATAACAAGAGTTCAGTACATGGACATGACACACAGTGAATCTCAAACACCATTGTTTTCTCCTTCTTATTTAAATCTCGTTTTTAAAAAAACCCCCTGAAAAACAGGCGAATCTCCACATAATACCGACTGTGACGCAACAGTCGGGATCATTAATATGTACGCCTCCAAAATTTGCATATGCCAGCCCATGTTCAATGGCAGGCGGAACTGCACAGCCGAGTCATCGAAACAAGCGAGGATCATAGGGAAAATGGCAGATTATAGAAATAAAGGCTATGTTCCAGGCTGTGCAGGGATGTGAGTACTTTTCATACCCTTCCCACAGAAAAGGAATGTCAACTGGCGTGGATGATGTTTATATATAATCGGATACCGCAACAGTTTAATTCGAAGTTGTTAGTTTGCTCTGCCCATTTCACCACAGACTTATTTTCGAACCTGAGACAATATCAAGCAGGCTTCTCTCAGTGAATAAATTATATACAGAAAGCGATCAAAGAACAATATTTCCAGACAGCGCGAGTTTATCTGGACACTTTCCAAACTCTATGTTTTCTTTTATAGATTATCATATTTTGGCTGCTCAACGTATTATATTATGATTTTATGATGCTATGAATGTCTCACGTGTGGTGGTGTGTGTGTGTGTGTGTGTGTGGTGTGTGTGTGTGTGTGTGTGTGGTGTGTGTGTGTGTGTGTGGTGTGTGCTGCGTAAAAACTAGCGAGTTGCCTTTGACATTTTTCATGGAAAACCACACGAGCCACGGACAGCAAATTAACATTGTCTCTCTCTCTGTTTAGACATTTGGATGCTTTTCATTGACAGAGCTGAGCCATGGCAGCAACACAAGAGCCCTGAGGACAACTGCCAGATATGACCCCAGCACTCAGGTACTCTACTACCAGATGCCATGGTGTGAACAGTCCACTACCTTTAACCATATAGATATAACAGAAGTCTCAACACATTGCATTCATTTAGCATATCACTGAAAAGCACATTGCTTATAGCTTTTTTGAATGAGATTAAACCTATATGTCCAAACAAATCATAACAAGACATCGACTTTTGATTTATTAATCTTGGTAAATGTTGGTTTAATAATAAGTAATAAAATTAAACTAATAAATTAAACTAATAAATATAATAAAAACAAAATAAGTAACCAATGGCATAATAATGAATGCTATTCTTAAACAGTATTTGGATGGATAATAAATGCTATTGTTCATTGTTGATTCATGGTAGCTGAAGTATTAGTGACCATACTAAATATTTAATTCACATTATCTGAATAATTCAATTCACAATCTGGCAATATGGAGCCTTTTAAAGAAATATATCTGACCACTATGACTCTCTTAGGCTACGTTCACACTGCAACTTTTAGTGCTCAATTCTGATTTATTGCTCAGCTCCGTTTTTTATCATAGCTGTTCACATTGTTGTTTTAAATGTGGCCAATATCAGATTCCAGTGTAAACAGATCACAGTGTGAACAAATGACCCGTACAGTATGTGACACACTGTCATACAGAAGTAAACACAGAGGACATTAAAGTAAGTGATTACTCGTTGACTGTTTTTAGTGGCACAAATCGGAATTGAAAAGATCAGATTCCTTGTGTTTTGTGCTGTTAAAAAAAAATCTGATTTGTGCCACATTTACCAGCAGTCTGAACGTAGCCTTATAGTTCAATCCACCTTTCTTTCATTATTTTTTGACCTGGTTTGTACCATTTTTTCCTTCTGTTTATTATGCCGGATGGTCCTACAGCAGCTGATGTATGTTGTTTTAAAATCCGCAGGAGTTTGTGATTAACTCTCCAGACTTTGAAGCAGCAAAGTTCTGGGTTGGGAACTTGGGAAAGACAGCCACTCATTCAATCGTATTTGCACAGCTTTACACCCCTGATGGACAATGTCACGGCCTTCACTCTTTTGTAGTCCAAGTATGTGTAAAAGTACATTTTCAGTTCATTTTCTTGTCTTGTTAGAGCAGCTGTGACTAAAGCAGTTTTAATGTTATTTAATTTAATAGGTCAGGGACCCGAAGACCTTGCTGGCAATGCCAGGAGTGATGGTTGGGGATATGGGAAAGAAACTGGGTCAGAATGGTCTGGATAATGGGTGAGTTTAATGCTGGACTGTGGACTGATGAGATGTTGTGATTACAGTATTTGGTCATTAGAGGGCGGTAAAAGAAAATCATAAATGGATATTTCCATCTGACTCGGAGTCTCACTTTAAATCCCTCTGCCCAGTGCCCATATAATGGAAAAGTTATTCTTCATTATACTTTTCAATGTAATCATTTAAAACTTATTTACATGTGCATAATAAATAAGGGATTTTGTTTTTGTCAGTTTTGCAGTGTTTCACAATCTGAGGATACCTCGGGAAAACTTGCTTAACAAAACAGGAGATGTTACGCCTGATGGGCGCTACGTTTCACCTTTTAAAGTAAGCAATATTATATCATTGCCTAATAATAGTTGCATAAATCTCAATGTTTTATTGCAGTTACACTGTAGAAATTATTATCTGTAGTATCTCTTTGCAAATAAGACTATATACATAAACATAAGTAATAGCAAAAGAACAGCATTTATTAATTGTTTGTTGATTTTCTGTTTGTTTGTTTTTTCTCACTAGCCTAGATTAATAAATGCTGTAAAAAAATTATGGTAACGCTTTACAATAAGGTTTAATTTGTTAACATTAGTTAACTACATTTGTTAACACGAACTACCAATTAACAATACTTCTACATAATTTTTTTATCTTTTTAATGGTAATCTCAAAATGTACTAATATATTTTTAGGATGAACATTAACTAATATTAACAAAAGTTAATAAATGCTGTAAAAGTATATTGCTCCTTGTTATCATGATCATGTTAGTTAATGCATGAACTAATAATAAATAGGTTATGTGCAATGCAACAGTTTTTTATTGATGAACATGGGAAATAATAGAGCCATTTTAGTGTGTATCCGTGTAGACATCTTGCAGGCTATAAACCTTTTGGTCGCTCTGCAGTGAGAGAACGCAGTGGCTGTTATTCCAGCTGCTGTGCTGTGCTATGCAAGATGTACGAGAAGGAATCCCTATGCTTTCATTTCAAACAAACAGGGAGTTTTTAATCACAGGAAAAGCAGGGCCGTCAGCCAATAGTACTGACAGAAAGACATAAAGGGGTTTTTCTGAAAACAAACAGAGGCGAGAGGTTGAGGATGAATGAATGAGATTTCGTTTGCCCTTCTTTTTCCTCACATTCTTTTATTCTGGGGTTTGGTCTCGTCATGTCTGCTATGTGTTTTCAATTACTTAATGTTTCTTTCCATCCTGTCTTTTTCCTTACCATACATGTTCACAGGACCCCAATAAACGGTTTGGGGCGTCTTTAGGGGCTCTGTCAGGAGGCAGGGTGGGCATTACGAGGATGGCACTGGTCAATCTGAAGCTGGCGGTGACTGTGGCTGTGCGATTCTCCGCCACACGCAGACAGTTCGGGCCCAAAGAGGACGAGGAGATTCCGGTGCTGGAATATCAGCTACAGGTACAGAATACTGACACACTCCAGTGGAAACATTTCAAGAGTTCTTCACTATATCACAAGGACTGTGGATAAGTGATAATTATTTTTGTTTTATCTGCCGTTGTTAAGTCATGATCTGCCTTTAGTTTATCATTAATTAAAAAAAACATAATAATAATTAAATTAAATTAAAGCTTTTAATTAAAACACTTTCAAATGTAACTGAAAAGTAATTTAATTTATTAGAATTAACAAAAATCCAATGTGCGCATATTTATTAGTTTTAGTATTTGTCATCTACAAAAATAATGGTAACACTATGTTTAAAAGTACTATTGTACATGTATGTACTTGTATGACTCACTACTTTCTCGTATTTCACTGTAAACTGCAGGTACTGTAATAAAGTGACTGTTAATAAATTAACTTTAAAGTATTTAAAAAAAAAATATATATATATATAGAGAGAGAGAGAGAGAGAGAGAGAGAGAGAGAGAGAGAGAGAGAGAGAGAGAGAGAGAGAGATACATATAGATATATACATAGATATTTAATCTCACACACACACACATTATATATTTTATCAAAATTCATACTTAAATTCACTAAATGGCCAAAAAGTGAAACTGGCATATTGGAAACATTTAAAAATGCGCTAAACATTTAATAGGCCTTTGTAGGGATATGACCAGCAGTAATCTTTTTGGAGAGTGTTTTCTTTCACTTCTCAGTGTTCTTTGTCTGGGTATCACTGAAGGTAGCATTCATTTGTAGTTCTTAGTTCAAACTCACTGTTTTTTAGCTATTCATGTGCTCCATCCTCTGTTTCAGCAATGGCGTCTTATCCCATTTCTGGCTGCCGTGTACGCGCTGGAGCACTTCACCAGATCCTTCTCCATGAACTTTGTCGAATTTCAAATTGGACTCCTAATGAAGGACAAAAGCGACAGACAGGTATAGGTCATATGCTTTAAATGTGCTGAAAATATGAGCATACAAAACATCTGAAATTCAGAAAGTCGTAATCTTGTAGTATTTGATCACATATAGATTGTGTGTGTCACTTCTCAGGCTGAACTGGGCAGAGAGATCCATGCCATGTCATGTGCTAGTAAACCTCTGGGATCGTGGACAGCCCAGCGAGGCATTCAGGAATGTCGGGAGGCATGTGGAGGACACGGTTACCTTGCCAGTAAGGAATCTTTAAAATCTTCATAAACTAAAGGTTTAATGGAAGCATAAACCACGGTGGCACAGTAGTGCAGGACACAATGAATATTTAAAAAACAAATGTAAGTTAACTTGCTCCTTTCTCAGCGTGCGTTAATGCTAAGGACTTTATATTATGTCTGATATAATCCATATTTTGGACTTTTTTTTACCGTATACAAAATTTTTTCATAACCACTTCAACTGCACTTACTGCTTTTTTAAATTAGCCAAGTTATTTATAACTAAGTGAATTTAAAAAGCCCAGTACAGTAAAAGTGTATATATAGTCCCTATTTGTGTGTGTGCTGCACATAGGACCATTTCCGTTGTTCGTGATAATTCCTTTGGGTTGTGGCTTGTTGTGTTGTGGTTTGTTTCTGTTGTGTTGTGTCTTGTTTATGTTGTGTTGTGGCTTGATTCCGCAATGTTGTTAACTTATGTTTGCTGTTTAAACTTGTTGTGTCGTTATGTTGTGCACTACTGGGCCACTGTAATTAACGCCACGTCAAATATCAAAAGAAGAGGTAAACTATGCTGAACAAGCGGAACTTTTAGTTCAGCCTGCGTTTATCTGTTAATCTGATTATCTATTCGTGTGAAGTGAACCGGCTGGGAGACTTGCGCGATGACAATGACCCAAACTGCACTTATGAGGGAGACAACAACGTTCTCCTGCAGCAGACCAGCAACTATCTGCTCAGCTGGCTCCAGCACAAACAGGAAGGTGTCTACACACTACAGCTTTTTCTTTATAATCCATCATGGTTTCTCAACAATCTCTCAATAGGAAGAAGTAATGACAGTTGTATAACGTTTGTTAACCATTACATCCAGATCATTCTTTGCATGCTGTTTTTTATGCAGAATATGAAGAATTATTTTTGTGTTTGATTTGAAATGTCTTGCTTTTTCTGTTTCTTTTCCTCAATCAAGGTAAAGGAAGGATTGAATCCCCTCTTGAGACTGTGAACTTTTTAGAGGACATGAGCAGCATTCTGCAGAGCAAGTTCACAGTTGGCTCAGTGGAAGAGTGCATGAACTCAGCCGGTACGCAACATTAACACTACATTCTCCATAACAGGGACACATATATGCACAAACGCACGCACAAACCACATTACTCATCTAGCAATCACTTCACCTCAGTTACCTCTGTTCCTCTGGTGCTCTTTTTAGTTTTTCAGCTTAAACCGTGTTAGCTTACAGACTCCATTGAAACTTTGATTTGTGGATAATTTCAGCCTTGGGATTTTAAGTAGGACTGAAATTGGACTAAATTGAATTAAAATGTATTAATCTTCTTTATTTTATTAATTTCTGTAATTTAATCCTGATTAATAGCACCTAACTTTAAAATTTGTAATTATTAATTTATTTCGCATTGAATCTCCAAATTAATGTAAGAACAACAAAGACAGTCATTTTAATTTGATATTTTAAATGTTTGTTTAATTACATTTTTAATGACCTTATCACTGATAGCAATATTGATACTGATTAAATAAGTAATTATTTCGTATAGTTTATTAACAATTACTGAAAATTTGATGTATGTTTAATTTCTTTTGATGTAATTTAATGATAACCTAAAGATGTGTGGAAAAGTCTTCAGGAATTGTATTGTGTTAATTATTTTCCACAGATAATATAAATTCCAGAAATTAACACATTATTTTTCTCAGACTTATTTTAAGGAAATGTAAGATTCAAATTTAAGGCGGATTAAGATCAAAGCAAGATATAATATTTCCATACTATATTAAGATCTTTCCATATTGGTATTGATATTTTCTCTTATCTCTTGAACCATCACTGTAAGCATGGTGTTGTTATGGTGTTCAAAACATTTTTGTTGATTCTATAAAATGTATAGCTCTAGTAGTGCAGAATTTAATGTACACAACCCAAAATTGTAATACTTTTCTTTTGAAGTACTAGTATTTTCTTCAGAAACTGCAAATCTGGTTCAGTTCTGTTACTCAGCTAGTGAAGCATCAGTTTTGTTTAATAGAGTCATTTTTCATTCACTCTCTGAGGAAGCCAAATAAACAAGCTGAGCCTCATGTGTAATTTTCATATCCCACTTTCATGGTGCTGGTTTTGTGTAATACAATATGTTTGTGTGTACAATGCTGTTTTCGAGAGCACATCATCTAATACATAAACCACCTCACCTCCACCGCACACAGAGAGAATGTGAGAATCTGCGTCACGCTGTGTATTTGTGTGGTTTACTGTTAAAAGTGCTCCTTGATGCTGCAGACGGCTCCAGTGGGAGAGTTTTACATCTTCAACTGAGCTACACATCTGCTAAACATCTGCTCTCTTTATTGACCTCATTCCTCAGCTGGTGACTCAAATCATTGTTGCCTGGTTACAAGGGTCAGAGGATCATCGTTTTAATTGGACGAGGACAGGGAGTGGACTGCTTGGGCTTTAACTGACTTTTGTCACCTATCGCATCAAGGGAGTTATTATATGCTAGACCAGTTTTAATGTTGTTACTCACCCCAGCTGTTTTACATCAAAACTTTGAATACTCTCTTTTGTACCTATAACAGTCCATGTCTTCAGTCAGTCCACTTCAGGCCAACTACGGATGACACACTCAAGAAATAGTTCAACAAAACATTCTGTCATCATGTACTCGCGATGTCGTTCCAAACCTTTATGACTACTTGAAGCCTTTATATATAAATCATTATAAAAGTATTATGCCTTGTAATCACCATTTAATACATTGTTAGATCTCAGAATTAATTGTAACCACCAGTTATAATACATTATATTACTTATATATAATATACACTACATTATGACCAGCCACATGTGTAGTGACTAGTAAATATCATTGATCATCTCCTATCAAGGCTACATATTAAGGTCTAGGTAGATTAGATGGTAAGCAAGCAATCAGTTCTTGTAATCAACATGTTGGATGCAGGAGAAATGTGCAGGGATAAGGATCTGAGCGACTATGAAAAAGGCCAAATTGTTATGGCAAGGCGTCTGGGTCAGAGTATCTCTGAAATAGAAAGGTTTGTGGGTTGCTCCCAGTCAGCACTGGTGAGAATTCATCAACAGTGGCGCCCAAGGCTCATTGATGCACGAGGGCAACAAAGGCTATTGTTACCCAGCCCCCAGTCCACTGTAGAAAGTGGCTACAATGCGAATGCCAATGTCAGATATGGGCCTTGGAACAGTGGAAGAAGGTCGCCTGTTTTTTTTTTACGTCACATGTGCGCCGTTTACCTGGGGAAGTGATGTCACCAGGATGCACTGTGGCACAACGACAGACCTGTGGAAGGAGTGTGATGCTCTTGAAAATGTTCGGCTGGGAAACCCTGGGTCAGGCCATTCATGTGGACATAAATTTGACATGTGCCACCAGGTACACCCCTTCATGACAGTGGTGTTCCCTGATGGAAGTCACCTCTTTCAGCAGAATAATGCACCCTGCTACACGCATTGTTCAGGAATGGTTTGAGGAACATGAAGAGTTGAAGGTTTTCCTAATGTCTTGGTGCCATATACACCACAGAACGTCTTCAGGGGTCTTGTAGAGTCCATGCCTCAGCGGGTCGGCTCTGTTTTGGGCGCACGTTGAGGACCAACAGCATATTAGGCCGGTGGTCATAATGTTTTGGCTCATAAATGTTTTATGTTAATTGTTATATACTTTATATAATCTATCCATTGTTACGACTTTAGGAAGTATTATTAAATAAAACACATGATGGCAAACAATTTCAGACACGACGAAGAACCAGCAAATATTATAATGCATTTTACGATATAATGAATTACAATGTTCATTATGAATACATTTGTAATGCATTATACATAAATGCTTCAAGTAAAGTGCTAGATTTATAGGGTTACAGTATTTTGAGGGATTGTTTTGGCTAAACCCATATCTAAATGGGCTTAGAAAAGATTATTTTGCCCTAATTTTTAAATGTTTTATGCAATTTTATCTCGCTTTTTTGTTTTTGCAATAAAAAAAGTCTCATGGACACCAATAGAGACCATTTAAATCAATCTAAAAAACAATCAAGACTCAGTGTCACTATATGCATCAATACCATCATAAATATTTGCATTCAAATATTTATCATACTCATTTCTTCACAACTTAATTGCTGGATTGGGTATTGAAGATATTTGCTTAGAGTTTCATTCTCTGTGTGGTCTTGTTTCACAACATTCTTTTCACAAACTTGTTCTCTTATTTAGAGAGGTTTGTTGGTTGTTTCCTGATTTATTAGTTCCTTTATAAGATGGGAAAGCAGTTTTCTGGTCTTGTTTTGTTGTTTCTAAATCCAAAAGGATGTCATGGATGTCTGATTTTGAACTGATTAGATTAATGCAGTCTTGGCCAGTAGATCTGGATTTTTGCATAGTTCATCAGTTCATGCTGTTACTATAGCATCAATGCACTTAAGTTCATCTCTCTTTGGACCTAGAGGTCGGGTTACTTCTGCGTCATGTGTTTGAGAATTACGTCCAAACCTCAGCCATCCAAAACACGAGACTCCTTGTTCTTTAGTCACAGTCCCCACCCAGATACCTAATCCATGATTACATCTGTGCAAAAACCTCTGCAAAACAGACCCCTTCCAGCAATAGCTCCAAAATCCGTTTAATATTTGTTCAGTTATCTTGTTTAGTGAACGTTTCCACATAATTGTATTTCCCAGCTGCAGTCTATTACACTCTATAGTTTGTTTTAACTGTCATGATTAAACAATAAATCCACTGTCATATCAGTGATTCTGTCATATCATATTTTTTTTAACTCTTACTAAATGTTTCACATTATCTTCCCATCTTTTTAATTTCATAATATATTTTGGTATTCTGTCCTCAGTGCCTCTGGCAGCGTATAAGTGGCTGGTGTGTTTCTTACTGGGTGAGAGCCAGAGAAAGCTGTTTCATGAGAAATCCTCTGGACTGGGAGACTTTGAGGCACGAAACAACAGCCAAGTATGTTTTAATCCTGACTTTAATAGCATCAGACTTTAAAATGACATGTATCTATGTTTACTGGCAGCTCAGAGGGAGGTGAGGTATGCTATAGGTTTATAAAATGTACAATTACCCAGCTGCTTTACACAGTACCTCACTCTAAGTGTGTTAAGATGTTACATCTTATACCAGATATGGTTAATAATAACATCATAGAAAATTATCTTTTATACAGTACAGCTCACTTGTACAGGTCTTTCTGTCTCATATTCAAATCTATATGATGAGCCAAAACACTATGAGCAGTCTCAGGTGAAGTGAATAGCATTGACCATCTCCTAACATGGTCCGCATATTAAGGTCTGGGTAGATTAGATGGTAAGCAAACAATCAGTTCTTGTAAGCAAGATGTTGGATGCAGGAGAAATACAAATCTGAGTGACTTTGACAAGGGCCAAATTGTTATGGCAAGGCGATTAGGTCAGAGGTTCTTTAAAACAGCAAGGCAGTTTTCTTGTTTTGTTAGGTTTTAAAAAAAAACTATGTATGCTGAGTTCATCTACTGTATGTAGGCCAGTCACGTCATGTCAAAAACTGGGGCAATTTATCTGAACCATAGACGCATGTGCTGTAAATGCTCAGTGTTTCACTTAAAGTCCTTAGGCTTATTTGAAAGTAGACTTTTGACTTAAAGTAATAGTTATGCTATATAAATATCCATTCAAGAATCATGTTCCACCATGTAGATTTATTGTTGTTCATTTGAGAATGATCTGTTGTTTTTGATAATATATTTTAATATCAGGCTTAATCATTGGGAAAGCGCACCCTGTGTTTCCCATTAATACCTTCTGTACAGTCCCGTCCCGTTTATGACTTCTATCTAATATAAAACAGGCCTCTCGTTCTTCATACAAGTCTTAAACACTGAACAGACACTTGGCTCAGACATATCCCTTACTTAATATCTATACCACTGAGCTACAAATCTACATCACACTGAGCATTTCAAAGGGCCGCTGTCTGACCTCTTGAAGGATTTAAAGCCTTTCTGGCATATCAGATTAATTTAGATCCATATATGTGCTCGATGGGGTCAGAGTCACATGCAGGATGTGTGAAAGCTACTCGCATCACGTTTCTGATTACCGGTATGTTAAAGTATCACGGTAGGTCCAAATCAAGCATCAAAACAGTAATGAAACACAGCCGTTACACCACACACACATACAGTGGCCTAGATACTGACATTTACCATTTCAAAAATCTTTAGAATTTTTTATTCATGTAAAAATTAACGCCATTTTGAAGCAAGTACTGTCCAAAACCAGTCATAGATTTATTCATTAGATTCAGAGGGTCTATTCTAAAAGGCTAAAAACATGTAGTCAGTTAAAGGCCATATGATATAATGAGTGGAGTTTGGACACTGTCCACCTTGACTTCATTTGAGCTTTTTTAAACATAAGAGAGTGAGTTTAACTTGAGCTTTTTGGAGGGACGAACAAGAATATAAGGGAAACAGACAGAATGGGATCGGGCAGGTTACAGTATGTGACCAATGATTAAATTGTCCTAAAACCTGCAGTGAGAGCAAGAGAAAAATTAATAAAACAGACGTCTCTCACACACAATACTGACCCAGCAACCACCAAACACAGAGAATCACTCAGTCTCTAGCAACCAGACACAAACACAAGCACAAGCTTAGGTCGTGAATCTTTTTTTCTTTTGAATTTGTTCCCTTCTATAAACATCCCAATTAGTGTCTCGTCTGTGTGTCATGACCTGGCTCGTGATCATGTGGGTCGAACATTCAACTTCATGTACTTCACTTCCATAAACACTCTTACTAGATGGATATATATGTTTGAGTTTGTGTCCTTAGATTCTCTCTTTCTGTAACTCATCTCTCTTTTTCCCCCTCTCTCTCTCTCTCTGTAGGTGTATTACTGTCGCTCATTGGCTAATGCCTATATTGAGCACACAGTGCTGCAGCGTTTCCATGACCTGATAAAGGATGAACAGACTCCAGCTGTTCTCAGATCAGTGCTGGGGCGTCTCTGTGCTCTCTATGGCCTGTGGACTCTCACCAACCACATGGCCATCCTGTATCAAGGTAAACAGCGTATTAAAATGATTTCTGAAGGATCGTGTCACACTGAAGACTGAAGAAATGGCTGCTGAAAATTCAGCTTTATCATCACAAGAATAGATTACATTTTAAAGTATATTAAAGGGTACCTATCATGGAATTTTGAAAATTACCTTTCATGTAGTGTGTAACATAGATCTAAGTGAACAAAAACATCCTGCAAAGTTTTAAATATGAAAGTTCACCGTATACAAAGTTATTGTCTCTCAAAAGTAAGAGTCGACTCTGAGTCACTGATATGAATCGATAGACGAACGATGCACTTTCGTACGTCACTTGTACAAGTTATTTGAATTCGACACGCCCACTCAGTGCGCGCGCCGAGCAGACAGAGAAACCTGACAACAACATGTCGACGAGACTCTGTTCTGAAGTGCAAACTTTTTTTTTCACTGCCCAGGGACGAGCATGTGAAGAATCAGTGGCTAGAGTTTATATTTACAACTATACCACACAAGTATAGCCACCTTGAGCTGTGTTTGCGTTATTTTAATGACGATCGCTTCACAAACACAAAAGCTTTCACGTGTGGATAAGCGGTTCGCCTGATACTGAAGGAACGTTCAATACCAAGTTTATTTGGATCAGCTTCCTCCTCCGAATCACAACCTGTAAGTACTATTAATAATTGTTGCTTTTATGTGTGTGTGTGTGTGTGTGTGTGTGTGTTTCTGTGTGTCTGTGTGTCTGTGTGCGTGCGTGTGTGAGAGAGTGAGAGTTACGCTCAGCAGCTTCTAGGTCTCCAATGTCATTTTTTTTGTTTTTTGAAATATGTGAAATTATGTGAAGCGTATTGTAGTACTGCAGTGCTTTATCAATATGTTTAAGCTTTGGGCTAACGCAAAATATAACTGACTGGGTCATCTGACCAATCACCGCCGATTAGCGTCTCGCAAAGGAGGGGTTTGGACAAATGAGTCGTCAAACGAATCATTAGGGAGTCGGTGAGCAAAT
The DNA here is from genome assembly GCA_036326025.1 of Chrosomus eos. NCBI lineage: Eukaryota > Metazoa > Chordata > Actinopteri > Cypriniformes > Leuciscidae > Chrosomus > Chrosomus eos. The sequence goes on along the minus strand of CM070818.1, from coordinate 41,272,842 downwards.
CAGGTAAAAATAAATGCATATTATAAGACAACAAAAGTGTTTTTTGTCATTGCATGCATGTAAAACTGTTGTTGGGGACTCCCAGAACATTATTAGGAACATTTTAAATGCCATAATAGGTACCCTTTAAAATAATTTTTTTAATTGTAATAAGATTTCACAATGTGACTGATTTTACTGTATTTTTGATCAATTAAATGCAGACTTGATGCACATAAGAGACTTCTTTCAAAAACATTTACAATTCTTACCGACCCCAACACTTTGGATGGTAGTAGTGTAGCTCTTTTGAAGGTTTCTTGAGTTTGATTATGGTCTGTTTGTATTTATAGGAGGTTATTTTTCTGGTCGTCAGCCAGTTGACTTCATCCAGACAGCCATTCTCACACTGTGTGAGCAGGTGAGTGTTGTGTTAGCTGTAGTTTACAGACACCCTCACTAATAAGTGCATGTCGATGCAAACATCAGGAAGGCTTTTAAATTGCACTCTCTCTCTGTTAGCTGAAGGATGATGCTGTGGCGTTGGTTGATGTGATCGCTCCTCCTGACTTCATCCTGAACTCGCCCATTGGCAAAGCAGATGGTGAGGTAAGAGAACACATACACACGCACACATGTGCAATACTCACCAGCCCTACACCGTGACTGTGGAATCACTTATACAGACAAATGTCTCCAAGAGCTGCAGAAGTGATCATCTAATTTACAGTGACTCCAAAAAGGATTTTCTCATCCATTTTTGACATGACTTTTAATCAACTGGTCACAAGGTGATTTTAGGTGGATGTACTGAATGAAGTCAGTTCCTTTCATTTCACACAAGTGTCCTAGCTGAGCAAGTTACAGGTATTATTATGTAAAAAAAAACATAAATGTTAAAGTAGATGTTATTTTCACATTTAAAACATTTAAAGGCCACTGTTATGACTGTATTCATGAGTGTAGGGGTGGAACGGTACATGTATTCGTATCGAACCGAAACGGTACGGGCGTCACGGTTCGGTGCACGAATTTGCACGTAGAATACACGGTACAAAAGCGCGCGAGAGTCAGAGAGAGAGAGAGAGGAGAGAGAGAGAGAGAGAGAGAGAGAGAGAGAGAGAGAGAGAGAGAGAGAGAGAGAGAGAGAGGCGCGTGTGCGAGAGAGGCGCGATGAACAGTCAGTGTGTGTGTGTGTGTGTGTGTGTGTGTGTTTGCGCGCGTGCGAGAGAGATCTCTCGTGCGCGATCCAACAGTGGAAACATACTCCGTCATTTTTTCATACAGGACATCATTAAAACTGCAAAGTGTTTACTGTTTACTTTTGTGTACACTTGCAATAAAACACAACATTGTGCTTTTGTCACACTCTAAACTCTTGTCAAACTGTAACCTACAAATGTTAACAAAAGTTTTTAAAGGTAGTATTATTTTTTACGGAAATCAATTATTTATAATTCAGATGAGAATAAAGTTAGGGTTAACTAAAAATGAAGGAAAACAAATATATTGATCTGAAAGAGCAAATTAATTTTAAATTCATTCAGGTACAATTACCAAACATATCTCAAGGTCTTTTCATCTTTTTAATAATTTAATAAATAAACTAATTATATAAAACTCCTGTCAGTGCACTACAAATAAACTGGTTCTATGCCTTTATTAATAAAACTTATTTAAAAAATACAAGGCTTAAGACATTTATAAAAATGCCTTCTGCATTTTTGTTTTGCTTTTCACTCCATTGTACCGAAATCGTACCGAACCGTGACGTCTGAACCGAGATATGAACCGAACCGTGACTTATGTGTACCGTTCCACCCCTACATGAGTGTACATATTTTTGTATCATATTTATCAGTACTGTTCATGTATTTACTAAACTTTTTATTGAATAAATACATTAAATATCTTATAAAGTTGTTTACAGATTTGGACATATAAAAAGGTGTTTTTAAAATAGAAAAATTTCCCCTGCTAGTCTATTAAATAAGTTGAGACTGACAGCTTGTGATGATGCAATATTTACTGGAAAATATCACAGCTTAATGTGTCACATAAGGGGGGTAAAGTTAACATCACCTAATAAAATCAACAATTATTAGAACTTTGGGTGGTGCATTTATTCCTCTTGTCACAAAAAAAAAAAAAAAAGAAACAGTCCAGTTAATTAAAACAAACTGGAAAAGTTGGAGGGTTTTTCCATTGTGCAAGACACTGCCATCAAGAGGGTTTAATTCATTATCCCTCAGAAACAAGATTCTGACTAGACATTATGGTCACTGACTCATTCCTCCAGTCGGATTCTCTCAGCACTTGTTTGGCAGGCCATTCATTTCCAAGTTTAAGAAACAACAGTGCCTTACTGAAACACTAGACAGAGCAGTCACATACACACCCCACTGACACACAGACCTTTATACTGATTCCCCTGCTGTGAGAGAGAGACACTTTTCATGTTTATAGTTCAGGACATGCTTACTGGAAATGAACTCCTCACTATGGCATCTTTGTTTTTTTTACTCATCTGAGGTTCTGATGAAAGGGAAGTCTTTATTTATGAAAGCTCTCCACGTGCTCTGATAGTAAATCGCATGGCTTGATCTTATTTTGGTCAAGCAATGCAAGTGTTTTTTGTAATCAATGACTTTGCGATTCAGTGTCTGTCTGTTTCTCGTGTTTCAGCTCTACAAAAACCTGTGGTCTACAGTCATGCAGGGTAAGAACGTCTTGGAACGGCCATCTTGGTGGGCTGAGTTTTGCTCTGACAAACCTGCAGTTGGATCTTTCCGAGCCAGACTGTAACTCCTCACGCTGGTCAGCTGTTTGGAAAACAGGATCGTTGCAGACATTCGTCTGTTTGTCCTTAAAGCCAATCCGTTTTATGATATTATAATACTGTCATACAGTTTTCATTACTAAATTCAGCCTTGATTGAGTTATGAGCTTATGGAAAATGACAGGGAGGTTAAAAACTCCAAAAAGAATCTCAATCACAGTGTAAAATTATGAACAGATACACTAAAATTTACTAAGATCAGCCTAAAGTAATAAGTGTGGTGTACTGTAAACATTAACAAGAGCACTCATAACACTTTCTAATTCATTGTGCCTACTCATTGGTTTGGTTTGACTCTATAAATATTAAAGGTTTGAGTTATAGGCTGTCAGGCTTATTGTCTGAATGAGCAAACGCCTATTCATAACAAAACCCTCAATAACTGTTCAGAGGCTAACTAATTATACAACATTTTGTGTCATGTTGATAACTGCATTCATATAGATCTACTTTGGAGTGAATATGTATGATTGATTATTTGACATAATGTTATTATCGATGATGGATTGTTTAATACATTATATGTAATATATGCAAGAATGTAATTATAATAAATTGTGACTTTTTATCTAAATAAATTCTTTCAAATATTTTGAACTGGAGTCTTTATTTAGACATGAATGCAGTGTAACTGTACGGTATATTATCATACATTGTCCCATTTTGAAGAATGGGACAGTAAAATAACTGAGTGAGTGTTTGACATCTTGAATATCGAATCAAACCATGTTAACCCCGAAACTGTTAATAATTGAGATGTCTGATAACTGTGCAGCCCATTAGCACACTTAACACAGGTGTTATTGTTATCTCATTTGGTTGAAGGTGGACCATTGTGAATTGCCAACAGCCATATCACCCTGTAGCCCATGACTGGTTACTCACCCTGTGGTGTGTGTAAAGCCGAGGTCTTGATTATCTGTGGTCATTAAAAATCCCATGGCACTTCTCGTAAAAGAGTAGGTGTGAAACCCATTGGCCCTTGCCAATCATGGCCTCCTAATAATCCCCATCCACTGAATTGGCTCTACAGTATCTCTCTCCTCCACCTGTAGCTGGTGTGTGGTGAGCGCACTGTGTCTGCCGTCACTGTAAAGCAGCTTTATCTATGAATCGAATTTGATCGACACTGAACTGGATTGAATCCAGTGGCGATTCTAGGGGGTGGCCTGGGGTGGCCAGGGCCACCCCTGAAAGCTCATTGGCCACCCCTGTGGCCACCCCAGATCTGATAGGTAGTTGGTCAAGTTCGTCAACACAAGAAACAAGAGAAATGATGTCAATCAATGATGACAGCTGATCAACTGATTTAGGGCCAGTTTTACATTTTTAACGAACACCGTGATGGTCGTACTGAGGCTGTGAGAGCTGATTTCTGCTCAGCGGACGTTTGGCCATACAGGTCAGGTGACCCATGAGATGAGCGCGCTGGCTGCTGCTGCTCCGTGAAACAGGAGGTCGGTCACAGTTACAACAGCAACAATACAACATCGATAAAAACGCTGGAATCTGTAGATTGAGAGGTATGGTAATTTAATGTTTAGTTATATCGTAGTTCCCTCTGAATGTGTAGGAAAACTGAAAAAGTCGAACTACACGGTAGCTTAGCAGCTAAGTTAAGAGTGCAGACACTTGAAGAGGGCGCGCGCAGCTCTTAAAGGGGCCACACCTTATTTCCACTCGTTACACCACCATGAAATATGAAACACTATTTTCTGGACTGAAGACTGAGGGTGTTTTTTTTGCAGATGTGTGTATGTTCAATAGAGATAATGTTATATTTTTGGCCAACCAGTGTGTGAAATATAGTGTGAAAGTCTAGATTTAAGTTATAACACAAGAACAAGCTCTGTGACTTATTTATTTGCTCTGTGATTTAAGGGCTGTTTAAAAAGGATTTTTGTTTGTATCAATTAGCTCATCTTCACACACAGTCCACATATTTTTTAGACGTTTAAATAGGCAGAGCAAATTGCATTCAAATGGCAAGTTAATTTATGAAGAAGCATCTTGACCATTTATGATTCTAAGTCTTAACTGTTTGATTTAAATAAAAATTTGATTTAAATCAAAGCCAACGTTTCAATTTATACCTTCATCAGGGCCTTGGACATGGATACTGTCTGGGTTAAAAAACACTTTTTGCACATTTCCATTCATCACATGGCATCCTAATGACATTATTCAGTCATCAGGCCATCATCTGTGTTACCTGTATTGTTACCCATGTTTGCTTTACTAATTTAAGTCCCCTCTTGTGGTTAAATAAAAACAGACCTGGCAAAGAACAAACTAAGAAATTCAATTTCAAAATCTCTAACAAATTATATCTAAGCTAAAAAATAACAAACTAAGCATGTAAAGAACAACAAATATTTCTGTTTTTTCCTTACAAGCTTAGTTTTTCTTCTTTTGCTTTTACAGATACAGTTTTTAATAAGGTCTTTAAGCATTTTGGTTTATCCTGTTGGATTTCTGTGTTTTTATGTAATCACAAGATGGTGCCTCAATTAGTAAAGCAAACACAGGTAACAATACAGGTGACACCGATGATGAGCTGATGACTGATACATGTTATTCTATAGGATGAGTTAAGAGCAGTTTAATTTTGCTACTCTAATCTAACTTTAATCAATCTAACGAGACAAGGACTTTAATCCACTACAAGAAAATAGCTCTTAGAAAATGTTTACCCTATCCTGACCATAATTATTGATAAAAATAGACATGTTAAAATAACCAGAGATACTTGAGGACAGTCATAGGTGGCTAGGACTGTTTTTAACAGGATAGAAACTTTTATTTGACAGTTATGAGACAGGAAATCATGGGAGAGAGAGGATGTGACATGCAGCAAAGGACCGGGATTCGAACCATGGTCGGCTGCTTATGTATACGCATTAAACTTCGCTTCTGCCATGGCCACCCCAAACTAGCTTTGTGTCCCATCTTGGCCACCCCCCAAAAAATGTTCTGGATACGCCACTGATTGAATCAACATTGAACTTACTAAATATTGAAATTTCTGTCTTTTGCTGCTTAGATAAATTGAACTTGTTTCATAATTGATTATCTTTACAGTTATTAAACTGAACTGAACCAACAATGAGCTGATTTGAACTGAATAGTGACACACTTGTCTTCTGTAGAGATGCCTTACAGCAGAATTGGAATTTATCTCATAACTGAAGTTTTCTTCACTGGTTCTGTTATTTCCTATTTATTACTGTGAAGTTGCTTTGAAAGAATCTCTTGTATATCGGCATTTCTATGCCGAGAATTATTTAGCAGAATAAATATCTCATTGTGTATTTGTCCTCTTTTTCATCTGTTGTCAGAACTTGTTGCTCTAGCTGTTGTCTTCCTTTGTGCACTCTTTGTGTCCATATCTACACTATGTGTGTGACTGAGAGGATATGTCTGCGTTCCACACAGTAATGTGAGGTCTGTGCCGACGGCCCTGGACAAGTGTGTCAAGTCTGTGTTTGTGTTTATGCAAGCGCGTGTCTCATTGAGTTAACATTGTTACACACACATACAAATCTATAGCCTGTGGCTTCTTTGGGTAGCTTCACTAGTTTGTTTTTATTGATGTGGTCGGGTTTAGAGACCAAAGCCTGCAAGACATTGTGACACTAATTCACAGTAGATGAACTTGAATGAAACCATATGCAATGTTTATTGATGTCAAACAATGATGAGTTTATTATTTATTTTATATTCTGCTATATACAGTATATATCAGCTATTTTCCTTACTAAAAAATTTATGGTTTTTCCACATATACCATGGTAATGCAATGCTGTTCTTTGAAGTTATGGGTATGATAATTCAGTACATTACCTTCTGATACATTACTGTAACAGTACTTTGAGTAGTCATAATGGCTGAAAGGCAGTCTCCCTTATAAATAGAAATACTGAAAGATATAATTAGTTTTGTTCTCAGACCAAATGTTTAGACGTGATTCTCATGTGGAAACCAATGGCTGGCATTCACTTTAGGAACTATAATTAGCAATTAGCTGCATATATTATTATTATTATTACAGGACATACACTCTGTGTAACACATCTTTGTTTAATTAATTTTTTTCGTGCCATGTCTTTATTTACCCAGCTTGTAGACGGTAAGATCCGTTCCGAGTTGAACCACTTGGGTGTGTTGGCATAGCACTTTAGCCACAACACCATGCTAATATGCTAAACCCAAACAGAGCGAGTCATCTGTTGACCCAACGTCAAGTTTCTATTTATCCTAAAACTCAACTCTGATTTCCTCCATGGTCACATGTGGTTTGGCCTAAACGCTGTGCTTCAGCACATTATGACTTAAATCAGCATGTGTGACAACTGGGCAGAGAGAAATCTGATAAGATGTTACATTTCTGAGGAAAACAATGTTAAATGGATCATGAAATGTATTTTTTAAATATTTAGGGCCCGAGCACTAAGGTGCGAGGTCCCTCTTGAAACTGTTAGGATTATTTTTTTTTAGGGCCCGAGCACTAAGGTGCGAGGTCCCTCTTGAAACTGTTAGGATTATTTTTTTTCTTTTTTCTTTTTTTCTTTCTTTTTTTTTCTTTTTTCTGCAAAGTATGAATTTTCCCCATTTTCGAGGCCGCAACATGCTCGAAAAGTCACCAAATTTTGCACACATGTCAGGACTGGTGAAAATTTTTGTATTTTGTGGGTTTCGTGGATGGGCGTGGCAAAATGGCTCGCTAGCGCCACCTAGAAAATTAGAAAAAATTAGCCCCTCGTCCATGTTCGACCTTCATGCACGAAATTCGGTGGGGACGTGTATCATATCAAGACGCACAAAAAAGCCTCAAGAACCCATACCCTAAACTCGACAGGAAGTCCGCCATTTTGAATTTGGCGGCCATTTTGGGACGATTTACACACTCCGTACTTTGACGAACTCCTCCTAGGGATTTAGTTGGATCGACTTAAAATTTCTGCTGTGCCTTCTAAAGGCATTGACGATGAAAAGTTGTGCTATCTGCGCGTTTTCGTCAATGGGCGTGTCCGTGGCATCGATGATTCACCATGAAACAGGAAGTTGGAGTAACTTTGCTGTACATGCTCAGATCTGCACCAAATTTTGCACGCTTGACAAGAGTCCCGCCCTGAACACATGTACATGCCGACATTCACCCCCCAGTCATAGCGCCACCTGCTGGCAACAGGAAGTGACCTTTAACGAAGTAGCCCCCGCCGCACGTTTGACTTACATGTATGAAATTTCTGTGGCACATCAACCATGTCCAGACGCACAAAAAAGCCTCTTGGAGCGATGCCCTAAACCCAACAGGAAGTCGGCCATTTTGAATTTTCCGTCAAATTTTGGCTGACTTACACACTCCGTACTTTAACGAACTCCTCCTAGGGATTTAGTCCGATCGACTTGAAATTTCTGCTGTGCCTTCTAAAGGCATTGACGATGAAAAGTTGTGCTATCTGCGAGTTTTCGTCAATCGGTGTGTCCGTGGCATGGCATCAAAGATCAACTCATCGCCATGACACAGGAAGTGGTTGTAACTTCAGTGTACATGCTCACAGCTGCACCAAACTTTACATGTAGGATAAGAGTCCCGCCCTGAACTCATGTACATGCCCACATTCACCCACAGTCATAGCGCCACCTGCTGGCAACAGGAAGTGACGTATAACACCTTCATGCAGTGTCTGAAAAGCGTAGCAAATTCACAGCCGCACTGGCAGAGCTCCAGAATATGCAACAGAATATGCGGCCGCATCACTCCCCGACGCGCTACATGGCCCGCCCATCGCTGCTTGCAGCTTTAATTAAAAATGTTATTTGAGATAAACCTTTTTTTTTTTTTTTGCTGTCATATATTTGCTAAATATATTTTCAACCCTCGTTTTGGCCCTCTGTTTAAAATGATCAGTTTAAACATACATTTAACACAGCCGCATCGAACCAGACATCATGCATCGAACTCAAATCTATGATTGAGCTTCCACTGTAAACCTGCAGTAAGCGAGCGAAATACACTATTCTTGTTCTGGCTTCAGTTTGAAAAACCCGGAATGTTAACAGAGCGAATTGCATCCCGTGTCTCGTTTCCCATTTCCGCGTCGTTTCGGTTTTCGATTTCTCTAACCTACAATGTAAAACTTCCTATTTCCAACATACCGGGACATTAGTCCCCATGTTGCAAGGTTGGTTTTCCGCTTGAAAACGATGGGGGAGCGGGAAAAGTCACCATTTTCACCGGAACCATCCAAATGATTTCTAAACGGTTTTATTAAAGGTTCTCTAAGCGATCCTGGGTGACGTCACTTCTTGTTGACGTTCGAACTATTGTCAAACAAAACGGAGGCTAGCTAGACCCTCCCTCCTCCTCATCCGCGCACTAACCCCTCAAACCCACCCCCAAACCATTCTTGTCGGTTATTGGCTGGAACAGTTTGTTATGTTTCGTAGAGCGGGTCGCTAGAGTTTGTTTTTGTAGCCGTTTGTGGAGCCTGGGGTGTCTGCAGAGACCGCGTTTTTTTAAAGTGTGTTCAGGGGACAGGCAGCTAGCGGATCGTGAGTAGATGTTTGCTGTATGTGACAAAAAATGTTTTGGCCATAAAAACGCGTGACATCGCTTAGAGCACCTTTAAGTTGGAATAGTTGCCAAGTTCCCCTTTAAGGCATGACAAATCTTTTTTTTTAAATATGTTAGTGTGAGTAATATGTGAGTTTTAAGGGATAAAAATGATTGACTACAGGGGGAATTTAAGGGGCGGCTCCCTTCAGGCTTGTCAGTAAATGGCCACTGTTATGATTGGCTAACATCATTACATATGAAGTAGTCCACTATAGTCCACAATGCAGTTGGCTGCCTAATCGTTCAGCAAACGTTTCTTTGCAAACTCTTACACTGTCTCTTTTACAAAACAATCTGCAGTCAAATACTCTGAACAAACATACAATCATCTGAACCGATTCAAAACAACCACTTGTGTCCTTCTGAAGGCTGCACAGAGATGCAAACTCCATTTGTCCTGTTGTCAGGAGCAGCTCATGGAGTATATGTCAGAAATGCTGTGTACTGTGACGCTGTGTCGGGTGTAGACAGGTTTCAGCTGTATGACTTGAGTGTCAATGGGCATGGCCAATGGTGACTTTATACAATGAGTCGTTGATGTCTTGTTCTAGAGGCAGTCATATGCAAATGTATGACATCACAAATCCCAGAATATCCAAAAGAGACATTTTTTTTACTTTGTTAAATTTTGTTTTGAGGAGAATGTGTTAAGCTAAAAAACTTGCATACTATTTTACAATTTGTATTGGTACAAATACCTTGTATATGTAAAAAGGTCATACACAACTACAAAATGGCATAATAATGCAGAGAATTGGGATGCAGCTTATGTCTAGCATAAGAAAGATGTTGTTGAATGTGCAGATCTTAACGGTGTTCTTCAAAGAGACAGGCCTAAGTTAATGAATAAGGTAAAGCTGTAAAATCATCACACATCTTGAAATATGCAGTCGTGTGTCATGTCTGGATTTTGTGATCCGCAGGTCCTGTCCTGACTGTGAGAACGGGAGAAAAGGCTTTGTGTACTGGAAAGTTCTGAAGGGTATTCTGGATCCATGAATTTCCAACCCAAACATCAGGAATCAGTCAACCTGACAGACTTTCCCTTTTTTATATTATCTATCTCAAATAATATGATTTAGGCTCTTTTTTACATTAGTTTCAACTGACTACTCTTTCAAAATCCGGTACATAGCCTACTTTATCATCCACCAATTTGCCAAGGGATTATTTTCTGAGAAAGTTTTATTTCATAGGTCCAACGTTCATAGATCCAGCTGAAGAGAACCACAAATAAGAACCAAAAATGTAAAATCATGGTAATCAAGTCATGTGACATGCTGTAGAAATTTTAGACAAACATGGGACATGAATAGAGCATATACAGACTGATAAACAGATTACATGAAAAAATCTCACTATGATCTCTCATATAAAAATGTCATTCTTCATGACAGTCATATAAGAAAAAAAAAAGAAAAAAAAAACCTTGCACAGCAATTGATTCTGGCCACTGGTGTTACAATGAAGTTTCAGCAATGAATTACAAGTATTAATAAGATAATCCACATCTATACGATTTAAATAAAATAATACTAATTATTTATAAGTCATTTATTAGTATTTTTGTTTATTTGTTCATTATTATCATTTATTTATTATTTATTATGTGGTTATTTATGTACATTTATATGGTTTATTAAATATTCTAATATTAAATTTTTGGCTTTTGGCTGTTTCTGGTACAAAACTTCAAAAATATCACCAGCTTTGTCTTCTTCTACAAAATACAGTACTGCAAGTTTTCAAATTCGAAATCATTCTCCACTTCAAACCTGCTTCAAAGAGAGCGTGCTGTTATGAAATGCTTTTCATATCAAATCTCTTGGCAGACTTGACTGAGATTGCGAAAGCTCAAGGTCAGATACCTCACTTGTAAAAGAGGTCCTTGGTGTTTCGTAGAAGGATGGCTAGACATTCCTCTGGCCATGACAGCGCATGACTGACATGATGAAAGTTTGATGCTTCACATTCTGAGAACTGATGACATCACTGCATGATGATGTCAGGCTCGATGTTGAAGAGCAGGTCATCGTTGCCTCTGCGCACCTCCAGCAATAGAGTCGTGTCTTTATTGAGCGCTTCCTTCAGTTCGCTGGTGTTCATCAGTGGCTCTCCATTTAACTTAACGATGATGTCACCGTCTCTGATGCCCCTCTGAAATACATTTGGAAAAATTATACAATTGTCAGTTGTATCCTTAACTTTGTAAAGGGAAATATCACAAAGAAGTCGGTCATTGTCAAAAAAATAAATGGCGGCAGTTGTGATCAGGGCAATTTGAATATATAAGTAAATATGAAATATTGTTTTTAGTTAAAATGATTTAAAGTCCCCCTGTGGTGAAAATAAAGCTTTTAATGTTGTTTAAATGTCTATGTGGTGTTTTTAATATGATTTAAGACAATCCATGTGCAAATTCATAAATCAGTCTTAAAATCGCTGGTGTTTCTGATGTCACAAACTAGCTTGTAGCCAATCACATCAACGTGTGATCGTAAACGAGTGGATCTCTGAGCCGGTGCGAGTGAGTGGAGGTGGGGCTAATTAGCATATTCATAGAACTGCGTATAGACGGTTTCATCGGACGCACGCGCGTAGCCAGAGTTACGAGCTGGCCCAAAGTTAACTTCCGGTCTGTGTTTGTAATGTGGCGCCGACTACAAAGTTAAGTTTGGACCACAAACGTTTGTTTATGTTGTTGCCGTTAAAACCTTCTATACTAAACGAGGCAAGCGTGTAGAGTTACATTCAAGCTACTTTAAGGCATGAAGAAAAAAATGAATGAAAAAAGTCAGCGTACCCCGGCGCATGGTTTAAAAGGGTTGTCCGTATTCCCTACGTGCAATAAACCAATCAGAGTCTCTAACTCCCATTCCCTTTAAAAGCCAGTTGCGTTTGCACGGAATCTGCAAGCGGAAAGACTGAAAGCTTCTCCAGAGAGAAAACGGATCTGCTCGTGCGCAAGCAGACCATCTTTTACATTATAATCCTTTTATTTTTAATATTTGGATAGTTTGTGTGTTGCTGCGCATCCCTGTGTGTGTGTAATAAGCAGAGTGTACGTGCGTTGTGCGCCCGCCTATAGGCGCATTACTAAAGCACTCTTTACAAAAAAAGATTGCGCCATTGACTTTAGACCAGGTTTCAGTTGGCCAATGGCGCAGTCTATTTCAGTTGTCTCAAAATAGCACAGCGCCAACAATGCGCCTGAACACACCTTGTGTTCAGACCAGCACACACATGGGCGCAAATGCATTTGCTATTTAGACAACATGAAACAGGCAGGACGTGAAAATGAAAACTGTGTCGGGCTAAAACTAGTGTCTCTTTTCTTTTTGATTTTAGTCTTCAAAATGTTGTCATCCACAGAGCACAGACAGAGATAAAACTTCTTGGCAGGGAGTTCTGAAGCACAACCACAACTGAAAGACCACAGATCATCTGGTTTGGCTGATGCTTACTTCTGAGCAGGGGAGTGAGGAACCACCTCATGGACGTAGATCCCACTGCTGACATCAGGAAATCTGGATTCTGCTGCTTCAGCTCTTCCACGAGACTGGAGGAGACAGACAGAATGCCTCACACAAACACACGACTAAACAGCAAAGCGGTGTTCATTTACATGCGTTCACTCACGCTTCTGTGATGGTGAGCATTCGGATTCCAATGAAACGCTTCTTCACTGATCTTGTCTCTGAAACGTAAAAGTTTTAACACATTTAGTTCAGGAAGAATGTTTCTCAAAAATAAAACATGTTTATTATCAGATCATTCTTACTCTGACCTCCCCTTCCAATCCCATTGTTCAAAAGCTCCCCCATGTACCTTTGTTTTGCTTTCCCAATGAATCATTTAAGAATCGTGTAATCCTGTCTGAGGGAATGGCAAATGAGATTCCTGCAGCTACCTTGAGGGTGTTGATTCCTATCACCCCTCCATCCTTAGAGAAGACAAATCAAGCAGAAAAATTAAATACTAGATTAGTGTGTTTGAGTATTAGAAGGATACCTCAAACTCCATGCCATGTCTTTGCTTCTGTGGAACACAAAAGGTGAATTATTGAGGTACAGACTGAAATATTCAAATTATATTGAAAAAGTGGATATTCTTTAAAAAAATCATCTTTTGTGCTCCACAAGATAAAGAAAAAAAACATGGGGAGATTAAACATTGACAGAATATCACAGTATGAAATAATTACCAAATTAACGAGTGGTCCACCTGAGTTCCCATACTGAAAACAGAAAAAAGAAAAAGTGTTTTACACATACCGTATCTATATGGGATTAAGTTTGTGCCAAAATTACTGATCAAAAATGTTCAGGTATTGAACAAAAATATAAATCCAAAACATAAAATAAAGTAAAAATCTGACTTCCACTTTGAAATTACTTTAAAATACCTAATTTCAGAAGTTTAATGGACTAATAATTTATGTTAATTATTGGTGCTCAAACTATTTTACATACCTTATCTATGGGGTTAGATATATGCCAAAAGTACTGAATATATAAATATTCAAGCATTGGACAAAAATATAAATCCCAAACGTAAACTAATGTGAAAAAAAACAGACAGTTGATGGACCCCATTGACATTAGTATTTTTTTTTCTACTATGAAAGTCAATGGGGTCCATCAACTGTTTGGTTGCAGACATTCTTCAAAATACCTTCCTTTGTGTTCAGCGGAAGAAAGAAATTCATACAGGTTTAAAACAACTTGAGCGTGAGTAAATGATGACAGAATTTGACATGAAAACAACTGCCAGAACTGCAAGTAAAAACTAAAGAAGAATAAAAAGGCAGCAATTATGAAAACTCTGGTAATGCAATCATAAAATGCTGATCATCAAAAAGGTAGCAGCATAACCATTAACAATACGAGTGACTTTAATAGATTAAAGATATAGAATAATATTTTTCACATTTATATTTTTGTTCAATACTTGTAGTTATGTTCAAAATATTTAGCAGCTCTTATCATCATTTCCATAATATGCATTACTAATAACTAGTAAGCATTACTTGCATGCAAAGTGACTTCAGAAATGAATTTCAGAAGTTGTCTAGACTTCTTATGCAACACCCAGTATGACTCTTAACATGCATTATTCTGGATGTGTCTTACGTTGATGATGGCATCAGTCTGGATGTAGTCCATGTCTGAGTCATGGAGACCCAGTTCTTTCCCATCTCTCTGTGCTGTGCTGACAATTCCTGTGGTCACTGTGTTCTGCAGGGCAAACGGGCTGCCGATAGCAACCACAAACTCACCCGGGCGCAGGTCTGCAGAGTGACCCAGCAGTAAAACAGGCAACTTTTTCTGCCAAAGGGGTTGTAGGAAGTAGTGAATAAACACACTTTGACTTTTGTATGATAAAGATTGCTCTTTGAGTGCAATAAAAACAGTTGTATCTTACCTGTGTTTGGATTTTGATAGTGGCAATGTCAGACTTCTTGTCGATGTCCTTGATAGTGGCCTCATGCACATCTCCATCACGCATCTGTACTTTGAGTCGCTGATGACCCGAAACAGCTGTGGTGCTGGACACCACATGAGCATTAGTCACGATCAGCCCAGTCTCTGACATTACAAAACCAGAACCACTGGATAGAGGAACCGTCCGACCAAAGAGGGGGTGGCTAGGGGGCAAAAGTGAACATATAAAGGAATCTGACAAAATTCACACTATTTAGTTCCAAACACTTGCATTGAACATTCAGAGTGATTCAAAAACTTATGTAAAACTCCAAAAGTTTTTGTGGTCTTTGGTATTAAATTTGGTTTTGATTTGTTCCTTTGTAAAAAAAGAAGTACACTTTCGCATACTTTTAAAAAAGAGTACTACTTACTACAGAAATAATTTATAAATATACGTTTTTAGAAACGTATTTGCATGTTAATCACAGTTAAATGAAAATGTATTATAAATTCAATTTATAATAAATGCAGTTAGCTGAACTTAAGAGTGCTTTATTCAACCCGCTTACTGTATGGCTTAAGTACATCTTTATATGTAATTTCATAATTAATTTTTGAAATAGAGTTAAAGTGTACTGAAAAATGTACTGTACTGACAAACATCTACTAAAATATACTTTATTGTTATTTCTATTTCTATTTCTATTTTATAATGCTTTAAAATGTAATTTTAAGAAACAAAAAACACATTGGTACAAAGTGCTCTTTCTAAAATTGTACTTATTGCTTTAAGTGTGAAACATTGTCATGGAAGTGAAGTATACTTAAGTGGCCTTTTATTTTATAAACTCCTTTTCCACCAGCATTTAAAAAAAAAAAGTTGCCAGCAACTGCCGGCATTTTTAACCATTTTCACAAAACTTTCATAGCCCCTAGAATATTTTGTTGTATGCATAGATGAACATGCAATATATCAAAAGAAAATAAAAGCATTTCATTTTTTTGTACATTTTATTCTAACTTTTTTACAACACTTGAATGTGGATAAGTTTCATTAAGCAACATTCTGAACAAAAAGCTTAGAAAATTGCGCTTTTGTCAAGTCTGGATGAAATTCAGAATGAAGATCAAAACACAGATGGTGTAGATCGCGTCCATCAACAAAAAGCTTGCACAGCAGTACTTTGTGTAAGTACTTTCATATGAGATTCCAAGTCAAAGTTCAGCTCACTTAGCACGGCGTTCGTGGTTCGACTGGTCGAGACTGTTTTCAAAGATGGATCCTGCCTGTATATGCGAAGTGTATTGTCTTTATAAAATATCTTCTTATTAAACTGTCGACACTTACAAAGTTCTCAATGCTTCGGTTTGCAGGTAGGGACCCTCATTAAGCTACCGTGTTAGTGTTGGGCTATTTTGAGCCTTGTTAGTGGTATTAACTAGCGATTTCATTTTACTAGCGTTATAAGCTAAACAGATTTTAGAGATAAAACTCTTTACATTCGATTATCATGAAAACAATTTCAGAGAACGGTCGACTCGGTACCAATGTGTTATTAGACCAAAGGTTCATTTTGCGCCGGAGTTGTCCTTTAATCTTTGAAGTACACTACAAGTGCACATCCAATGCAATTTAACACACTTCTTTTCCACAAGGATTTATTGCATTTTAAAACAATCACCACAAAATCTTCTATAAATGGATAGGCAAGATAATAGAAAAAATATGGGCTACTGTATATATAAAACATTTGTTTACCCAATTTCTCACGCCACACTCTTTGTCATCATTCACAAAAGAATAGCCTTGGCAAAAGCAGTAGTGTATATGTTGAGCTTAACTACAGACAGCAATGACTCTCACACAGCTGTGTTTGCCAAAAACCTTCCTCACTTCCCCACAGATTTAAAGCACATACAGATGGCTGCTACACCATGAAAGTGTTTGCAAGTGTCCAGGCTTACTTTAGGAACAGCTCAATGTGCACCACAGCAGGGGCGATCTTCTCCACCACGTCAGCAATGAAGTTGAATTTGTACCTCGGGCTGTTGGGGTGTGTGGGACCTATACTAGCAGAAAGAATTACTCATGTTAATAATCCCACAATGGTCAAAAACCAGCACCATGTTTTTTTTTTTTTTTTTAAATGCAGCGACTGTCTTTTTATAGTCCCAAATAGCCTGTTCTGGCTCAAGAGGGCATGATTAGCAGGCATAAGTGTATAAATTCTTTCCTGTAGATTCAGATGGTATGTTGATGATAGTGTGATGATAGTTGGAGAAAGTATTTTCAAACACAGGAAATGGTCCTCTATAATTGGGTCTAAAATCACTAGGTGGGTTTTATCCTCATGCATGCTTGAGTTGTGTTGGGTGTGCAGTGAAGTGTGTTCAGTGTATGAAGATATAGTAATTAGAGCATGTTATTTTCTGCAAACATCAGGGTGGTTTTTCGCTTGACTGCTGTTTCCTCTTGGCCTTGTTGGCACCACCATCTTTCCTTTGCGTGCACACCCTTTTTGTCCTACTAACCTAAAATTTGAAGTCATTAATGACTCAAGACTATTTAAAACCTTGTTTAGTACTTCAGTAGTTTAAATACTACACCTAATGGCTATCGCTTACATTGTACTTAGCTTTGAGCTCTGTCTCTGTTAAATAATAGTTAATGTTTTGTTAATTAAAGTTTTGTTTAGGCTGTAATTAAGAGTTGTTGCAAGCTCCAGAAATGTGTTTAATACATAAACAATAACGAAAAATGACCCAAAATGCTCCAAGGCTGCATTTATTTGATCAAAAATACAGTAAAATAACAGTAATACCTTTTTTACTTTAATATTTTGGTGATGAAAAGTGAGTTTTAAGGGGGAAATTACTACAGGGGGACTTTAATATTCTGTTGAAATCTATGGAAGCTTGTTTCTGCCACTAAATAAAAAAAATTAAAAAGGTAATTGCGTCTTTTTATCAGACAATTCTATTTTTCCCTCGCATTGTGAATTTATATCTTGAAATTCTAACTTTATTTCTCAGAATTGCGACTATCTCAAAATTCTGAGGTTAATATTATACTCACAAAGTCAGTTTTTTTTCTTCAAGTCAAGTCATCTTCATTTATATAGCGCTTTTAACAACATAGATTGTTCTAAAGCTGCTTTACAGTGATAATAGGAAATCAAAGTAACAGAGATTGTTTTGGCTTTATGACAGCTCTAGAATAAAGTTATATCGTGTTTATATCTGTCAGCAAGTGTCGCACAGAGACAGACGATGAAGAAGGATAAAGTTCAAACATGAGCCTTTAATAGTAATCCACAGCATAAAACGGACCCAAACGCTAAAAAAAAGTTAAAGTAATCGAGACCGGACCCTAAACGCATGAAAATGCTGACAAATGAGGTAATTAATGCTACGACCGACAGAGAAGGAGGTGATGGATCCAGGACGCAGACCGAGAGCCAACAGACTTGAGCGATACCGCTGGAGACCTTGGTGGAGTCACGGCGACAAGCATCTGAGGCGGAGCTGGTGTGACGGAGGACAGAGGGGGAGCCGGAGGGAAGGAGGAACTCGCTGTAGCTGTAGGGGTGGAAGGACTGAGCGCAGCGGAAGGCTCGTTAGTCCGTTGTGAAAGTAGAGTGACAACTGACTGAGCCGGTGGGACGAAGAAACCCAGTGGAGCCGTAAGGCAGAGGGTCTCTGGTGGAGTCAAGGGTGGGAGAAGCCAAGGCAGAGCCGATGGAACAAAGGGATTAGAGGCCGGAGGTGGAGCCAAAGGATCCTCTCACTCAGGCGAGGCTAGTCGCTGCAAGGCGTCATCGGGGAAGGCAAAGGGCTGCGGGTATCCAGTTGAGGTGGGGCTGGAAGTGTGGCTGAGCTTTGCTGTGGGGGGTGACAGAGGTAAGCTTGATGGGATCAATAGTGGAAAAATTCCACTTCCCAACAGGTTGATGATACCATTTCACTGCTGTATTGAAACAGCAATGATGAAAACAAGCAGACAATGCAGGGTCAGGGTCAATGCAGGGTCAATGCAAGGTGCTCACGCTGTGGTCTGTGTGGGTCTTATAGTGATGGGTACACTATACTGTCAAAGAGCACCATTCTTCGGATGAGAAGTTAAACCGAGGTCCTGACTCTCACAGAAAATCCCAGGATGTCTTTCGAAAGAGTAGGGGTGTAACCCCGGCATCCTGGCCAAATTTGTCCAGTGGCCTCTGTCCATAATGGCCTCCTTATCATCCCCATATATATTATATATATATATATATATATATATATATATATATATATATATATATATATATATATATATATATATATATATATATACTAACTGGCTTCATCACTCTGTCTCCTCTCCACCAGTAAGCTGGTGTGTGGTGGGCGTTCTGGCGCAATATGGCTGCCGTCATATCATCCAGGTGGATACTGCACATTGGTGGTGGTTGAGGAGATTCCCCCTTCTATGTAAAGCGCTTTGAATGCAGAGAAAAGCGCTATATAAATGTAATTAATTATTATTACTATACAGGGTGGGAGGCAGTACCTTCTTGTCCAAATCGATCAGCCAGTCCTCTGTGTCCAATTCCAGTATTCCCTCTGTTGCTACTGTTGCTGACTCACATCGGGGCGATGGTCGGTGCTTTCCCTTCCTCGTCGATCTCACTTATCGCTCTTCGTCTGCGGGAGATCGAGGGTGGTGGTGGGCTGGGCTCTGGGTGTGTCCTGGATCGGGGACAGACGAGCCCTGAGGTGTCTGGGAGGTTACAGGGTGGTGATAGTCCGCCCTGATTCCAGAACAGCGATATAATGGTCTCGTCGTCGTGGGGGCAGGTGACGGAAAGATGGCAGAATTGCTCCATGAAAATAAAAAAGTTTGCGATTTTATCAGCATAATCCATTTCTTGTGGTCCGGACTTCTGTTAGCAAGTGTCGCCAGACAGATGATGAAGAAGGATAAAGTTCAAACACGATTCTTTAATAGTAATCCACATCATAAAACAAAACAAAAGGAAGGCTGAACTAAATTATGCTGACAAATTAGGTTATTAATGTAACAGCTGAACTAAACGAACTAATGACATAGTAATCATGACAACACAAGAAAAGCGGGAAAAGAACAAACACAGGAAACTAATGAATACAAACTAAAAGTCCATGAAAACGAAACTAAGAACAAATACAACTGAATATTTGTAACAATATCACACAATTCTGAGAAAAAGTCAGAATTCCGAGATATAAACTTGCAATTCGAGAAAAAAAATCAGAATTCCAAGATACAAAGTCTTAATTCTGCAACATGACTCATGACTTTTGCGTAAACATACACGCCACTTTCAAGTCAAGTGGCGTGTTATTTATACGCATTTTGAGCTATCCGCGTGTATGCGTGTATATCTACGCCGTTATGTCCGAGTGATTCCGCGGTATGTACCTGTACACGCCGTTAAAAATACGACCGAAATAAAGCCAAATTTTGATATACATCTTGGGGAGCGATTTTTTTCTTACTAGGATGGTAGGGAAAGACTCATAAATGGTATTAACCAGTGACGGGTAGGTTTAGGGATGGGTTTGGGGTAGGTCATATATTTTTATATACAGTAATGTAACGTAAAGTCAACGGCGTTCATAAACACGCTGAAAAGCGATTATGCGTGTTGATAGCACGCCAAAAATGGAAATACGAATTGGCGTGTCATACATACGCAGTTTCATGAGATCAGTCTGTAATTCTGAGAAAAATGTCAGACTTGCAAGATATAAACGCAATTGCTAGAAAAAAAA
The DNA here is from genome assembly GCA_036326025.1 of Chrosomus eos. Lineage (NCBI taxonomy): Eukaryota > Metazoa > Chordata > Actinopteri > Cypriniformes > Leuciscidae > Chrosomus > Chrosomus eos. The sequence goes on along the minus strand of CM070818.1, from coordinate 41,252,183 downwards.
ATCGATGTAAACTCGTAATTGTGAGGAAAGAAAGTCAGAATTATCTTTTCATTTTTTTTATTCCTTTCCTTAGCAGAAAAAAGCTTCCTCAGAAAAAGGTTGTAATGAAAAATAAAAAAGAATAATTTCTTTCAAAAAGCAAAAATCTTACTGACCCCCAAACATGGTAGGGTTAATATATGTGTAAAGCTATTTTGTCCTAATAACATAATATATATATATATATATATATATATATATTATATATATATATATATATATATATATATATATATATATATATATATATATACTGTGTTTTAGCAGTTGAGTGTAATTTTATTGAATGCTTTTTTTGGTTTATATATATTATTATATATATATATATATATATATATATATATATATATATATATAATATATATATATATATATATATATAATATTATTCATGTGGCTTTCTGGAAGAAAGTATTTAGGCTTTATCATTTTGAAGCTGTGAGAAACCAAAAAAAGCATTCAATAAAATTACACTCAACTGCTAATCATTAATCAAATGCAACACCCCATATAAAAGCACATTCCAATATGGCTGCATCACAGAGCCGTGACCTCTAAGACTTCACAACTGCCAAGTAAGTCAACCTCACTGGCAACGTGTGCAAATTCATTTAGACGATTATATATAATATTGAAAAACGCCACTCAACCCAAAGTCAGGCAGGCATAAACCAAAGATGAATGTCTCAATGGTTTCCTCATTCATTTTTTCCAGTCTGAAATGGTGAAGAGACGAGACATCAGAAGAGCAGCTGATCACACAATCTGGGCAGCATCTGTTTCTGAGCAACTGGGTTTCTTAATACAATGATTGCAATGGGGATAGTTTTATTCTGAGGTTTTAGATTATAATTTATGTGACTTTTAATGCTGTAATTATTTGCTTCTCTTCAAATAGGCATTTCTGTGGGTTATTTTGCTTACAGTTTTGCCGCTTGCCTCAAATATATAAACTATAGTGGCTATAGTGGCACTGCAGGGGCCAACAGTAACTAATGGGTGAATGATTGTTACCAGATTGGCTCCTTTAAATCTGGTTTTGCTCAATTATTGTTGTGTTTATGGAGTTAACAGACCTAAAAAGCTGACCAGGTCATCTGTCTTCGACTCGTACACATAATTTCACTCCATCAGTAGCCTTTTAATTCAATGTGTCTCCAGAGAGGTGGTACCATTTCCAATAGGTGCCTCCTCCCTCTTCCTGTCAGCATAGAGATAACGTTTTACTGCTGATCTGGAAGCAGTTTGATATTTCCTTTTAATGATAAAGTAAAGGGTGTTGGTATGAGGTCTTATCCAAAATCAGAGCAAAAGGGCAAACCTCCACTGTGAAGCGCAGAGGAAATAATGCATGGTCTACAGAACACAAAGCAGCCCTATTTCCGAACTTCTCTGCAGCTGCCATTTGCACGTTAAATTTGAGGTCACAGTCCCATTGGTCAAATACCCATGATGGCTCATCTGATTATGAGTGGAGTAATGCTATGTGATGGTCGCTGCTAATGAGCGAGCTATTCAAACATGGCAGTGTGTTGATGAAGGAGATATTAGCTACTCTTCTGTGAAATCCTTAAAGTGTGTGTGTGTGTGTGTGTGTGTGTGTGTGTGTGTGTGTGTGTGTGTGTGTGTGTGTGTGTGTGTGTGTGTGTGTGTGTGTGGTGTGTGTGTGTGTGTGTGTGTGTGTGTGTGTGTGTGTGTGTGTGTGTGTGTGTGGAGAGAGAGAGAGAGAGAGAGAGAGAGAGAGAGAGAGAGAGAGAGAGAGAGAGAGAGAGAGAGAGAGAGAGAGAGAGAGAGAGAGAGAGAGAGAGAGAGAGAGAGAGAGAGAGAGAGAGGAGAGAGAGAGAGAGAGAGGCTTGTATTTGCTACATGATGTAGGTGTTTGGCATTCTAGAAGCTGATGAAGAGGTCTTAACCTAAAATGTACCACAATACCGTTTTTACAATTACTGTACCTGTGATAACTTTTGCTCTTAAAAATAAACAAAAAAAATAAATTATACAAATATTATTTCACAGTTTAAAGAAGGCCTGTATTCGTTCTTTAAGATTTTGTAGAAAAAAAAACGTATTTCATTGTGGTTAATTTTCAGTATAAATACATGTTCTGATGTTAAATATCTTGCTATACACAAATCACTTACCTTGATTGTTTTCACAGGGTCCTTTGTGCGCATTGGTGACCGCGGGCAGACCCTGCTGCAGCGCTTTCCTGCTCACGGCCTTCAGCTGGCAGATGTTACCGTACGTGTTCCCGTCACTGCCACACACTTTACTGCTGTACCTACACTGACAGACCCCTTTGGACAGTCTCTTTCCAGACGGGTGCTTGCACTCCAGACCGTCCCCGCAGGGCAGATCGTCCTTGCGGCCGCACGGCTCGCCCTCTCCGTGCGCGCACACCAGACAGCAGTTACAGCGGTCCGGCACATACCCGCTCGGACAGCTCGGGCTCGGACACTTACTCACATCACAGCGCTCCGGACACTTGAGTTTAGTATCAGCAACAGCATTTAAAATGTAAAGAAAAACTACCGAAACGAACAGAATGACATGCATTTTAAATGAAAACGTATTAATTCTCAGACAGCCCTCTGGAGATCACCATTACGCATCAGATTTCCAAAGCAAAAAGCGAATTTCCGATAAGATGTGTGCGTATCTGTAGGCTCAGTTGAAAGAGTGTGAAGAGGTTGTCCCAGAAAGAGGAATATTTCTTATCCAATCCATCTGATCTCTTGGTGGTTCCTATATCTGACATTCCCCGTGCAATGATTAAAACAGTGTGTGAAGACTTTTGATGTGTGGTGCTGATACTTCTACATCTGCCGACCATCTCAACATCCTCGACTGAGTCTGCTTTTCTCTTCTCCCTAGAGGAGGCGGGGATTTTCGTTTACCCCAAATCACCGAGTATTCACATGGTCCGACTTATTTCCTTTCGAACATTTACATTTCACTTCTGCTATCTCGGTTCTCAGACAGTAAGTTGTCCGAATCATCCACTGTGAAAAAGAACTTAATGTACACTTAAATGTATTGATGTAGCCTACATTTTGTTAAAAATTTAAAAGTAAATAAAAAAAAATACTTTCAGGTTTTTAACATTAATGTATTTTTAATGTAGGCTACTAAATTGCAACGAATAATTACAAATGTGCAATTACCAAATATGAATCCATGACATACACGTTTTAATAGAATATTTTAGTTTACCATAAATACTTGTCAGAACATTCGGCAGTGCAATTTAAACATAACATTGTAAGTAATTGAAATTACAAAGAAAAATGTCCCACTTAAGTTGCCCCGAAAAAGCACTCTAAGTGCCTTTAAAATACATTTAAATTATAATACATTTTTATTTTATTCATTCATTAACAATTAATTTATTATTCATTCAGTATCTAAAAACATTAAATTCAGTTAGTACATTCTTTAAAATTTATTTTTCCTTAATAGCTCTTTTTAAAAGTAAAGTGTAAATCTTTTCCCACAAAGAACTGAGATCCGACATCTGTAAAGATCATGAATTAAAAACATCATCATCTCAGCTTACTCTTGCCAAATCTAGTCCCCTGATTGTCATTCCTAATTGATCTGGAATGGGTGGCTATAAACTGCTTGGATACGAACTACAGATATATTTTTAGGATAAAAAACAAAAGGCCTCACTTACTCATGGTTTGTTTTGGCCATTCAAATAAAGCTTGCAACTTCATATTGTTAAGCAATTAAATTCAGTATTAAATCCAATTGTATTGATGATCAGTGCCAACATGGTCTCTTTTTGGCACATACATTTGAATGCCGCCAAGGCACTAGACCTATACAGTGCCAGTGGGTTTGTTTTCACTGAACTGGGAGGGTTTGAACCAACTCATGTATTTCACAGGCATGAACATGTTTATTTAAAATTACAACGCCTGTTCTTTTCTGCACTTATACAAACAGAACACCCCTTGTTGAGGTAAGACGTGTTCACTGACATCATGTCAACCAAACGTAATACCATTTTTAAAGAGTGGAAAATCAGGCACAATCAAATCTTCAGATTATCATCATTATACATTTTTAGAGAACAAGAAAAAAAAAGGTTATCCATCATGGGATTTTGTGCCAAGTAGACCACGTAAAAGTCTTTTTAGTCCCCAAAACATTTAGGAATCAATGCAAAGCAAACAGCCTGAAGGTTGCATTGCTTACACTCCAGTAAACACTTGCTGGACAAATCAACATGTTATATGAGTCAGACATTCCGTAAATAAATCAACTGATACACATAACATCCGGCGAATAAAAGTAAACAGAGAAAATTCACACACAAGTCAAATCAAAACATGCAGTGGAAGTGTCATATCCCATCAGAAGCCAGTTCTATCTTGTTGCCCCAGATATTGTTTTTTTGTACTGGGCTGTGGTCCTGAAACTGTAGTCTGGGGCCAGGTTGATCCGGCGAATGTGGAGGTCATTAGCGAAAGCTCGCGCTCGCTGGTAGAAGAACAGCGAGAGTTCGCGGTCCATGAGAAAGTTGTGGTAGATAGTGGCCAATCGAGTGCACAGCTCTAGCTGAGATCTCTTGTTGCCCAGATCCATAGCAGCAGCCAAGGCCAAGTGATAATAGCCAGCGGCGTCAAACGGGTCCTGGGATTCAGAGGTAGAGAAGGTTCAGTTTGATATACAGAGATATACGAAACGAATATTTTTTCCAGTCATTTCGTTCATTCAAGTGGCTTTAAACGTTATACTTCTAACCGCCAAATTCCCCGAACACATCCACCTATGCAATCTTGATCATATTCTGAATAAAGAAATCATTATAATGCAGTCAAAAATAATTTACTTACTTAGTTGTCTCTACTTACTACAGTCTGCAGTAAATGTTTTTTTTTGGTGTTTATAATGTGCATTTGAAAACGCAACTTACAACAACCATCTTCAAATTTGTAATGAGAATAATTTATAAATCTGTTGTCAACAAAACTAAACATAAACGTCAAAAGGCTTTCCACCAAAATTGTTAAACATTTGAAAGCAAAGAAATTAAAATATCCAGAAATATTAGTATTTAAGTAGTTTTTAATTTAACTGTTGTTCTGTAAATATACCATTCTTCATTATTTTTTTACAGTACATATCGTATTAATACAAGGGTTATATATTCCTTTACTGATTTATTTCATTTAAATAATAATAGAATAAAAAACATTATTTTGATATTAATATAATAATACGAATAATTATTTATTATTTATTGTTGTTGTTTTTATTATTATTGTCATACTAAATGAGAAAAAACAGGTTTCCCTTCTTTTTTGTCCTCAGCTGATAAAATGCCTGGATATACGATGTGCTTTATATATTTAAAAAATATATTTGCATTCTGATTATGAATACACTTATATTTTCTACTTTGAGTGGGTGTGAATGAGGTATGAATAAAAAATAATTGATTCAGTATGTACTTAGACTGCCATCTTCTGGTTTATTTCGGATTTACTGCAAATCTGGAATTAAAAGTAAAGTGTATTTTTTTTTAAATAGCCTACTATCTCCTGTTCCAACTTAATATGTAGAGACAACCAAGTAAGCTACTAAGTAAGTAACTAAGTACACTGATTTCCCAGAAAAGTGTAAATACTGTTACTCTATTGTGGTTTCAAAATATTTCACTGCTTGTTTGAAGCAGGGGTGTGTTTTCCAAAAGCATCATTAACCAACTATGATCGCAAGTTTGGTTGTTACAAACATAGTTCATCAATTCAGTGTTTCCCGAAACCATAGTTCCAACGAACATTGCAAACAGCATCGCAAACTTGAGTGGTTAGAACTACAGCTCTGGACCTGTGGTTAAGCATAGCAAAGTTTAGAAGCAAAGTTCACTATACTCCTTTTAATTTGAGCAAAAAATAAGTGCCGTAAGCTGGGGACGTCATAGTACTTTATAGTATGACATAAGAGGGAACATGTGATTCAATTCAACATTTAAAGCAAAACAACAGAAAAAGTATTCCTCATATACTGCATTCATTATTTACAGCAACAATCTGACATTAATTTGATCTTGTACTGAATCAGCAGTAGTCAGCATTCACCACCTGCGTGACATCACTAACAACACTTCTAACCAACGTGGTTCAAACGACGGCTCTGCGACAAAGTTCCCACGCTTTTAGGAAACAGTCGTGACTAGCTAGTTAGCTTCTCCAACGATTCATCGTTCAATTGCAGTTAAAGGATTAGTTCACTTTTAAAAAAACTTTTGCTGATAATTTACTCACCCCCATGTCATCCAAGATGTCCACGTCTTTTCTTTCTTCAGTCGAAAAGAAATTAAGGTTTTTGATGTAAACATTCCAGGATTTTTCTCCATATAATGGGCTTCAATGGGACCCAAAGGGTTCAAGGTCCAAATGACAGTTTCAGTGCAGCTTCAAAGAGCTTTAAACGACACCAGACGATGAATAAGGGTCTTATCAAGTGAAACGATTGGTCATTTCAAAAATAAACAAATAAGTTTAAGTTTTATAAGCACAAATGCTCGCCTTGCTCTGTTCTGTGATGACTCTGTTCTAGTGATGGTTCATTCGTGAACATGAGTTCATTGCGTCTGTCACGTGACAAATGAACGAAAGACTCGGAAGGTAAATTAATTATTTATGTTCCCTGTAAATTATTTTTGACTGCATTATAATGATTTCTTTATTCAGAATATGATCAAGATTGCATAGGTGGATGTGTTCGGGGAATTTGGCACTTAGAAGTATAACGTTTAAAGCCACTTGAATGAACGAAATGACTCGAAAAAATATTCGTTCATTTTGATGAACAAGTTCGAACAGGAGAGTCTCAACGCAATTGCGTATTACGTGAGGTCACGAACGTGCATCACAGAACAGAGCAAGGCGAGCATTTGTGCTTATAAAACTTAAACTTTTTTGTTTATTTTTGAAATGACCGATCGTTTCGCTAGATAAGACCCTTATTCATCGTCTGGTATCGTTTAAAGCCCTTTGAAACTGCACTGAAACTGTCATTTGGACCTTGAACCGTTTGGGTCCCATTGAAATCCATTATATGGAGAAAAATCCTGGAATTTTTCATCAAAAACCTTAATTTCTTTTCGACTGAAGAAAGAAAGACATGGACATCTTGGATGACATGGATGACTTGGATGACATGTTTATTTTTTTCTTTTAAAGTGAACTAATCCTTTAAGAAGCGAGTTACGTCGTTCTTCAGGAAATGGCGTGAGTTTTGGACAACAGGCCAGCTGTTTATCAAACCAATGGCAGATGTCCACAGCTTACCTTTACATCATAGAAGATTATGTCTCCAAGTGTTTGGTAAACCCTGACATAGTACAGGGCTTCCTCGTCATACTGCAGAGGTGAGGGACACAGGGACAGGGCTTTCAGAAAGTGGTGCTCTGCCATTTCGAACTGACCCACACAATGGAACAGCGTGGCGAGGCGATGGAATGCCACCGTTCATTTAAATGGTCAGCTGTAAGAAAATACACAGACGAACGAAAAAAAAAAACTGTTATTTGTCTCTCCTAAAGTTTTTCGGCTGTTAACTGTTGTGAACATGAGTTTCCCAGACAGCAACATAAGTCGACCCAGATCCGGACCACATCTTGTACACATGGATTCCACATAGCCCAGGCGTGGGCCGGATCTGGGCCGACAGTATGTTGCTGTCTGGTTTACCATGTGTGCTGTATTCTCAAAACAGACAGGCAGGAGGCCACAATCATTCTGAATAAAAGTATTGTGCAGACGTGTTCACCTACCCAGACTCACGCTAATGTCTAATGCGGTTTGAGTGAACTCAATGGCCTCTGAGCACTGTCCCAGCTGCAGAAGAAGCTCTGAAAGCTTGTTACACAGCCGAAGCTGAGAGCGCACACTGCTCGTCTTCACTGCGATGGGGAGGGCTCGGTCCTTAAAAACAGATACACACATTCTTAGCACAAACACAGCGAAGGATTAAGATGGTGATGGTGAAAAAAAAATGCAATAAAGAAAAAGGAAATTACAGGAACCTGACATTCACAGAGTGCAATAACAACACAGTGCGACAGACCTCCCTCTTCCTCAACAATGTGTGCAGCATGACCTACCCTGTAAAAACAGATGGCTTTCTCTCTGTCCTGTGAACTGTTGAAGAAAACATCCCCTGCTGCCTCCAACATCTCCAGGGCGAAGAGTGTGTCTCCTGTGCTCAAGGCCATGTCCTGGGCTACCTGTTACATCGAGGAAGTGCAAGCTATTTTCCAGTTACCATTATCATAGGAAATGGAACTTTGAGATGGCATGCAGTCAAAGAGTTTGTGTCGCTATTGCACACTTGCGCACAAACACACACACACACACACACACACACACACACACACACACACACACACACTATAACTTAATATAAATAATGTAACAAAGTTGAAGAATAAGTAAATTCAAGCTAAATAGAAATATTCAACAAAACTAATTTGACAAATGGCACAAAAAAACGAATTAAAACTGAAATATAAAAATAAAGGTTCAAAATATGAATAATACTACATCATAAATATATAAAATGACACTGTTCTGTCTGCACACTCTGAGGTGTATTCTAGGCGCTTGTAATAATTTGTGTTGTTCACCCAACATATACAGTAATTCCAATCACAGTAACTGTAAAGAATGCAGGGAAGGAGCGCTGAAATGAAGGCCGTTGTCAGTCACCTGCACGTAGAGGTCCACCAGCTCCGTCTGTTGAAGGATGTGGTAAATTTTCCCTGACTGTAGCCAGGCATGAGCCTCCTTACGTTTCCTGCCCAAGTCGATGAAGATGCCCAGGCTCTGCTTGGTGTAATCTAAAGCAGCTCTGTTGGATCTGTGAGACAACATGATCAAGGATTTTAGCAAGGCTGTCTGCAGTCTTTTTAATAGTATGTGATGTCTTACTGCCGGCAACTCATTATTACAGAAAGAACTAGGGCTAAACCACCACTTTATTATATTTGAAAATTTTAAACATTAAAATGAGAGTTTACCCAAATATTTTGTCATTTACACACCCTCATGACATTCCAAACCTTTGTTCTTTCTTCTGCAGAACACACAAAGAAGATATTTTGAAGAATGTTGGTAACCAGTTTTTATGACCATTGACTTTCATTGTCATGACGTTGAAAAAAAAATCATTTATGTTCCACAGAAGAAAGAAAGCCAATGGATTGGCATGAAGTTAAATAAATTATGACTAAATTTTCCATTTTACATGAACTATCCCTTTATTGTATTGCAATTAGTCAATCTTTCTTAAATGTTGTCATGGGCAGGTCTCACTTCTCGGTGGCCAGGTTCAGGTACAGCTGGCTGATCTTCTCCAGTATCTCTCCCTCTAAGCTCTTGTCTCCTATCCGCCGGAGAAGGTCCAGCTGGTGCTTGTTGTAGATGATACACTGGGCTTCGTCTGGACACACCTCTTCGTATAGCTGACACAGGTGACGTGTGGCTTGCAGCTGGCCTGTTGTCAAGCAAATAAGAAAATCATTTTGAGGCATGAAGGTATACTGTAAGTCTGGTGAGCAGCAAACCTGATAATATACCATCCAAAAATTCTCGTATACTAAGTAGCTTTGCACGACAACAGTTTTTCCTTTGCGTTTTTCGTGTACAGATGACAACGTTGTCAAAACGATCCATGTTCACAGGGATCTAAAATGCTGTATTCTGCATGCCAGGCCAGTAGTTGGCGATGTCACTTTGTAAAGAAAGACTACACGCCCTTCGCCTATAGACAACATGTTATACGCACGCGCATGATGTCACAGTTTTTACAAATTCACATTTTCGTAGTTTACACAGAGACAATAATGGTATCATTTTCATAAACTTGCACTTTGAAAATGTTTTCAAAAGCTTGCGTTTTCAGGCACCCAAACCTGTTAATAAACCATCCCAAAACTATAGTATATACAATCCTAAAATTTATGGGAATTTATTTTATCCTTGTGGAACTGATTGGATCATGAAAATTGGGCATGTAATGTAGCCATGTGGTTGGAGGGGAAGGGCTGAAAAAGTAGAAGTAATTTGTGACATCAGCAGAAAAGGAATCTCGTTTGATAATTACTGCGTTAGACTAAACTGGAAAGGGTCATAGCTCTTACATATTGATGTCCTAATGTTAGTTTAACTGCTTCTATTGCTCTCCTCATTTGTAAGTCGCTTTGGATAAAAGCGTCTGCTAAATGATTAAATGTAAATGTAATGTAAATGAGAGTCGGAGCAGGTTTTATTCAGAATAATGTGCTCAGATGAATCATGCACAATAACAACGGAATGAGTATTAAAGGGTTAGTTTACCCAAAATGTTTTATTCTGAAATCAATTACACACCCTTATATCGTAATGGGGGCAAGTTGTGGCCTAATGGATTAGAGAGTCAGACTGGTAACCCGAAGGTTCCCAATCGCTCCCTGTGCCACAGCAATGGCTGCCCATTGTCAAATCTTTGGGTGTGTGGGTGGTTTGTGTGTGATTGTTGTGTGGTGTGTGTGTGTTTTGTGTGTGTGTGTGTGTGTGTGTGTGTGTGTGTGTGTGTGTTGTGTGTGTGTGTGTGTGTGTGTGTGTGTGTGTGTGTGTGGTTGTGTGTGTGTGTGTGTGTGTGTGTGTGTGTGTGGTGTGTGTGTGTGTGTGTGTGTGTGTGTGTCTGTCCTAATGTCTGTGCACCAACTTGGATGGGTTAAATGCAGAGGACAATTTACAAATATTGGTTACCATACTCAGCCTTCACATGTCGCTTTAAAAAAACAAGCAAATGAATATACTTTTAATTAAACTTGAGAGATTTCTGTCCTTCCATTGTGAGTCTATAACATCAAAACTCTGACTCTTCAAAAAGTTGGTAAAATAAACGTATGAAAAATATAATCCATATGAATCAAGCAGACATAATCCAAGAGACACAATAACTTTATATGATTAACAGATTTAATTTAGGTTTTTATTCACATACTGTAAAACCACTGACACCGGACATACATTAAGCACACCGTATAGCAACCAGTAGCTCAAACGTGCTTGCTTGGCGCGCAAGAACCAATGAGGTGTGGGACGCAAGCATACCATGGAGCTACCGTAAGAACCAATAAGGTTTATTCTCGCACATCAAGCAAGTACAATAGAGCTTCTGTTGACCGTATTTGATGTGCTCTATGTATGTGCGTTGATCAATGTTTATATTGAGCCTACATCTGTTCATCATAAAGTCATTGTGTCTTTTCAGAAGACATTTGAATAATATGGATGTCTTTATGAATTTTTTGAAGCATCAAATATTAGATGAAATGGACTTTCTTTCTCAAGTCTTTTAGGTTTCGTTAAAACATCTTCATTTGTGATTTGAAGATTAATGAAAGTCTGATTGGTTTGGAATGAAATGAGGGTGTGTGAATGATTATAGAATTTTCTGGGTGATCTAGCCTATTGCTTAAAGAAAGTAAACAGAGTAGGTTGACTTGAAATACAATCAGAAACAAAAATCCATCTCTAATATCTCACTATAGAGAAATTCTTACGTCAAGATGATCTAGATGTCCTTAACTTCCACTAATACAGCAATGATAAACACTTACTATCCATGTGATCGATGTACATGGCAGTCAGCAGGGCCCATTCGTAGTAGATCTTCCCATTCTCATGTTTTCCCTGGGAAATAAAGTGTCTCCCTAACTCAAGAAGCACTGAAATAAAACTGAGTTCATGCCCTTCATCCTCAAGCTCAGAGAACAGCTCCACTGACTGAGTGAGGTATTCTCCTGCCAATCTTTTCGCCTTGATTTGCAAACACATGAATCCACAGTTGGCCAATGCTATGGCCCAGTTATGTCTGTCCTCAAACTCCTCGCATATCTCGATTGCAGCCCGGTAACTTTCAGCTGCCTGTCGGATGTCGGCTGAATGTCTGTATGAAATAGCCCGCATGTTGTAAACCACACCTTCCAGTTGTGTTGTACAGTGCTCTGGGAGTGATGACAGGACAGCATCCAGCACTTCCAGAGCGGTGCCGGGTTGCTGGTTGCAGATGTACAGCCACGCCATCCAAATGAGAGCAGCAGTAGTGTCTGACTGGCCAACGCTGGACATGCTGCTGTGGTCCAGGACGGTTAGCATGTAGCGAACAGCTCTCTCAGGCATGCTGTGTCTATGGAAGAGCCAGGACAAACACAGAGCGTGGACATGACCCAGCACAGGCTCCTGGCCGGGGGACACTAAAGCAGCGGCACGGGTCAGGTATGGAGCCACTTGTGTTGGGATGTCCACTCCATACAGCTCTGAAGCGTTTTCCATCAACAGAGAGACACCACAAATACAGTGTGAAGCGGTGGCTCCTACCTGTGAAAGAGAATGGATAAATGCACAAATCAATTTACTTAATTTGATTAATTGATTCAATTCAATTTTTTGTCCATTTATTTGAAAGCACTTTTTGTTGTATAAATTAGTTCACTATTTAATTTAATTGGATTTAATTCAATTTAATAAAATGTATTAGCCTACATTGTTTTTTTTTTACTTATATATAATTCTTTTTTATTCAATTTTATTTACACTGTGAAACAGTGCCTTCTACCTGTGAGAGAGAATGGATTAATGCACAAATCAATTAATTGTATTATTAATTTACTTACTTTTTAAAATTATTAATTATCAAATGAAATGTTAATATATAAAATAAACTTTAATAATTGTATTAATCAACATTTGTTTTAATTATTTAATTTAATATAAAATGTAATAATTGTTAATATAAATATACATGTAAGTATAAATGTAATATGTTCTTTTTTATTTACATTTATTTTTATTCATTTTTAAATGTAAATAATTTTCTTTGTGACACGATGGCTCCTACCTGTGATAAATGCACAAATTAATGTACTTTCATTTGATTTATTTACTTATTTATTTGAATTTAAATTGATTTTCAATTGAATAAACTTTTATTTAATTGTATTAATTAGCTTTGGATTTAATTTAATTTAATTATATATTAAATGTTATTATATATATATATATATATATATATATATATATTTTTTTTTTTTTTTTTAATTAATTAATGAAATGTTATATATATATATATATATATATATATATATATAATATATATATATATATTAAATTATATTTAATTAACATTTAAATTAATTTAAATTATATAAATTAAATATTAAATTTAATAAATATATATACTGTGGCAAGCAGAACTCATCAGCAATCACGTCCCTCGGCCTCGTCCTGCTCGCCACATATACATTCAATAATATATATTTAGAGTTCTCTCTGAAAACATCAAGTAGCACTGACCTGAAGTGATGCTCGCCGTGCGCAGCTTTCAGCCAAACGTGGCAGACTCTGTTCACTGTAGAGTCGTGCTAACACCAGGAAAACATGGCTCACTGTCTCACATGCTTCAGGAACCTCATCAGCAAGAATCAAAAGCCTTTCGATGAACGGGATTGCACTCAAGCTGTCTTTAAGCTTCAGGTGGAGCTTTGCCAGGATGAAGCAGGCTCGGGCCTCTGTAAGCTGATTCTTGGCCAGGATGGCCTTTTTTAGTACATACTTCAATACCTCAGGGTCCTCACAGCCAAACAAACAATCAGGGACAGCCATCACCAAAGCAGACAAGCGCTCTGACAAAGTGAAAAATTTGTCATGGTTCTTCTGTGTTAGGTAGATGAGTGCCAGGTTGGAGTAAATGGCGGAAAGCAGAAACATGTCTGTGAAACAATCCCTGGGTACATTCAAGGCTTCCTCATAATAAACCCGAGCTTGAGAGAACTTTGATCTCCCTGCACAAAGCTGTCCGAGAAGAAAACAGATTCGGCTCTGCGCCCACAAGACGTGCTTCTTTCGTGCCAATTCTCGGGCTACGCCTAAATACGCCACTATATCCTCCTCATCAGAGTGACCCTCGAAATGTGAGATGAGGAATTCTGGGTAAGCGCTGTACAGGAGCATGAACTCAGGTTGGTGGTCACGACTGCTCAAGAATGAGAGGAGAGCATGATGTACATCTGGACTGGTGCTGTCCTGCTCACAGACAGAAAAACGGAGGGTTTCCTTGGATTCCTCTGTATCATTAGTTTCTATCTCTATCTGGTGCTTGATGCTGACTGACGAATCGTCCTTTCTTTGAGTCTCATCGACCTCACTCAAAATATGGTTGACTTTCTGTTTTAGATTGTTCACTTCTTGAGTCTTGTCTAAAGACAAAGAATAAAATAATAAATATATGTTTTAAATAAATTAAACAAACAGTTCATTATTTTATTTAGCCCATATTTGAGGGATAGTTCACCCAAAACTGAAAATGTTGTCATTTACTCACCCTCGAGATGTTCCAAACCTGTATGAGTTTCTTTATTCTGTTGAACACAAAAGAAGATATTTCAAAGAATTTTGGTAACCAGAGTCCATGGAAGTCAACTCTGGTTAACAACATTTTTCTAAATATCTTATTTTGTATTCGACAGAAGAAAGAAACTCATACAGATTTGGAACAACATGAGGGTGAGTAAATGATGACAAAATGATGAATTTTTAATTATCCCTTTAATTAAAAAACGGATGGATGGACTTACTTTGAACCCGTCCTGGGACTTCTTTCGCCAGATCTGTGGTATGTAAAACAAGCATTTGTTAAAGGGGACAAAGAGAGAAATGGGCATTTAAATGGCATTTAAAGCCAATTTCCTGTCACGGTACTTCATTTCTTTGCTCTTTAGCGCCTCACGTGGCTGAATTAACGTTAAACACTTCAGGTACTTCTAGAACTGATTGCACGGCTGAAGAAATCGGCACATCTTTGTAAGTTCAAATCTGTTGTGAACCTGGTTGTATGGATTCTGTGAGTAATTTGTATGTGAATATGAACCACCAACGAGGTTTAAAAGAAAAATATTAAGTATTATTTTTTTCACTACGGGCACAAAAGTTTTTTTCAATGAGCCCCGTGGGACGCGACTCGCGACATCATGCATGCGTCTGCTTTTAGTGATAATGACGTTGTGTTTTAGCATTGAGAACAGCTGAACAGTGTGGCAGAGATGTCGAAGGCACACAAGAAGGCAGGCAGCGAGTCTAGGATGAAGGTTTCAGCTCCACGATGGGAAGAACCTCAAGGTAAAACCGCAGAGCAGACACGACACGCGGGCGGCAGATGAAGCGCCGATAACATGCGCACGAACACACAATGACACATCTCATCTGTTTGCATTCGTTTACAATTCGCCTTCATTTGCACCTGTGTCATAGATTTCTGTAACCCTGACAAACTGCTGTTGTGCCCCTATGACCCACAACATCTGATCCGGGCCTGCCGGTTCCCCTACCACCTCATTAAATGCAGGAAGGTGTGTGTGCAGAAACCCTCACGATCATTACAGTACACCCAAACTCTTATTTATGCATCTCAATGTTCAGCAATAAGAATAAGATATTATTAGACCATTTTAGGCGTAGGTTTGTAGTGTATTTTTGTAATCCGTATAATTTTTAACATGGGTAAGAAATTTAAGCTAAATTAGGCTGTTAATTTAATAAATTAATAAAACCCGATTTAAAATGTAACAACGATGATGTCAATGTAGCCTAATAAACGAACCTGTTATTTATTTCTTGCATTTAACATTCAACTAGCAAACGTCCAAGGGGATCACAAGATGACTTTAAAGGGAGAGTTCACCCACAAATGAAAATTAGCCCATGATCTGCTGGAGGCTAGTTAGTTTAGTCAATAAAGTTTTAAATATGGATATTTTTCTTACACTAACTCATCGCTTCGCTTCAGAAGGCCTATATTAACCCCCCAGAACGGTGCACTTTTATCATGGACAGATGGACTTCAAAACAGAAATGGCCATTCACTGCCATTATAAAGCTTGGAAGAAGCAGGATTTCTTTTGTATGTAACTCCTCCAATTGTATTTGTCTTAAAGAAGAATGTAATACACCTAGGATGGCTTGAGGGTGAGTAAATCGTGGGGTCATTTTAATTTTTGGGTGAACTACCCCTTTAAATTAAAAGTTTTTTTTTACTTAAAGTGCTAAAAAATTGCTAATTGTCCTAATAACTGTCCTATTCTGTCCTATATTTCTTTTTCGATAATTTGTTTTAGTCAAATGCATATCACAATATGGAAGAAAAGATCTGTCGCTACCTCTGTTTCATCATGATGTTAAAACTAAAAGTATTGAGTGCTGATAGATGTCTGTGATCTTAATATTATTCATAGAATCACCCTGAATTGATCAGTGAATTATGGACATGTCCATTCAATGCCCGCCACTTGATGAGAAAAGATGAGCTGTCCCATCACATCCTAACCTGTGTGGACCGATGCTCTGTTAGGGAGACCTACGGTAATATAATATCTGTTTTACCATTTCACCTTCATAATATTGGACTACTGCAGACACACCCCATGCATAATAAATCTGACATTCAGTTGTTCACTGAACTGATCTCAGTCTCCTTTGCAATGTTAAAAGTGGCCAGTGAGAAGACTGATAGCAAGTTTCAAATCCCAGTGAGCACCTGGACTGCACCCGTGTGTGATGAAGACTGGGATGAAGGTAAGACTCTGACCCATAGTTAAAGTCACCATGAAATCAAAATTTACACTATTTTTTTAATGCAATATTGTAGTATTTATCAGTGCACATCCTTTTTTTTAATTCACACGCCCTCGTAATCTTTAATCAAAACAACTTCGCCTCCCTTTTGCAAAAACATCTCTACTGATGTGTTTTTCGACAGGACAATCTGTCTCACAGCACATCACAGCAATAACAAATCACAGCAATAACAAACCACAACGATCCAAGCTCTTTGATAGTACAAAATGTGCAAAGATTTGTTTGTATGGTGTAAAAACTTTAACATCTGATCATGTCTGCGTCTTACAGAAGTGGACAAGCATGCAACCGCAGCGCCATCTTTTGTCAGGGATGTGTCCAAATCACTTCCTCAGGACAGGTCAGTGTAGAGCAGGGGTTCTCAAATCATTATCTGCCTCTGGCGATCCACTTTCCTGCAGAGTTTAGCTCCAACCTTGATCACTGAGTCACCTGCCTATAACTGTATGTAAATATGCCTGTTTCTAGTAATCCTGAAGACTAGGGTTGTGTCCAAATTTAAGCTCTACACCCTCATTCGCTATTCCTTACATTAGTCCACTAATATAGTTCACTTGAGGGAGAATGATAGAAAATTCAGCAAATTCGGACACTGTGCCCCTGAAGGGCTGCTGCTTTTGCATAGACGCATATCACTATAATGAACATGTGCAATAATGTTATTGTGGGCACTTCAAAATATCGTGAATAATTATTTATTATGAATTACTGCAAGAATTTAAGAATACTTTTCCCATAAATTGGGTAAAATGCACCACACAGCTGTATGCTCCATTGCATAAGCATGTGTGCAAAAAAGCCCAACATGGCTGAGAAGCAATGTTTCAAACAGCCATTCAGATCTTTGTATTAGCAATGTGTTCATCGCAGCACCAAATACTTAAAGACTTAATAGGCTATTTATTTTCAAACTTAAACATATTTTTATATTTTAATCTGGATTAGGCTACAACATGACCTAGATATTGTTCGCAAATGTTCTGATTCGTTATTATTCTTAGGTAACACTTTACAATAAGGCTCCATTTGTTAACATCAGTTAAAACGGACAATGAAAAAAATCTAAAGCATTTATTAATATTAATTTCAACATTTAATAACACATTATTCAAATCAAAGTAACTATTTTTTAACGGACATAAGCTACTGTAACATGTCTGAACTAACAATGTTTTTATTTTTATTAACTAACGTTAACAAAGAATAATAACTTATGTAAAAAATTTAGCTATTGCTCATTTTTAATGTTAGTTAATGCAATTACTAATTTGAGACTGATTGAAACATTTGCTTTATTTTTTAGTGTATTGCTTTATTGTATTTAAATATTCAGAGTTCTTTTTGTTCTAAGAAAAAAAAGTTATTAAACCTTGTTAAAGTATGAAAACACTTATTTCAATATTGTGATAATACCGTATAGTATACCATGATAAAAGCTTCAGCAATTATCGCAAAATGAAAATGTTATACCGTCACATGCCTTTTGCATAGTTGTTGCTTGCTGTTTAATAATTATTTCAAACTTGGCAAGCTGGCAGCTCCAGTAGTAAGATCTTTCATGGAAACTAGCATGTATAAACCTTAATTAAACAATTTAATAATCAATTTATACCTGTATAATATTTGCTATAGCCACATTAGACCAGCGGTTTGGAAAATGGATGGATGATTCAGCTGCGAACACCATCTTCTGGCGAGACATGAGAATTCATTTGGCATGACCGTCACAGTGCATTATGGGTATTCTCTAGCCATTGAGCATACATCGGTTGTACACTCGTTATTGCAGTGCATTGTGGGATTGAATGAGTGCACTTGATAACGTCCACTATGGTTTCGGACATCACTACAAATGGCTGTCCCCTCAAATAGTGCCCTATTTAAGGATATAGGGGGCGATTTCGGACAAGGCTCTTGATTAGCTTTTTCAGATGCGTTTGGAGAGTTGGAGCAAAACTCGGCAGGAAAGTGGAATTTGTGGCACAGAGATGAGATCCCCTGATGTAGAGCTAAAAACGTTATTGAGGCTGCATCCTCCGGAGGTCGCATTTGTCGTAGGACCGTTGTTCGTTGTGAAGCATAAATAGTTGTAATTTCTTAATGACTTTGTATGTAATGTTTTCTTTACTGAAATGAGGCAGCTTCAAAGACATATGTGGCTGACAAATGCAACCTCCAGTGAGCAACTTGAATCATATGCCAGTGGTTCCCAACCGTGTGTCAAATAAGAGAGACATTAAAAATGTAAAGTGTTGGGGTTACTCCAGGACCTGGGTTGGGAACCACTGAAATATACTATAGCATTTAGACTTCTGGTTAATGTAGTTGGTAATAGACCATCATTTTGATCAGATTGGTTGAATATTACAGCAAAAAAAACAGAGTAATGAACTGCTCATCTCTCTTTATATTAGGGAGAACAACTGCATTTCCAGAAATGCGATTTCTGGTCTCAGGGCGCCACGAATTCTTCCCTGGACGAGCAGCTGTACTGATTTTTGAGCTTTTTAATACATCCACCATGCCAAGACTACTATTTTTCATTTACAATGAATAGTGATAGTGTTGGTTGCTTGTTTTGGCATTTTATTGTATAGGTCACTAGTTCTTGCAGTGATAAATTAGTTTCCTAATCTTTAGTTTAGTTTCCCAAAGGTGGAACAATAGAGGTGGTTTAGGTTCTGTTTACACCACACAAAAGAAAAGCTTACGACCAGGATATTTACAAGACTTTAGTTGACGTGTTTTGTGTTGTCATAGTTGCTTTGTGCCTGTAATTCTACCCCTGTGGTCTCTTAGGAATACCATCCTTTTTTTTTCTTTGATAAATGCTTATCATAGAGCAGATACTGTGGTAAAAGCAAATAAAACTTAATTTATTAGTGCTAAAATGTTAAGATTCAAAAACCTGTGAGCCTCACCAAGTTTGTAGTTTGTCCCAACATCACACTGGCATATTTTCTTCAATAAAGAAATAGTCTCCACTGTAATTTTGTCCTGATCCAAGGTGATAATTTGTCTGTCCTCGTCTTTCAGAATATGTCAGATGATCTATGATGTAAGCACAAGATGAAGTTATTATGAGTTAAACTTACATTTTAGGCCTTCTACTATTAAGTAACTGCAACTACGTCAACTAACTCTCATTAGAGTATTAGGAGACTGTTAGGGTTCAGGTTAGAATAAGTTGACGTAGTTGCACCTAGTCAGAAGAATGTCTGTTGGGTAGCATCAAAAGTGTTAGCATCTATAATGCAGCTATAATGAGAGTTAGCTGACATTGTAGCTGCAAAATAGTGTTACCAAATTGCGAAGTCAGACAGAAAAAAACTTCTTAAAATAAAATCACACAAGCACTTACTCACAAAATGAACCGGTTGCTGTGACCAGGTTGGTTTTGACAAGTCCAATATCCCCAGTTTTCTCAGATTTTCCCATAAACCATTCAAAACAGGCCACCAGCAGGCCCAGGATGATGATGCGTTCACCAGCCTGGAAACTCAGTTCATCTGGCCCGTCAGCTTCGTACTCCTCTGTGGTTTCACAGACCCCTACTGCTGTCAGAGATATTGTTACAGTTGGGGTAGAGTTAGATAAGTGGACTGGGAAGATGACAATGCTGCACTGTTATGCAAAAATATAATTACTAAAAGAAAATATCTACAGCTTTAAGTCTAAAAAATCCCATTGAGTTGTATACTGTAAAATCTCAAACTTCTACATGCATAAATTTAAAGGGTACCTATTATGCATTTAAAATGTTCCTAATATTGTTCTGGGAGTCCCCAACAACAGTTTTACATGCATGCAATGACAAAAACACTTTTGTTGTCTTATATTATGCATTTATTTTTACCTGATTTGCTCATCGATCTCCCAAATGATTCGTTTGACGACTCATTTTTCAAACCCCGCCTTTGCGTGACGCTAATCCGCTGTGATTGGTCAGACGACCCAGTCAGTTATTTTTCGCGTTGACCCAATATTGATAAAGCACTGCAGTACTACAATACGCTCTATTCTTTATGACAACTCCAATAACAACGCCAAACATTTTACATATTTCAAAACACACACACACAGCTTGGAGACCTAAGCGCTGAGCGTAACTGACACACACACACACACACACACACACACACACACACACACACACACACACACACACACACAACACACACACACACACCACACACACACACACACAGCTTGGAGACCTAAGCTGCGTTGAGCGTAACTGACACACCACACACACACACAACACACCACACACCACACACACACACACACACACCAACACCACACAACACACACTTATTGAGCATGCTACAAAACCCATTAAAAGCAACAATTATTAATAATACTTACAGGTTGTGATTCGGAGGAGGAAGCCAAATAAACTTGGTACTAAATGTTCCTTCAGTATCAGCCGACTCGCGAATCCACACGTGAAAGCATTTGTGTTTGTAAAGAAATCCTCATTAAAATAACGCGATCACAGCTCAAGGTTGCTATACTTGTGTGGTATAGTTGTAAATATAAACTCTAGCCACTGATTCTTCTCATGCTCGTCCCTGGGCAGTGAAAAAAAGTTCGCTTTTGATTCGCACTTCAGAACAGCGTCTCGTCGACATGATGTTTTCACTGTTTTCTGGCGCGCTCAATGAGTGGGCGTATCTTATTCAAATAACTTGTACAAGTGACGTACGAAAGTTAGAGAAAATACATCGTTCGTCTATCGATTCATATCAGCGACTCAGAGTCGACTCTAACTTTTGAGAGACAATAACTTTGTATACGGTGAACTTTCATATTTAAAACTTTGCAGGATGTTTTTGTTCACTTAGATCTATGTTACACACTACATGAAAGGTAATTTTCAAAATTCCATGATAGGTACCCTTTAAGATTTTTTTATTTTCTATCATTTTCTAATCGTTATAATTTTACAAGTTATAAAGCTTATTGCTCTACTTTTCTATTCTTATACAATTATGATATTCGTAATCATCAAGGATTGCAAGTGACAAATGTAACGTGTAGACTTAAATAAATAAATGTAGACTTATTTCAAAAGCATACCGACGCCACTATTTTGAATGGTAATGTATATACAAAATAAAGTACAATTATTTAAATGTTTCTCACCAATCTGTAATGGAAGGTCACTAGTCTCCTTTCCACCACCCACTAATACAGTTTCTGGGCAGGACTTTAGAAACCACCTTGGGAAGTAAAGAAAATTCCTTGTTCTTAGTTCTGGGTGCTCTGTTGATTTTATGACAATAAGTTCAAATGAAATTCAGAAGGTGACACGTACTCATGAAAGGGTATGACTGGCTCCAGAGCTGGTTTTGGCTTGGTTCCTCTAGACCCATCTGCTAGTGAAAGCACTGTCCAGCCTGAGCCTAGGAACGGAGGCTCAAACAGGGCGATATCCCCCTTCTCCAAATAAAGGTCGCTACCTGACGTAGAGCTATCAAACATCTGATTTGCTGTGCAGCATCCAAAGAAAGACCCTCAAAAGTAAACAATACATTTTTATCATAAATAACAGTGAAATTCACTCATACATCCATGTGCCAATCCATTTATGTAATCAAACACTAAGGTAGCTTTAATCTCTTTCATATTAGGTGTATGGTGTTCATAAGCAATATGCATTACCTTCTTGCATTAGAAAGCCTTTATACATCAGATTTAGTGTCTCCTCTTTAATTGAGATCTCAATTCCTGAATGCTGATCAAGGGAGATTAACCAGAACTCCTGGTCCATGAGAAGATTTTCCATACACGGACCCAAGAAGCCTGGTGGAAATTACACATTTGGTACATCATATGAGATATTTAGCTTTAATATACACTACTGGTCAAAAGTTCAGAATCACCCAGATGTTTTTTGAATGATTTCTGAAGTATTGTGTGACACTGAAGACTGAAGTAATGGAGTATCACAGGAAATAATTACAATTTAATAATAATATTTCAAAATATTATGTTTTCAATGCATTTTTGATCAAATAAATGCAGCCTTGGTAAACAATATTAAAAAATCTTAATTCCAAAGTTTGGCCTGGACTTAATAACCACAGAATGATACAACATATTTGAGACACTGAAACAAGAACAGACCCATTCTGTGATATGTGCTGAACTTCCATATTTCTTCAAGGGTTTTAAAAGTGATAAATATAGTCCTTTCCCCACTGTTGATGGATACAAAGTGAGCGGACAGTTCCTACAAGACAGGGAAACCAGTATGTTAAATGTGTGTATTTAAGGTTTTGAATATTTTATGTATTCCAAATAGGGATGCCCATACAGAGATTAGGGTCATGACCCCTGAGAGGTCAGCTTCCAGCACACAAAGTTTCCTGCAGAGCACTTCCTGTGTGCCCTCATCGGCAGGAAGTCCATCTGGCCCCTCCAACAAAGCCAGCTGCATAGCCAACACTGCAACAGGAAACATGCAACATTATATCTACCACTGCATCACAAACTAACAGATCAGCCTCCATATGGAAAAAAATTCAGTCAGCTCTAGTAAATGTGTATAGAAAAATGATTTAGCTGGTGATGTAAGGAGAATAGTCAAGGTGACATAAACCTTTATACTGCTGTAAATTCCAGGTGTAGTTCTACTGTAGTCAGTTATAATAAAAAACATTCATTTCTAGAGTAATATTCATGTTGCACAGTTTAGATTTAGAATTTTACCGTAGTCATGTGATGTTTCACTGCTGTGTTTAACAGAGAGGGTTAATAAGTGACAGTCAATGGGCTTTGTAAAGTCCAATGATCTCTAAAAGTTACTTTTTTTTTGGAGTGTCACCAGAGCAGGTCAGAGTTCAATTAAATGGATAGATCACCAAACAATTAAAATTCTGTCATCATTTACCCATTCTTCTGTGAAACAAACAAAGTTATTTTAAGGAATGTCTCAGGCTGCATGCGAAATCGCGTATTTCCCTACTAGCAGGCGAAAAACAGTATGTGAAAGAGTATGTCTGAATTAACAGTATTTCCAAAACAGTATAGGCGAAAATATTGGGATGACTTGCTACTTCTAACAAGACTCCTAAGTGTGCATCAGATGGACACTTTACCATCCCATGAGGCCACAGGGAAAGAATTTGGGAATGGCAGTGATGGAATGCAACTGAATCACATGACAATGACAACATGGCAAATGTAGTACACCTATTACATTCACAAAACACACATGAATACTAAACATATTTTTTAGTGGTCGCAAAGTAATTATAGGGGGAGATTGGGGATGAAAGTAACACTTTTTGTTTGAGCATCCATAACTCAGTGGTTGTTTGTGCTAGATCTCTCAAAATTTGATACATGGTAGCCACATTTGTCTACATATTGAACATGACAACAGTTATATGAGTAAATTTCAAACAAAAAGAGTTATGTTGTTACAACCTACTCCCACACACTGAGGTGAGTTGTAACACTAGCTTGGGATACATGTAACAATGACAACTAATTTGCTGAAATAAGATCCACACAATCTATTGTAAATATGCAAGAATGTTATGGAAGAACAAATAATAATCAGTTTTGAATAAAGTGAACATTTTAAAGTAACAAAAAACATTGTATTGTATTTCTTTAAGGACTTTAAATTTAATGTTTTTATTCGATAAGAAGACGTACATAAACTATGATGGAAACATATTTACTTCATAAATCCCTGTGCGCAACAAAAAAACTCTTTTATACTGGAATCATCATATTACATGTTTTAATGAACTGTTACAACCATACCCACCCCTAGCAGCCATAACTTAGCTAACTCTTTTAGCATGTGGGTTTGAAGTTAGCATGAATATTATAATCGAGTAAATTTAATGTATATCAGAGTACATAGTAAAGATTTTTAAAGATCCCTAAATCTCATCTAAAGTCCAAAGGGGATTGTGCCTTTTCAGTTCATGCACACCGCCTCTCGAATAACCTGCCTTCGGATATTAGATGTTGTGCTAAATTGAGTGTTTTTAAATCACGGTTGAGGGCGCATTTACTTGCCCAGGCTTATGGTTGAGTTAGTAGTTGAGTGTATTTTGTTTTTCTGTTGTCTTGCATTTTAATGCCCATGTTGTATATGGAGAGCTGGAGTTACCTGTTGGTATATTATCATCAGAAGCTCCTGAAGTTCCTTTGACACTTCCTCTTGAGGCCTTATAATCTGAAAAAGAATTTACACACTCCCTTAATCTTGACCCTTACAATGATCATTTCTGTTACTTATTCACTATAAGTGTCTTTTTTATAGGAATTTTTTTAGATTTTTTATAGATTTTTTTTATAGGCCTACATCTGACTTTCAGAAATACTGTGAAGTCTGCATTTAAACTATTAATTATAACCTAATTATGTATACATTAAACTATCAGGATGGAAATAAATAACTAATGTTAGCCATGCATGGCTTATTTAGGGATAAGGAAGTAACTAGCTTGATCTTTTATGTTTTATTACCACAAAACATCACAGAATCTATGAAGGAATTTGGTAATTTTGCGTTTGTGCTGTTGCTTTCCCACCAAAAATGTTGATGTCACTTCCTGGATTAGTTATAGAGCCTATTTTACAAAAGACTAACAGGATGGAACGTGAAATGAAGGACACAGACAAGGCCAGTGAAATGATGATTACTAAATAAAACAATATTCATGAGATAAAGTTTAGTTTGAAGCATTTTAAGAGAGAGAGAGAGAGAGAGAGAGAGAGAGAGAGAGAGAGAGAGAGAGAGAGAGAGAGAGAGAGAGAGAGAGAGAGAGAGAGAGAGAGAGAGAGAAAAACACCTTAGGTTTCCAGAAGTCATTGAATAGCACTTATTCCAAGTGCTTTCCAAGCAACATCTGCTTTAAACCAAACTAAAGCAGAAAAACTCTAGGCCTGTATGTTCACTTAATTGAGAAATCGTCATTAAAGACAATTATATTGGCCTAGATTTCCATATTTAGAGTTAATATTTTATTCATTATCAGTCTCAGTGCGACCAAGTTTCTTATTATATCAGGATCAAGTTAATATGTTTTCAGAATGAATACATATAATCGTAACCAGGTCCAGGGGATGTATGATACAATATAAGAATGTAAAATAGGAATGCATTACAAATTTGTTAAGAATTAGGTTTTTTCTCGTTTAATTCTCTATGGTGGTCGTGCTGCTCAAGCCCCTACCTTTGAATGGAGACTCCATAATACTATCCCGTTCATTGTCTGTGTACTCATTCGACAGCTCTCTACGTATCGTCCGAATTCTTTCTGGATTGGACCCCACGTCGGTCCCGGTTTTGGACGAGTTTCTACGAGCAGCGGCTGACATCCCGTCAGAGTTCCGAATGACTGCGCGCTCTCTGCTCTCGGTCACGCGCTCAACACACTGACACCTAATAAAAGCGCACAGGTGGCAGAACCGATTTTAAGAGCGTGTTACATCATTACAAGACTACTGTGAGTGACTCCTGGTGTCCTTCTTAACGGTGAAGGTGTAGACTAGAGACAGTGAACGTCCCGAACAACGCCTTGTAAACAGAGGCAACAGGTCCATCTCACGCCTGTCGCAGGTGTTAGCCTATGTGATTCTGGCATTAGTAAGTTTTTAAAAATAAATGTGACCTTGACACGCACACGTTTAAGAAAAAGTTAATAATCACAGACTGAGTAAACAATAAGTTTAAAGAAGCAACGTATCGCTGGGGTACCTATGAGTGTAAACTTGTAGGTGTGTCTCTGTGTATTTGGATGAACTCAAGACTTCAGGGGAAGAGTGTCAGCATTTCCCTTTCCTCTCTGGTTGCCTAGACTCAGGGAAAGGGGAGTTTTAAAACCCAGGTCAAGCCCTAAACCTAAATGGATTCTATACAATTCTCCAAAAATCCTGCTAACCTTTAACATTAAAACTACACACACACACACACACACACACAACACACACACACACACACACACACACACACACACACACACACACACACACACACACACACACACACACACACACACACACACACACACACACACACACACACACACACACACACAAATAAAATAAACCTGAGAACATGCATTAGGCATATGTCTCAGTTGAGGGTGGAATATGTTCAAAACATTTTGTATACTTATGTTCACGCCATGTCATTCAGTTCAATTATGCAATTGCACAATCCTAGTTGGACATTAGAGTTGTATATCAACTTAGCATTACAGCTGAGCAGCTCTGCAGAAGAGGAAAGCCACATCAATGTTTCCGGTCATTATGAACGTCGCATCGGAAGCTTTCAAAGCTATTCCTAGGCGTTTGAGATTGGCTTCCAGTTTGGAGGACACACCGCTTACGTTGGTACAAGCAGCTGACATCTCTGCAGTGGTACCAAGTCTGGAGGTGGTCCTACTGGCAGTTGCACTCCCTGTTATGGCGATGGCCATTTTGTGTGTTTGGGCCACACACTCTCAAGCCCATGAGTCTGCTCCAGAACCTGCTTCAGCCCAAGAGTCTCCTGTTTGCACTGATAAGATCACGGAGGTCGTCCCCGATTCTCCTGTATGCCCCGTCCGACATGACCACAGAGGTAGTTTATGAACTTCCTGTCTGCCCAGAAATTACCTCAGATACCAGCCTGGAACACCAGTCCCGTTATGACCATGGATGACCCCCTCGAGCTCCCTGCATGCTTTGACAGGCCCCTGAGGCCAACCCTAACCTTTCTGTACTCTGTGTTCCATTGTCGCCTAATCAGCCGTGGTGGTCTCCAGTTACGCCAGATCTGCCCTGGGATCTACAGCTCCACCGTGATGGTCTTCTGCCCCGCCAGCTCTGTCGTGGAGGTCACCAGTGATGCCTGCTTAACGTGGTGGTCCTCAGCTACGCTGTGGTGGTCTTCTGCTCCACCATGGGGAACTTCAGCCCTGTCTCTGTGGTGGTCTTCTGCTCTGCAATGAGGATCTTAAGTCCCATCAGCGCCACCCTGACCACTTGCACTGCCTGCTCCGCCCTGGGCTCATACACTACCTCTTTCTCCTGTCCTTCCTCCATTCCATGGACCTGGCCCTCCGTCCATTCTCCTTTTCACCTCCGCTCCTCCTTCCTCCTGGACTCTTGTGTCTCTGTTGTGGAACGTCTGTAATCCACTTCTTAAAGGGGGGTGGGGGCTTTGTCATGATCCCAGCCTGTGCTCCCCTGGTCTTGTGTGGACTTTTATGTTATGTCCTGTTTTGTGCCATGTTTTGTAGTCCTAGTTTTACTTGTTGATCAGTTCTTTGATTGTTCCCAGGTGTCGTGTTTGCCAATACCCCTTGTGTATTTAAACCCCAGTGTTTCTTGTCGAGTCTGGTCCTACATGGATGTTATGTTTGGTGCACTCATTCTGCTCCCTGGGGTGTATTCCAGAAAGCAGGTTATGTGACATACCCGGGTATGTTTAAGAGTAAGTAAGCGGATAACCTCAACTTTCGGTTCCAAAAACGGAGGTAACTTTCAGGGTATGTTAGTAGTCATAGCAACTCACTCTCTGAACTTAACCTGCTCCGGAGCAGGTTATGTTGCAGAGTTAGTTTGTTTCAGAGAGGTGACAGAGCATGGCGTGCCCTGACCATTTTAATTAGCACTACTTAATCTATCCCTATATACAGTCACAATAATTTTCAATTATTAAATAATTTTTAAATAATTATGTGCACTTTAGACTACTGACTGCCTACTGAGAATTGTTGCTTGCTAGCAGATTGTCTTGTGTCAAACTTGGTTATCTATCATTTTTTAGCCTATGTTGTGTGCTGATGTTGCTCGTTACTCATTGTTGTGTGTTGTATCTGTCTTATCATTACTTTTTTATGCTGTTATTATTTGTGGACTGTAAAAAGTCATTTTTTGTTTTTATATCTTGATTTTAGGTTGCCCTCATAATAACTGGCCAGGGACAACAGATGAAAATTAGCCTGTTGAGCTAACTCTGGCTCGTTTACAGATATTTTACTGTTAATTAATGAGCACTGTCCCTGTAAAATAAACAAATAAATGAAAACGAAAAAAATGAAATGTTTCTAATGATATAACTCCTCATATAACCTCATTACTGGTCCCACTAACTAAGGTAATATGTGGCCAAGAGGAACCCCCAGTGAACCCAGTAGACCAAAGAGATGGCAGGCTGGTACAAGACATGATTTGCCAAAATCACTTTAATTAAAACCAGTTAACAGTCAAGTGTTGTTCATTGTTTCTTTATTTCCTGTAACAAAATACATTTGTCTTTATTTCTTTAGATTTCATTCAACAACAAATGACAGATTAATGTTCACATACTGTTTCCCACCTTAAGCTAGTGCAGTGCTCCAGCAATTCCATTTCAGGTCTGGCCTTTTTTGGGTTAAGCCTTTTCTCCTCCATTTGAAGCTGTATAAGGTCCATCTCCATGTCACTTTTTCTGATTTGCTTTTGAAGGTGGACCTTAAACAGCTCTTTGGCAGGCAACTAGAATCACTGAAAAAGTCTGTAATACAAACACAGACCAAATATTTAAATGAGGAAGGAGAACTGCAGAACATTTCTTACACTGCTAAGATTCTGTGTGGAAGTAGTTGGACCCTCATCTGTATTAAAATCTCCTGCCATATTCTGTAAAATGACAATGACAATTTATTTATTCTCTTATGTAAAAAAGGAGGAGTGCATTCTATGCATCTCTATGGGCCTCCCCACATTTTCTGTTTCTGTCACAGCAGAAGTGGTCTCTTCATCGTCATCCTACAGTGAAAATAAGCAAGGATGCTTGGTCTAGCAAACAGAAACCTAAAGACAATAATCACTCACAACTGTGACAGAGTGTGGTGTTACAGGAGGATCCAATAATACCATGTGGCCATCAGCAACTGCAAGATAATTAAACTAAGATAATCATGCATATTCAATACTCAATGTATATTCTTAAACAAATACAAATAATAAAGAAGGGTATGAACATCTAAGTACTAGTAATAAGATTACAGTATACAGCATGTGCAGTCAAAGCAGCATGAATACTGCACAAGTGAATCAATGACTGTAAAATGCATTCAAAATACCCTTTTAAAATGGTGACAGTGTTGATGATTTTCTTTATTAAAACACTGAAAAAAACAGTGAAAACATCAATAAACATAAGTATTAATATGGTACACCATTTACTAAGCCACTTGTCTTGGAAGCTGAGCCTGACGAACTGCCCCCCTGGAATCCCATCGCCCACAGGTCACCCTTTATTACGGGACAGTGCCAGCTCCTCCGCTGGGGTGAGGGAAGGTGGAGGACCCCCACCTGTTTTACAGGCCTCAGCCTTCTTTCTATTGGTTACATAAACTAAATTACATTAAATACTAAATTACATGGCGTCAGTAACAAGTTTAGTAAGTTTAGAAAATATGACCTATATTAGCCAATTATGTGCATTACTACTGTAATATTAAGAAATGTATGGAGGCCAACAAGTAAATAGGCTACTTGTCTATTTTTACATGCCCCAAATTATTTTTGCCTAATGAAAGGGGAAAATAGCCCATTTATAATTTTCTAAAGTCATGCATTTACTCTGTACTTTTTTGCCAAGCTAACTCTCTTTCTTTTGCTGATGCAGCAGTATTGCTTTTTTTTTATTTTTTTTATTTTTTTATAACGGGCTTATCTTCATAAGCAAGCATTAAAACCTCCAAATCAGTTTCACCGAAGTATGTAAATGCTTTTTTTCTCCCTTGGTTTCCATGGTGACTCCTGAAATCGGCGATCCATTGAAAATGCCTTTATGTACTTGCCGTGCGCGCGCATTAACTCTGGGTTACCAATAGGAGGTTGATTAAACTAACTCCTCACAGGTGTTTTGGAACCGACATACCCAGAGTAAGCAAGTTTGGGGTTAACCAACCAAGAGTTCAAGGTTTATCTGACGGTAAGTTAACCTTGCTTTCTGGAATACACCCCTGGTTCTCTTCTCTGTGTTTTTTTTTAAATTATGTTTACTTTATTAAACTCACTGCATTTGGATCCAGCTCTCCTTTATTTTTGAGTTCACCCTATGTAACTGTGGTCATAAAGGAATGGACATGTTCAGCAACATACTCAGGTAGGTGGTGTTTAAGCTATACTCAGTTGGTACTAAGGGGCCCAGAAAGGTGAAAAATATCATAATAATATAAATATATAAATATAAATAATATAATATGCGTTTAGAGATGCTCTTCTGTATACCTCAGTTGTAACAAGCGGATTTTTTTGTCACTGTGCCTTTGAATCAGCTCAAACAGTCTGGCCATTCTCCTCTGACGTCTAGCAAGGTATTTTCATCACATGTTCATCACAGAACTACATGCTCACTGGATATTTTCTCTTTTTCATATTATTCTCTGTAAGTCCAGATAGCTGTGCATGAAAATCCCAGATCAGCAGCTTCTGAAATACTCACACCAGCCCATCTGACACCAACAATGCCACGCTCAAAGTCACATAAATTCTGATGCTCAGTTTGAACTTCAGCAGATTGTCTTAATCATGCCTACATCTAAGAGCATTAAGTTGCTATCATGTGATTGGGTGATTAGATACTTGTGTTAACCAGCAGTTAATCAGATGTAGGCTAACTTTAGTGTCACGAATACACAATATGAGTGTCAATACAGAAAAAAAGACTATCACAACTTCTGCTTCATGCCAAATTTAACTACACTAATTAGGGCTATTGCAAGTTGTTTAAACATTAAAAAGCACTTTAAACAGAAAAAGTGTGGGAAAGCACTTTTTCTGTGTTTCCCAAGCTCAAACAGTAAAGAATGGTGCTAACAAAGTCCAAGACGGGTTTGATTCCCAGAACTGAACATGCATGAATTGATCAAATGTACACCTTCAGTGCAGTGTCAGTTTCTAAAGAGTCTGCCAAATAACTGTAAAAGTTTTTATTTTGTTGGTCTGTGCATCTGCCTTTAAACGAGGAGAATATATAGGCCTATTCTATGGACATAGAAAAAAACAAGTCAAATTATGATGGCAATTATTGTTAATCAGACCTTTTGTTTAGATGTCTGGGTAGCCTAAAGTCAGATTTTTATTTTTTATTTTAACTAATCACTATATATTTTAAATTCAATAGGGTTGATGTTTCTTCGTGCCATTATTCAGAAGAAGTTATAAGAATCAAACGTTATTATCTAGTGGTGTTGTAGTAAGGTTACTTTTCTCTGCGCTTGTCGTTAGACCCAATCGCATTCGTTTAAAGGTGCCATCTGTCAAAAAATCAATTCAAACTCCACATATTCCATACCAGATGGGGCAGTATACCTCCAGAAAGTTGGCCTAGTCTGTTTTTTAGTTTCAGGTTGTTAATCTTCTAAAACCGTCAAATAGTCTGCTTTGTCCCGCCAAAGCCTATTTTGATCGGTGAGGGATGTAGACCAGAATGACTGCTGTCGCTGCGCTTGACAGGACGCGTTTACGAGCAGAGAGAGAGAGAGAGAGAGAGAGAGAGAGAGAGAGAGAGAGAGAGAGAGAGAGAGAGAGAGAGCGCGCGCGCACTCTCACGTCTTCAAACAACACGAGAGCGGTCCTGTTCTCTCTCCCTCGCGCATATTAATCAAATCAATTGACACGATAGTAAGACCGCAGTTTCACGTGGAGCATTTGGAGATTTTTAGAGATTAAAGAGATACAAGCAGTGCGAGTT
Source organism: Chrosomus eos (assembly GCA_036326025.1). Taxonomy (NCBI): domain Eukaryota; kingdom Metazoa; phylum Chordata; class Actinopteri; order Cypriniformes; family Leuciscidae; genus Chrosomus; species Chrosomus eos. The sequence goes on along the minus strand of CM070818.1, from coordinate 41,219,738 downwards.
ATTCGTGTGTTGCAGTTTGGCTGGTGGTTATGTATGTTGCCCACATACCGCCTCCCATGGCCGAAACTGTTATTACAACACCTGACGGGCCGGGGCTAGTAATGCTAATGCTAATTTAGGTTGATATCTCTGCAACCATATGTCTGCAACACTATAACTTTTCATTTTTTTAATGACATCATCGCCCTTATTTCTTTTCATTCTTTTGATGCGTGTAGCTCATTTTTTTTGGATATTTTTACCTCAATTATTACACATGGCACCTTTAAGAGAAGATATCAAATTTTACTATAGTTTATCAGAAGCCTTTCTTTGTAATTAAAATGTCGATTCCTGAGGTTTGAATGGGGCATTTGCGTTTCTGAAGCGCCCTCTGGTGGAATCTGCGTATCATTGGTTAATCGCAACATTTACATCCTGCTTGAATTGGGATTAGAATAAGCTTTCAAATACTGAAAACGGCACATCGATTCGCTATTTTTCTACGTAAATTAGAGTAAATTGCGAGCACACGTTATTTTCGTAACCAAAATCGTTTTTTTCGAGCAACAGAAGTTCAAGCACCACCGTTTAAGAGAATAAAACGGTAACAAAGATATCCACAACATTTGAATGCTGTTTTTTTTTTTTTTTACCACAGTAAAGGAACCGTAAAACAACAGTAGTACAATAGTGTACAGTACGGCAGAAAAAAAATAGCAATGAGAAAGTATATGTAATAATTGTCTGAATTATGTATTGTACAGTACAGCTGGCAGTTCTTGTACCTGCTTCTGCTATGTGTAGTGCGCATGCGCGTTGTGTATGATTACTGAAGGGATGGTGTGACTGTGAGTAGCTTTCAGACAGCGGGACTGCCTGTGGGACAGACCGCGAGGAGGAGGACACCGGCCGCGATCCGTGTCAAAGAGCCAGTCGCTGTCATAACTGGACGACCGAGCCGCATACATATAGAGCGGTAAGACTCAAGACATTGTGGGAATTTCTGGACTCACCGCATTATAAGCAGCTTTGGTGGAAGAAATAGGCGCGTCCGAGTGTCAGTTTATTTCTACTATTGTAATTTTGATTGACAGTGAGCTAGTCTGTTAATAATCACCCGGTTCAAATCAGTGAAATAAAACTGAAACACATTTAAAACAAGTTTATCGTGAGATATTCGGGATTTTATTGTCCTTAGGGAGCGGACGACGCTCGCGACAATAGTTGGCCAAATTCTTTAACACGTTCTCACTGTAACGTTAGATCATGCATTCATGTTTATGTCAGCTATCCTACTGTAAATACACTAACTTACATAGAACGTTAAATAAATCAAGCCATCTAAGTATAAAGAATCGGTGTAAAATATAACATATAAAGAATGTTTGATGGCGACTGCTGTCAACTATAAAGGGTGTGTCTCTATCTATCTGTCCTGAAACGTTCCCTAACGTGTCGTTCACACGAGCTCTGACCTGTCGACTCTTATTACTTTCTGTTTCGGTTTATAAGATTGATGCTCTCATAGTGCTACAGTGTTGGCAAATAACACGGACATTTTTAACACGGACATAACACGATTTAGATTCAAATGTTTATGGATATGTAAAAGGAAAGGAACGGTCACTACAATTAGTTGTTTCACTGTCCAGTTGTTAAATGCTGTTTAGAAAAGTTATATTAGGCTAATTATCATACAACATGACACTGTTATCACTACTTGGCATGCCATGTCAATTACCTGGAGCTTCATGGTTTAGTAGCCTATATAACTTTATATAGTTGTAGTATATGGCATTTATTACACACATGATCATCTATAACACTATAACTGTAGTGTGTTATTTATAGTTCATATGTTTATATATGTATTTGATAATTTATAGGCTAAATGCACTAAACTGCAACTTAATCATGTGTAATTACATATACATACTCAATAGAAATTACATTGTTTTAGTTTAAATGCTTCTCAGAATATTCAACTGTACACAATAACCATTATCTCAAAAACCATATGATATAAGTAATTATGAAATTACATATACATATGTAATATCATATACATATCTAGTTGCATTTAATATTGTGTAAAATATAGCCTAATACATTTTCATTTAATTGCAATATGTCTGAAAACATCACATTCAGATCACACTCAAAGTGTATTATTTATGTAAAAAGTACTCTTTTGGAAGTATGCTAAATTATTATTTTTTCACAAGGGTTTAAATCTGGTCTGCTGATTTAAACTGCTGGGGTTGGCTCTGACTCTTGCTTTCTTGAACATGAGAGAATAAACAATGTGAATGTGATGATCCATTCATGCTGAGTAACTGTCTGGTTGTGACCGGCTAGTCCTGAACACAATGTGCAATGCTCAATTCATTAGTCACATCAGCAATACCTCCATATCCATGTAAGAATAAAATGACATGAAATTACAATAGAATGGCAATTGCATGATCGTACTAGTCAATAGCCATTGGTTAGTTTGGACAAAAAAGACTAGATGCGGTTTACTCAAAAGAGTTTATCTGTTTGTCAGCGATCAGATAATGTTATTGTTGTCAAGTAGCTTTTTATGTGTTGCAATCAATAACACTCTAGAGGAGATCAATGCAGGACCTAAAGTTCATAAAACTCATAAATCCATTAACAGTCCTCTGACCGGCTAGCCTCGTATGTTCTTCTAATGTGGCTTTTCAATGATCTGTTGGTGTGAAATTGTTTTATTGGTATCAAATGTAAATGTGCAGTACACCCATTCAAAAGTTTGGGGTCAGTTCAGTACAATATATTTTTTGAAAGAAATTAATAATTTTTATAAGGAAAGATGCATTACATTGATCAAAAGAGACTGCAGACGTTTCTATTGGTACAAACAATTTCTATTGCGAATAAATGCTGTTCTTTTGAGCTTCCTATACATCAAATAATCTTGATTTTTTTATTATGCTTTCCATGAAAATAAGCTGCACAGCTGTTTGCAAGATTGATGATAATAAGAAATGTTACTTGAGCAGCAAATCAGCGTATTAATGATTCCTATAGGATCATGTGACTGAAGACTGGAGGAATTTATGCTGAAAATTCAGCTTTGCCATTGTTTAATTAAGGTTTATTCATGTTAGTTTCCATGACATCTTTTCATTACTACTGGAGCTGTCGGTTTGCTAAGTTTAAATTTTTAATGATTATTAAACAGCAAAGCACAAACTACGGAGAAGACGCAGCCCTTTGGGTGTACTCAGTGTCGGAATTCACTTTCATTCACTCCTTCAAGTGGAGGACTATATCAGTGGAGAAATGTAGGGGATAGTGAATGAGGGTATAGGAGGCGATTTCAAACACAGCTAGAAACTCAAACTAAGGCATAATCAGTAACGGGAACAGAAAGGAATAACAGGAAGTAAACGGAAGGAGAACAGCAAATAAACAGTCCACAGAGCAAAATAAAACCCTAACAATTTCACAATGTTACTGTTTTTACTATATATTTTTAATCAAATAAGTGCAGCATTGGTGAGCAAAAGAGGCTTCTTTTAAAAAAAAAAAAACGTTAGGAAGTCTTACAGACCCCACATTTTTGAATGGAGGTCTATCCAAATCCAAAACTGTGACTTTTTATTGTTTTTAAGATGGCGGATGAAGAACTGGTGAAGAAGATGGTACGGGCCGTGCTCCAGTCCAGTAAGAGTGGCGTGTCACTGTCGGACCTGCAGGTTGAGTATAAAGACCTGACGGGTGAGCTCATCCCGTATAAACAGATGGGATATGGCACACTGGATGCCCTCCTGCGCAGCATGCCTTTGGTCGTGAAACTGGATAAAGGGCAGTCTGGAGAGGTAAGACTCTCACTTATCTTTTCAAATTCACTAATTCAGCAGGTAAATGTGAATGCTAAAATGTTAAATGGTTAAAAACCCATAGGTGGTGTGCCATGCTACCACAGGGAACGAGATGACCCACATTACTAAGTTTGCGGCCCGCCAGCGCACGGCAAAGAAGACCGGCCGACCTCAGATGGTGAACTGTCAAATGAGAGTCAAACTCGCAGCTCCTCTTGTATTGAACGGTGAGACTCGCATCTTTTTTTTTATTTCAACCGAGGCAACACTTCTTGTAATGTGATAGCCAGAAGACAACATATTTACAGTCCCTCCAGAAAAACGCGATTATCAATCACATGATTCAATGCATAATCAGCCAAAGTCTGCATATTTATGTGGGGGCCGCATTTTTTCAAATACGCCGCATAAATTGCAGATTTCCGCGCAAAATATGGGTTCATATGATTTGATAATCGACAATGTATAAAGGGCTCCATTACCTTCTATGTTACATTATGGCCCCGTAGAAACAGTTTTTGTAAAAATAGGCTAACCATTGCGTCATAACCACTCGACTCTCAGTTGCGCTGTACAGAAATTACCGTACAGACAGGAGGAGAAGCTCGCAGGCAATCGGGGGGACGTCCCGTCAAGGGAGAAGCCCATAGATAATGAGTCCATAAAAGCAACCGGACAAAATATTTCAACGTTTTTGGGGAATTGGAAATATATCGGTATGAGAACTCTTTGCTCAAGTTCTCCATCTCTGCAAGATTAACGTTGGCAATTTTCACACACAGCTACTAGAAGATTTGCGTCTGTCAGACAGGTTGCTCACGTCATCAAGCTTAGTTTGAGTCGGTTTGAGTCTGCGCGTCAGGAACGGAAGTGCTCAAAAATCGCTAAAAATGGGCTTCAACTGTCTCAACTGAGTTCCAACGAGATGACTCTGTCCACTTCTTATACTGTCTATGCATTTCCCCCTGTAGCCATGGGAACGTTATGAAGTGCCGTAATTACGTGACGTGAACATCATCGAAAAGCTGTTAAACAGGAAGCACACATTTTATTTTTTTATATTTTATTTATTAATTTTTGTCAGAAGTTGTAGCATATTCCTTTTGTAAAGCTAGAGAACTTGTTTGACTCATAAATGTTTTGTAAGTTTGAGCCATGTGTTTATTAAGGTCTGACATAAACAAGATGAGAAATAGACTATTCCCAGCACTTTCTGTGATGTAGTGTGCTTGCTTATCATAGGAAGTAATAAGAAATTACTCTTTACATTAAGGTAGTAGCCTAGTGAGAACAGGGTGTTGGGGGAATCACTTTTTTCTCTCTTTTTCATCAAACCGCAATTTTTGCAAGTTCCCGCAATTTCATTGCATAAAATTGCATAAATATCCTGCATATTCCATCGCTTTTTTAAAGGAAACGTGCCGCATAATCAAGGATTTTTGCCCGCAACAATCACAAAAAAAAAACTATTTTTTTCTTTTTTTTTTTTTCTGGAAGGACTGCATATAGATGATATTTAGTAAAGGTTTTACTTTAAAGTACATTATAAATCATTATATTAGAATAATCTTTTGTCGTGCTTATTTACAGTACATTTATATTTATACATTTATATTTAAGTACACTTATTTTGACTGTCATACTAAAGTACTAGTTAACTGTAGTGTGTTATTCAATTAAGTTAACATATTTTAAATGTACTAAATTGCAACTCAATCCTTACAAATGTGTGATTACAAATGTATTTAAAATACATAACATACCAGTTTCAATAGAAATCAAGTATATTATTTTTTTTGTTTTAGTTTTTATTTTAGTTTACAGTTTTGTTGCACAATTGCTACTGTAGACGCATCACTTATTTTAATGTGTAGACATTATATAGACGACATCATCTAATGTCCCGTGCATCTTGTGTCTTTTTTGGTTGTGCATATGGCCTATTTAAACTCCTCTGAGGATGTGAGCACGGTTCTGGGTGTACTAAGAATAAAGCTCTGCATTAGATCATTCAGATCTAACAACAGTTTGCAACTGTTCTGGGAACTGCAAACTCACAGTCAGCTCTGGCATTCTCAAACTCACGCTGTCCCTTGATCAGTTGCTTGCCGTGATACAGCAGCAAGCCGGCGTCTGTATTGACCTAGAGAGAGAGAAACCGGGAGAGAGAGAGGAGGTCTGGAGACTGCGGTGTTGTGGAGCGGTACAACAGAGCCTGCGTGGCGGTTCAGGGGAGGATTGTCTGAAACGGTTTCTTTTTTTTTTCCATCTGTTATTTAATGACTCAACTGCCGCTGCTGTGGTGATGCTCTGCATGGTTCTCTCTTCTTAGCTCATTGTCCGCTGTCTTGTAGAAACTATCAGCCTGTGGAATCTCAGGAGGGCTGTAGACAGTGATAAAGGTGTTAAATTGCTGCCGCCTCTCCATGCTAGGCCAGTTGGACGTCTCGCACTTTTAGAAAGCAGTCAGCTGGAAGGTATGATGTCATTCTGTTACAGTCAGGTTAGTGGTATGATGTCATGCTGAATGTGTATATGAGACAATATGGGTTTTAAGTCATATAGTCTCCGTTTGACTGATATTATGTAAATGTACTGTTGCATTCCATATGCTTTGTTTTCAAGAAAGTATATTTTTGTTTAATGTCCTAATTTCTAGAGATAATGCTGCTGTGTAGTGGGTTTCCAGAAACTTCATGGTTCTTTTGTTGTAGAATCTGCAGAGTAATACCTTAGATTATCTGATAAAGTGCACTGATTGTTTGTGAAGCACTGACATATGTTCGCTCTTGCTTAAAATGCTGTTTGATTTAAAGGTATCAGCTCAAGTGACATAGCTGATGTTTTTATAGTTGGTGTAATGATTTTTATAGGGATATTTCACCCCAAAATTGAAAAATCTGTTATAGTTTAATCTCCCTCATGTTGTTCCCAACATGTAATGTATGATTTTCTTCCAGAAACACAAATGAGAAATGGAGCACAAAAGGAGAAAAAGCGCCATAAAAGTGGTTCATGTAATTCATGCACAATATTCCTAAGTCATTAGAAGTTATATTACAGTTTTTGTAACAAACAGACAGATATCTAAGATCATAATTCACTGAAAATCTTGACATTCACCTGACGTAGCTCTCCTTTATGAGAGAAGCAGTAATATCTGATTTGTGAACAATGTATTATTTTTAGTTCTTTGGATTTTTTTCAGTGAATCCTTTGAACTGGTTCACTAAACCAGCATGAATTGGACTGATCTTGTCTCAGGTTACACTCCTATCACCCATTGGAGGAGAAGAGTTTGCATACTGCATACTTAAAGGTATAGCGGAGGATTTTCTTTTTCCGGGTGGATCATCAAGACTATTGGTCCTCCTAGTTGTCAATCATTCTGGTGATATGTTTACGTAAGGCCGTCGTACGTGCTCGTCCCTATGTAGTTTTCACTTTCAGGTGTATTATGTGTGATGAGTTACGGTGTCAGCCATTCCTTTGAAAATGGCTGAGGGTCGAAAGAGAAAAAATGTATACGAAGTGTATGATAAGAAGAGAAAGGCAGCAGAATATAGAAACAAGACCAGAGTGATTTTGGGTGAATATTTCACACGCTGGCGTGCACTAAAAGCACAGGTTGGGCTTCCCACTGATGCCGCAGTCGCGAAGATTCTACTAGACAAGTAAAGTTTGTCATGCTATTTGGAGAAATCCATTTAAAATCACTGCTAGGAAAAGTTAATGTAAGCTATGATTAGCGATGCTAGCCCTGGAGAGGGCGGGTCTTCTCTAAAATTCGGAAAGATCCTCCGCTATACCTTTAATAATACTGTCCATGTGAGAAAGGGTGGTTTAATGGTGGTATGTTGACAGAAATTGTTATTACAAGCAAGAAAAGACACTAAGGAGAAAGTTCACAGGACACTCGAATTCTGTCATAATTCTGTATTGTGGATGCTGCCTAATAGACCCAAAACTATGTGTATTATTTTGAGCTATGATTATATTTTATATAATACTTTTTTGATTTAGATATTGTCTCATCTCCTTCTTAGCAAAGCCAAGGACATCTCTGAGACAGCCAGATCACCGAGGACGTGGGGGGCGAGGTGGAAGTCATGGAGGGGTTCATGGAGACACTCGCACAGGAAGCATGAGGGACACCCAGCCTGATGGGAAAGGCGGCAGACCCCACAATACACCCCCAAACACCCCCACAAGAAAACCTACCCTTCCTTCAGAAAGGTGAAAGACTCAAAAGAAAAAAAAGCCTGTCAGTTGGAGTTAATAGGTGAAACTTATATATATAATAGCCAGATTAAGAGATAAATTCATGTTTAAGTAATTAGAAAGAATGTACAGCTGATACTTTCATACAAAAAAACAACACATTAAATGAAGTGCTCCCATTGTGTGAGCGGCATTTTGCTGAGCAGGTAGCTCAGAATACAAATCAAGTCCTAATGAGTAAACAGAAATGCCAAGCTCTTTATTTCTTCAGACTCTTAATATTTCCAGTTAAGCAACTGTATGTCTCTAGCCGTTGATGCTGTCTGATTTAATTGGCAATAACAGAGCATTTCAGCATTTCAGTGTTGTCTGAACCCAGTGCTTGTTCAGCAATCGAACGGAGAGTGTTGTCTGTGTGTGTGTGTGTGTGTGTGTGTGTGTGTGTGTGTGTGTGAGATCACTTCAGCCAAAAATCATTGAGAGCAAACAACTGACCTCACTCTTTAGAATTGTGTTCTGTATCGCTTACTGTGGCACACACACAATGGCTGTGAGGGTACAGACGAGGGTGGCAGAGTTAAGCGGGTGTACTGGAGTTTGTTAATCCTCCCTCCATTCTCTCACAGATTAGCCATTCTAAACCAGTCCACAATGAATCAGCACTTTCCCTTTGGTAAAGAGTGAGGGGGATTTTGGTTCATCTGACACCTAGATATGCAATAAGACCTCCACACTCCTGCTTTATCACACTGCTGCACTTTGCCAAAATGTCTGTTTTTCACCATTGTATTTGTTGTATATTGTTGCTGTCCGTTGAGTTTATGAAAACTGTTCTAGGCTATTGTACTGTATTCGACCGACCAATTCATTAACGATTAGGAGGATAACCAAGCAATAATGAAGTATTAAGAAGCAAATTTGTATTCACTAAGAAGTATTTGCTATAATAGTATTATTTCTGTAACATAATTATATTTTGCATCATTTTCCTCTCATAACTTTTAAAGGGATAGTTCACAGAAAAAAAAAAATGTCATGTCATTCCAAACCTTAGTGACTAAAGTTGTATATAATATATGTATTGAGGGGTGGCGTTTAAGATAGTCTTGATATATCTTTAAGATAGAAAGTCTTGTATACATCACCAGAGAGAAATCTGTCATTTCACAGGAAGATTGAGTTAAGATATTTCCATTAAAGGGTACCTATTATGGCATTTAAAATGTTCCTAATAATGTTCTGGGAGTCCCCAACAACAGTTTTACATGCATGCAATGACAAAAAACACTTTTGTTGTCTTATAATATGCATTTATTTTTACCTGATTTGCTCACCGAATCCCTAATGATTCGTTTGACGACTCATTTGTCCAAACCCCTCCTTTGCGTGACGCTAATCGGCGGTGATTGGTCAGATGACGCAGTCAGTTATATTTTGCGTTAACCCAAAGCTTAAACATATTGATAAAGCACTGCAGTACTACAATACGCTTCACATAATTTCACATATTTCAAAAAACAAAAAAAATGACATTGGAGACCTAGAAGCTGCTGAGCGTAACTCACACTCTCTCACACACACGCACACACACACACACACACACACACACACACACACACACACACACACACACACACACACACACACACACACACACACACACACACACACACACACACACACACACACACACACACATATAAAAGCAACAATTATTAATAGTACTTACAGGTTGTGATTCGGAGGAGGAAGCTGATCCAAATAAACTTGGTATTGAACGTTCCTTCAGTATCAGGCGACTCGCGAATCCTTGAAAGCATTTGTGTTTGTGAAGCGAAGCGATCGTCATTAAAATAACGCGAACACAGCTCAAGGTGGCTATACTTGTGTGGTATAGTTGTAAATATAAACTCTAGCCACTGAGTCTTCACATGCTCGTCCCTGGGCAGTGAAAAAAAAAGTTTGCTTTTGATTCGCACTTCAGAACAGAGTCTCGTAGACATGTTGTTGTCAGGTTTCTCTGTCTGCTCGGCGCGCGCACTGAGTGGGCGTGTCTAATTCAAATAACTTGTACAAGTGACGTACGAAAGTGCATCGTTCGTCTATCGATTCATATCAGCGACTCAGAGTCGACTCTTACTTTTGAGAGACAATAACTTTGTATACGGTGAACTTTCATATTTAAAACTTTGCAGGATGTTTTTGTTGACTTAGATCTATGTTACACACTACATGAAAGGTAATTTTCAAAATTCCATGATAGGTACCCTTTAAACATTAATTTGTCATTTTGATCAAAGTCATTTTTTTTTAATTAAACATAGAAGGTTGAGTCATTTACAATAGCCAGTTTTCATCCACTTTTTGTTATCGACAAAGTTAATGTGTAAAAAAATATTTTTGTTAAATTTGCTGTCTCCAGCCTGTTTCCATCCAATTGGCAGTTTACCGATAAAATGGTGTGCGTAATGAAGTCATCCAGGTTTAGCTCTTTAAAGCTAACAACTGGAAAAAATCGTTCGAAATGTAATGCCAATGATATCGGTTCTCTCTGCCGTTATAGTTGTGGTGTGGACTTTGCTATTCTTTTATATTTTGAAAGATTTTTAGAACTATATCTTTATCTTTATAGTTATCGTCATTGGTGTGAACAGGCCTTAAGTTGTAATCTTGCCGTATACAAGTATATAATTGTTCCAATAGGGCATTTGTTATCAACAAATTTATATTTTACAGATATTACCTGTTCTAAAATCTCTTGTTTTTTTCTAGATCAGACAAAAGGATGACCCTTCCTTCCAGATTTCAGAAAGAAGTCCATACCCATCTCTCCCGAAATCCACAGCAGAGCAATGGTGAGTATACGTTGAGTCGAAAAGTGTTAAATATGCAGACCACCTAAACATTCTTATCCACAAGAAGCTCCTTTAAAGGTTACAATTATACTGGAGTCTATAGCAACTTCCTCTCCCAGAAAACATTCCAGGCATGTGATGTTCATTAAGGATGAAAAGAAAACGGTCATCTTCTGTCTCAAGCGGCTGCTGTTTCACAGAGGGACATCGCAGGTCAACATGCATTCAATTCAGAATTGTTACTAAGCTGCAATATTTATGTTGTTGATATTTCTAGCTCCTTCTAACCTGAATGAAAACACAACTCCAGCAAAACCCAGACTGCCTCATTCTGCGCCTTACAGTCCCAAGCTGGTGCAGTCCCGTCTTAAAGAGGTTCTTAACAAGCACAGCAATGGCCTCTGGGTATCCAAGCTGCCTCAGCTTTATCGAGAGCATTATAAACAAGATCTACCCAGCGAAGCCCTTAAAGATCTGGAAAATTGGACTCACATTTGTACTGTAAGTTTATAAATATATCCTGATTAGCCCAAGTCTGTCTGATGCCTTTAGGGCACATTAGTTAGCATTATGTATTATTGTGGAATTAAAGGGATCAAGTCATAAGAATCTGTTTATGAAATTTTGAAAAATGGTAACTTTCAGAATATAAAAATCTCCTCGCCAGTCCAAAAAGCCCATGTATTAACTAGGCGTTTTCACACCTGATTTGTTTGGAGTGCTTGTTTCAGAACTTGGCATGTTTTCTCCCTTCCCTTCGGTTTGTTTAGAAATATTTAAAGGAGCATTGTGGAAGTTCTGAAATTTCTAACCGTTACTGACACCAGTGCCCTTTAGAGAAACTGCAGCCAGTCTCATGCTCGTTCTCGGTAAGCCGCTGCTTACTAATGGCTGCCGGATGCAAGGGGGTAATCCATCGACTGGAAGTTGAATCCTCGCGGGAGCCGCCATCTTGTAGCAGAACTTCACTTGCATTCCCATTGACTCCCATTCATTTTCGCGTCACTTTGACAGCGAATAACTTTACATCTGAGGCGTTTAAAGACTCCATTTGTCCATTATTTATTTCTAAAGAAACACGACAATGTATAAAGGGCTCCATTACCTTCTATGTTACATTATGGCCCCGTAGAAACAGTTTTTGTAAAAACAGGCTAACGACTGCGTCATAACTACTCGACTCTCTGTCACACTGAACAGAAGTGACCATACAGACAGGAGGAGAAGCTCGATGGCAATCGGAGGGACGTCCCGTTAAGGGAGAAGCCCATAGATAATGACTCCATAAAAGCAACGGGACAAAATACTCCTGCTCACTCACGCCAAATAACTCTTTGCTCAAGTTCCCCGTCTCTGCGAGATTAACGTTGGCAATTTTCTCGCACAGCTACTAGAAGATTTACGTCTGTCAGACAGGTTGCTCACGTCATCAAGTTTAGTTTGAGTCGGTTTGAGTCTGCGCGTCAGGAACGGAAGTGCTCAAAAATCGCTAAAAATGGGCTTCAACTGTCTCAATGGAGTTCCAATGAGATGACTCTGTCCACTTCTTATACTGTCTAAGGCCGGATGTAAGCACAAGTAGACGAGAACACGTGTGACGTCACATTTTGTGAATTTTCGCGCCAATTCGGACCCGACTATTCCACACACAATGGACTATACAAGCTGATAGAGGCAACCGTGGTGGACAGTCAAGGTGTCATTCTTTTTATTACATTATGGTTGGCTCATAAATGTACAAATGAAAACTCTATCTTAAAGATTGTTTTAAGTAAAAAGCTACACATAGCCCCTTTAAACGCGGCAATCACACTTGGATCCGCACTAAAATAATCAGTCCAAGATCACCTGAACAAGGTAGTCTCGTTCTGATTTAAAACAAACTCTGGTGCAGTTCTCTTGTAGTGACACAGCAATCCAACTCAACAGACTAAACAAACAAACTTTATGCATTATGTAAAAAAAACGGCAGTGTCTAATTCTGTGGGAGAGCACATTACTGCTTCATCTTAAAATGTCCAATACGGGTGAATAATGCTGTCCCGACAAAGCCCTAATTTCTGCTCAAACTGATAAATTATATATTATATAAATACTAGAGTGGGAATCAAGCCTTATTTACATTTATACTGTATATGTGCATATGTAATGACAACTAGTCTGAGCTAATTATGTCAGTCCATCTTGGACAGTCTAGGACAGTTTTGCTTACATGAGACTCTTTGAAATGTTGCCTTTAACATAACATGTAAACCAAATAAAGGAGACGGTGCACAGCAAACTATCTACAGGTCTGAAAACGTCCTGAGACTCAAAAATCAGAAATCCAAACCCAGTATTCCAAATCCCACATTTCCTTGTTGTGTTGTTGATCCTGGCTGTGTTTAGCACTTACAGCTCTACACATTTTGGGTCGGAGAGAGAATGCAAAAAGGTCAGGAAAAATAAATTGACTATTTCGGCTCAAAAAGCTCAACTAACATTATAAAAGGGCCACAATTAAAGGATAAATTAATTATAATAAATTAGCTCTGCTTAGTTAGTCCTCAGGAATATTAATGCTGTCTTTTTATTTGGTTTACAGGTTGAGAAACCATGCAGCAGCAAATCTCAAGAGTTGCTTCTGTACCCTGCTAAAGAAACTAGCCAGATTACCCCACATAGTGCTGCTACACCCTCCACACATGACAAATCCCCATCCCATCACAAAAAAACTCAGATTCAAAGACCATCTTCCACCTCCAAATCAAGCTCTCCGGCATCCCCCAAGGCTCTATCCGCGGACCTCAAGCAGAAGCTTGGAGAGCTGCTCTTGAAATACAGCAGTGGTCTGTGGGCCCACGCTCTGCCTAAACTATATCAGGACACATATAAATGTAAGCTACCAGAGTTTGTGCTGGACCACCTCACCCTGCTTTCAGATATATGCACGATTGACTACCCCATGCCAGACAACCCCAAAAGAGCAATTCTATATGCAAAAGTAGTGGAGGATGAGAACCGTAACCAGTCGGGATTGTCTGGCTCAGAGACGAAAGAGACAACAGAGCTCTGTTTGAGCAGCCAAACTGTTCCCCCTCTTCTCATCCCTAGAGAGGAGTACCCTTCTGTCCTGGTGGTTGAAGCAAGTGACACAAACAGCGTCATTCTTAGGTGCGTTTTAGGTCACAATCCTTAAGCAGTTCATGAGAGGTGTGCCCCTTGTCATGCCTTGATAAACCTTATATAGAACTAGAAAACAGATGCCATTGTTTCAAATTTTGCATTTTGACAGTAAACAGAGTGCCACGGTTTGGTACCTTAAGAAAAAAACTCTTTTCTGAAGAGGTTGGATTGGATCAGAACTTAGAAGTTTTGGAAAACCTGGGGAGACAAAAATATGTTAGGGAACTGTAAAAGTTGGCAGCCTCTACTGTTGTAAAGTGTGTGTGTGGGTGTGTTTGAATGTAGGTACATAGGTGAAGGTTACTCCAAAGCGCAGGAGAAGTTAGAAGATGAAATGAGAGAGTTCTATGGGCAGGACAACACCAAGATGGTTCTGACCTCACCATTACCAGGTCAGCTGACTGCTGCACGTGCTGAGGAAGAGGAGGAGATCATCCGGGCACAAGTGTGTGAGGTCATAGCCGACAAGGTCAAGGTGCGTTATTGAAGATCACAAATGAGAATTGTAGAATAATGTAGTGGTTCTCAATCCTTTTAACTCCACGGCTTCCTATTGTCCAAGACAATATTCAAAGGACCCCATATAAGATATTTTTGGTATTTCTGCTGTAATGACAAAGCTGCTTGTTTTCAAATAATTTCCATGACTTCTTGGTCTAGAAGTCATACTTTTAAAATTCTGAGTGACAGTTGTTGAGGTATTCCATCTTGATTTTGGGCTGTTTTACCTTTTATTAAAATCTTGTTTTTGTCTTATTAAAAATCATTTTTGGCTATCTAGTGGCCCCCTAGTGGGTCCCGGTCCCCTGGTTGAGAACCACTGGTCTAGTGCCGTTTACTGTGAATTGTTATGCTTTTCTGGTTAAGAAATGAGGCTGTTTTGATCTGTGAGAAATTTGTGTATTATCTTTGTCATAAATAAGGTAATGCTCTGTTAATAATTATTACTACACTTGTATGTTGATGTTTAAATAGGTGTACTACGTGGATCATGGCTTTTCCGAAGTCATCAGCAAGAGCAAACTATTTGAGTTACATAAAAAGTTTTATAGATTGCCTTTTCAAGCCACCAAATGTAAACTGGCAGGTAAGATTTGCATTCAGAAATCCCTGTGACAAAATAGTTTCACATTTGATGTCAAATGTTGCCGTTATACTGTATTAATGTTTCAGGCCTGGAGTCATTCAGTCATGAGCAGGCAGTACTGAAGAGGTTTGAGTCCATGGCCACTGGCAAGATCTTATTGGCTGAGATATTAGAGCGCGAGGAAGTGCCTCTGGTGGTGTTGTATGACACATCACAAGATGATGATATCAACATCAATGCTGCCTGTATGAAAGCTCTGCAAGACAGATGCTTAGAGAGTCCATTAAAGGTAACCAAAAATAGAAGTGTTTGATATTACAATCAATGAAACCCTCTTATACAAAATATACTGTGCTGGCACCATGGGACAGATGCCAATGTACCTCAAGAGTACCATGGTTGTGCGAAGGTAGCATGTACAAAAAGCTTGAAAATATCGTCAATACAGTACTTATACTACTAGTACTTATACCAATTATATCAGCACTTTTGGAAAGACATTAGTAAGATTTGTTAATGTTTTTGAAAAGGGAAAATGTCTGTGTGTGTGTGTGTGTGTGTGTGTGTGTGTGCGTGCGTGCGTGCGTGCGTGCGTGCGTGTGTGTGTGTGTGTGTGTGTGTGTGTGTGTGTGTGTGTGTGTGGTACATGTGGACATTTTACCAAGTACTTTGTAAGTTGAATTTTTAGCATCTTTACTCCAGTCTTCACTGTCACATGATCCTTCAGAAATCATTCTAATATTCTGATGTGGTGCTCAAGAAACAGGTCTTATTATTTATCTATGTTAAAAACATTTGTGCTGCTTAATATTTTCGTAAAACCTTGATAATTTTTTTTCTTTTACATTCTACTTTTTTTTTTATTTGTAACATTACAAATGTCTATACTGTCACTTTATTATTCAGTATTCTTTTATATTTATTAGTATTCGTTTCTTTCATAATTGTACTAAAGCCAAACAAATTTTAAGTTATATTTTTGGGCTTTTGACATATAAATAACATATACCGGTATTCATATTCTGTCGTAGGTGAACAGTGCCTATATGAATGTGAGTGTGACCAGCGTTTGTTCAGATGGACGATCTACTGTCAGGTGCCCTCCAGAGGCCTGACTAAACTCAACGAAATTCTGGAGAAGACTGAAAACTACTTCCATTCCCAGGTAACACAACTGCAACAAGCATAATCTCCATATGTGTAGCTTCAAATATGTTGCTAGGGACTTCTTCAGAGGAGGCCAAAATAGACAGATTGGGATTATGGGATTAGCAGGCGTCAAGTACCTAATCCCTAGTTTCCTGCTGGCACAGATTGTGTGATAGAATGCCTAACAATGCATACCTATATCAAATTGTTTTAAATAGTAATTGTTTATTGTTTATGCAGTATATTGCATATCACAGCACGCTGTAGAGCAGTATGATGTCCATTTTTATGATATGTATCCTCCTGTTGTATGGCAGACAGGATATGATCACGTATCTTTTTCCCTTTGAAAGGTCACATCAGAGTCACTGGTTTCACGGCCTTTCTGTGGCAAACAGTGTTTGGCTCGATTTAAAGGCAAATGGTCCCGGGTGGAGGTGAGTCTGTCAATTCCAGAGTGAAAAAAACAGTGTTTTTTTTTGTTTTTGTTTTTTACAGGACCAGAGTTTAAAACATTTACTTAAACTAGTTAATGGCTACTGCTATTCTGTAAGTACATTTCACTGTAAATGGAGTTGTTCCCTCATGAATCAGGAATTCTGCTTTCACATTGTGTCGGAATTACTGACATTGTGAGATGACAATTCAGAGATTTAGTGCATAAATTAATACCTTTCAAATATTTGGGGTCAGTAAGATTTTTTTAAAGAAAATGATACAAAGTTCAGCTAATTTTTTTTTAAAAACTTCCTATTATCAAAGAATCCTGACATTATGTATCATGGTTATCCCAAAAATATTCATAATAAACAACATTGATCAACATTGATAATAATAAGAAATGTTTCTTAATTTATTTATGCACCAAATCAGCATATTAGAATGATTTCTAAAGGATCATGTGACGCTGAAGACTGGAGTAATGATGCTAAAAATGCAGCTTTGATCACAGGAATAAATTTCATTTTAAAATAAATTAAAATAGAAAACAGTTTTTTTTTATTGTAATAAATATTTCCCAAAACTGTTCAAATAGAAAACAGTTATTTTAAATAAGATTTCACAATATTACTTATTTACTGTACTTTTTATCAAATAAATGCAGCCTTGATAAACATAGGAGACTTTTATAAACACAAAAAGATCTTACTGACCCTAAACTTTTGGGCAGTTCTGTGTATATAATATACTATAAAAATTACATATCAAACATAAAAATAACAAACTACTAATCTTTTAATTATTGAAGCCACTATAATTTTGTTAGTTGTTCCATGATGGCATAATGGTCAAGCGAGAGAAGTTCATAAAATTATGAGTTTCCTACCTGTAATTATGAGTTTGACAGAGACAAAGACAGTGATCTCCTGATTATAGTAATTCCAACATATTGTGAATGTTAGCGCAGCTTAAATTTAAATTCACTAAATCATTGTCTGGTTCCTTTATTGAAAACGATAATTATTGCTGAAATAATCTGAGCTGATATTTTTAAACTTCTCACAAATATAATTCCTGTTGTGTCCACTGTGGTTTTGTCCTAGATAACTAACCTGCATGGCAGCCGGGTGCTGGACATCTTGTTTGTGGATGTAGGCGTCCAAGCGTCGGTAGAGGTCATTGAGTTGAGAGAGATCCCCCCTTCTGTACTGCGTGACCTCATATCCACCCCGACCCAGGTCAGACAACAGCTAATGACGACAAAGAGAAGTTAACACGTGTAGTGGTTTGTGCCAGCAGTTTTAGGTTATTTTTAGTTACATTTGATTTAAGTGCCTGAAGGAGTGTAGCTTGTTTGTAAACAGTAATTTTGTATTTTAAAAGGATATTTGACCTCAAAATGTCATCATGTACACACTCATTTACTCATGTCGTTCCGAAATATGACTTTATGTTCGGCAGAATGTCCAGACTGCTTTTTTCTCATATTATCCACGGCTGTCCATGAACAGCATTCACTTTCATTGTATGAAAAAATAGCAGCATAGACATTTTTCTATAAATATAACGAGAACAAAGAAGTCAAACTGGTTTGGAGCAAAATGAGGGTGAGTAAAAGATGACAGAATAGTAATTTTGTTGATTTTTTTGTTTTTGTTGATAAAATACATATTAAATATAATATGCTACGTAGCGTACACAGCTGTATACTTGTAAATACAGATCAATCAGCGCATATTCCTAAATATCAATGAACATAAACATACATACAAATAAAAATAAATAACTTTAGAATATATGTAAGTTCTTCCATAACCAGGATTTCTTCAATAATTTCCAAACCATTGTTTACACTTCAAAGTAGTATCTTTAAGTCAATTCCTAGTTATAGTTTTTTTGCAAGCCACAAGAAGAATCTTACATTAAAGTAACACCAAGTAACTTTTCCTCTTCGGTCGCCCTACTGGTTGGAAACGAAATTGTCCATTGCCGCTGTCGTAAATAATTTAGCCTACTGTCGCACGCACGCTCGCTGTTTATCCAGCACCGGCTTTAGAATGAACGAGTCCACAGACAAGGTAAAGTATGTTACATGATTTCATGAAAGGATGATGTATTGCGACATCAGAAACGAAGAAAAACGAAATAATGACTATTGTAGCGCTTGACGCAAAGCAGTCGAGTTTTGTAGTTCTTTTGGTGCACGGGTTCCTACCCGAAACCCGAAGTTACATAGTGCCAGTAAAAGCGATACAGACCACGTCAGGCTATGGCAGATGTGTCATTTAACTTATTTTAAGTCGATGTATCATCACAAGGGTCTTGGAAATATATTATGAAGGTTGAAAAACTACATAGTGTTACTTTAATTATAATAGTATTTTGTGAGTGAACGTCTAGTTGAATTGTTATGTGAGCTTGTTTGTCTGCCTCTTCCCCTGTGTGTGTGTCTCTGCAGGCACTGAAGTGTTGTTTGGCAGATCTGCCTGTGGGTGGAGGCTCATGGACTCCTGATGCTGTGCAGTGGCTGAAAGACACGGTTCTCCACTGCAGTGACTGTAGTTTGAAGGCCAGTTAAATACTAATGCTGCTCTGTTTTCACATTTACATTTCATCTCACTTTATTTGCTCTTAAGAAGATACAAGCATAAAACTGAGGCAAATTCCAGTAAATAAAAAATGTGTTATATATATATATATATATATATATATATATATATATATATATATATATATATATATATATATATATATATATATATATATATATATAATATATATATAATATATAATATATATATAACATATTTTTTATTTACTGGAATTAGCCTCAGTTTTATGCTTGTATCTTCTTAAGATATATATATATATATATACATATATAGACCCAAGGTCTAGCTAGGACCAAGGAGCCGGACCGGAGTACAGAACGTTTTAAATTATTATTATTAGTACAGAATGACTAACATTTTCATTTCGACTTTTCATTTGAGTTTTTATTTCATTTTAGTACTTGAACTTAAACATATTTATTTCAGTTAGTTCCCATGGCAACATTTAATTTTTTTAATCTCCCTGTGGTGAAAATCCAGCTTTTAATGTTGTTTATACAGTATGTCTATGAGGTGTTTTTAAAATGTTTTAAGACAAACCATGTGCAAATTCATAAGTCCATGTGCAAATATTCATAGAACCGTGTATACTAAATGAGGCAAGGGTGTAGAGTTATTCAAGCTATTTTAAGGCATCAAAAATTTTTGTTTAAATGTGTCATATTGATGATCAAAGATTTGTTTTAAAGGATACAATTATTGACTAGGGGGACTTTAAGTATATAATATTTCTATTTTGTTTCTATTACAGCTTTATTTTAATTGCATAAAAAATATTTTTAATGGTTTTAATTAACAATAACAACACTGACATAAAGAGATATGTAAGTGGGTTACAACTGCATTCATGACGAATG
The DNA here is from genome assembly GCA_036326025.1 of Chrosomus eos. NCBI lineage: Eukaryota > Metazoa > Chordata > Actinopteri > Cypriniformes > Leuciscidae > Chrosomus > Chrosomus eos. The sequence goes on along the minus strand of CM070818.1, from coordinate 41,199,518 downwards.
GAAGCTTATAAAGATAATTGCAACTTTTTGGGATTTATAAAGTAAAAATTGCAAGAAACTTTTTAGTCTTCTTTGCTCAGAATCGGACTTGATAACAATTGCCATATCTCACAAATGTCTAAAAAGATCTCGCTATTCTGACTTTATAACTCGCAATTGCGAGAAAATCAAAGATTTTTGTGAGAATAACAGTCGCAAATACCTTTTTTATTTTTTATTCAGGGCGGAAACAAGCAGCTCATGAGCCAGGAACCTTGACTAAATTTAGGATTAGCAATTTGAAGATGATGGTTTGTCTTGTTTAGGACTGTATAATATATCCGGGCGCTCAAAGTAATGTGCATTGCTGCAATGACACCTAAAAAAACTGAAGAAAAGAAGCACTAAAAAACACTTCATGCTTTTTTTTCTAGATCACTAAAGTGGATGAGAACAAACGTCTCGCTCATGTTTATCTTTTCACCAGCAAGAACTTCCTTGACACAAGCTGCAGTTTAAACCAACAGCTGGCCGACTCAGATCTGTGGAACCACCAGAAGGATGTTTTCCTAAGCAGCCGAGGGCCTTCAAAAGCCCTTATCGCCCCGAAAATCAATGCCACCATCCAGACCTCCAGCCTCAGCACTGATAAAGCCTCACACACACCCAAGACGATGTCATCACCGCTGGGGAGCCAGGGCACACCTCCAGGCTCTCCGCCTAAACAGCTGGCTCTTCCACCACTGCTGGAGTTGCCTGAGATTGGGCAGAATATGGATGTGTTTGTTTCAGTGGCGTGCCATCCTGGCCACTTTGTGCTACAGCCATGGCAGGATATGTACAAACTGGTGGTTTTGATGGGGAGATGATTCTGCGTTATAATAAGATGGAGGAGAAACCGTTTAAAGTGGAGAAGAACCAGGTTTGCGCTGCAAAGGTGGAAAACAAGTAAGCGTCTGCATTTGTGTGTGCGTCTAGGCCAGGGGTGTCCGGTCCTGTTCCTGAAGGGCTACTCTCCTGCAGAGTTCCTACATATATGCCTGAACGTTTCTAGTGATCCTGGTTCGAGTGTATTTAAATTGGCATGAAACGGAAGCTACAATAGTCTTTTATCGCGTTAAACGGCTTCACGAAACTAGAAAAAATGTAGGGCAGGGTTTTATTTTGTCCATCGGGAATTGATTGGATTGTTGGACCATTGATGTCATGCGAGTTACAGTTTGTTCCGCCCTCACGGCAGTAGAGTAGAGATGTCTTTGCAAGAGGAAGGGGAAGTTATTTTGTTAAACGATTACTAGGGCACAAAGATAAATCATTTATAATAAATTCTACAATATAAAAAAACTGTCATTTTTGATTTCATGGTGATTTTAATTTGGGTTAGAGCTAAACTGTCCTAGGCTGGACCCCCCTGGTCAAGGTAGACTACCAGCATAGAGTGTGATGTAAACCCTGCTCAAAGAGACATGGGGTATTTCAAGTGTTTTGTGAGGTCATGTGACCACTTTATCTCTGTTTCATTTTGCAGCTGGTACCGTGTATTGGTGAAAGGAGTTCTGACCAATGGTCTGGTCTCAGTGTTTCAGCTGGACTATGGCAAACACGAGCTGGTGAGCGGCACCCAGCTCCGGCCCCTCACCCAGGAGTTCTGCCAGCTCCCCTTCCAGGCCATCACTGCTCAGCTGGCTGGTACACTTCATTTCCTGTCACTTTCATTTCTCAAAACCCATCTATACATCATCCATTCAGAAGAGACTTTTTTCTATTATCACATGCAGTTCATGTAAATGTTCCTTCAACAATATTCAATAAGCTCTAATGATGAGAAAAAGCTGTGTGTGTGTGTGGTGTGTGTGTGTGTGTGTGTGTGTGTGTGTGTGTGTGTGTGTGTGTGTGTGTGTGTGTGTGTGTGTGTGTGTGTGTGTGTGTGTGTGTGTGTGTGTGTGTGCTCGTACTCGTTAAAATGCTCCAATAACAACAACTGATACCATGCAGCATGTGAATATAGTGTTTGTGTCCAGACAAAGAAACTCAGACAACAAAGTGTAATGGGGATAAAAGAGAAGACTGTCTATGAAGTAAATGTATCTAATCATTGGAATATTAAACAATATACTGTATGCATGTAGTAACGTCTATGGAGGTGCTAAGCGAAAAAACTCTCCGTGGATTAAATGTGCAGCGGCACAGACGTTGAGTGAATCCCTTTTTCACAGACATCAGTGGAAAGTTTGTCGTTCGGTTGGATATGTAAATGGAAAAGAAAGTCAAACGATGCATGTGTAGGTAATGTTAAAAGAGAGAGAGAGAGAGAGAGAGGGGAGAGAGAGAGAGAGAGAGAGAGAGAGAAAAGAGAGAGAGAGAGAGAGAGAGAGAGAGAGAAGAGAGAGAGAGAAGAGAGAGAGAGAGAGAGAGAAGAGAGAGAGAGACTTCATTCAACTTCTATTGAATGCTCTTGGTCGCTGATCGTTAGAATGAACAGTGAAAGTAACAGAAGCTCATACAATACATTTTAGCAGGCTTGCATGAAAACAACTGAAGGAAATATATGTTTACTAAGCAAATTAAGCCAACTAAAATTATTCATATTCTTTTGATTTCTTTACCCAATAATATATAAAAAGAAAATTGCAAATGCAGTGAAAATAAAGGTATCGTTATTGGCAAGTATCGTTAAATTGTCAGTGTCAGTAAAGACATTTATGTAACAGCACATTTCTATTTAAAAATATTGTCAGTCTTTTGAACTGAAATAAATCACCAAATCAGCATATTATTATGTTTTTTTTAAGGAATCATGTGACACTGAAATATGTAATGGCTTCTGAAAATTCAGCTTTGCCATAACAGGTATAAATTAACATTATATAATTTCAATATATTTTAAAATGTATTTTAAATGGAAAAAAATATTTTTTACTGTTTTCTAGATTTTAAAAAATGCAGTCTTGGTGAGATTTCTTCAAAAACATTAAAAGATCTTACTGACCCCAAACTATTAAACTACAGTATATAAATAATAAAAAAGTTAGTTTTCAAAAGTGTAATAAAGCTAGTTTCTTTTAAACCGAATGAGTGAAATAAAATATACCTGGCAGGATAAAAGGAGCCAAAAGAGAACAACACTAGAAGGAGAAAGGGAATTGCTTGATACTTGACTGAGTATAAATTTGTCTTTTCCAAATTCAGGTCACTTACCAAAGTCCTCAACAGACTGTGTGCTGTTTGTACTATCACTCCTGTTTCCAAAGAGGCTTGTCAAAGTCCCTGACCCATATGGGCTGCATGCATGATAGGAATCCCGAAAGAGCTCACATCAGAACTGCTCCTTGTTTTCATGCATCTATTTCAACTAGGACTTTTTGCATTCTGTTATGTAAGTGCAGTAGATCTAAAAGTGTGTCTGATCTTTCCAGGTGTGAAACCCAGGCAGTGGTCCGAGGAAGCCTCCATTGTGTTCAGGAACCACGTTGAGAAGAAGCCCCTGGTAGCTCAGCTGGAATCGGTGCAGGAGGCGGCACAGCCCTGGGACCGCAAGGTGGTGATCTTCTTGGTGGACACTTCACAAGAAGAACGGGACATTTGGCTGCATGACATCATGGCTGAACTCACTGATGAAATGACCAACGCATCGTAGAAACCCTGGTCAAACTTTAGAGTGTTCTTGAAAGGTTCTTGTTCATTAGTATGCTATAGATTAAAGGTTTATTTTTCCAAATCTGACTTGGACGCAGATCTGCGCAAGCAAAGTTGAGTTGAAAGGTTAAACTTTTAGACAGAAGTATTGCAATTTATAGCAACTTGAATGTTAAACTAGCAGGCTAGCAGCACCTTTTCATGCTCTTCGCTAGCAGTGTTAACTCTGGTGTATATTCTTGGTGAGAGAGTAGGTGATGCACTCCATAACCTTTAACTCAAAATAGCTGTGGAGATCCATCGTCAGTGAATTCATGCTTTCATCTTCTATGGGACCTAAAGTTAAATCATGATCACTACAGCTGTACCAAACCCTGATGCGATCAATCATTTTTCATAATGTATTTGAAAACTGTGATACATTATGTAGGTTTGACTGTCCAGATGATGTGCTATGGGGAGGCATGCTTCATGCTTTTGAGTATAGCATGTTACAAAGCTGCCAGATTACTACTTTATGGTCCAAAAGAGACTAACAACGCACAGTGCTCAAACTTGCACAAAGCTGATAGTGTCATTTCAAAAACTGTTTACATGAAGAAGATTTTTGGAGTCTATAATAGTGTAAAATGCAAGAGGAACGGCACAAGCCGTCCACACTCTAGGCGTATGTGTTTGAGCTCTGGTTTTAGCATTATTTATTTAGCTTTTACTTTATTTGTGTCTTACTAATAGTATAGTGAAGGCATGGAATGTTTGGGGTTTGCCACAATGTGACCATTCAATGTATTTAAGGTATTTTAATAGTATAGTTTTATTACCTGAATATGAGTTAAACTTGTTGAAAGCATGTAGAATTTCACGTGTGTGATAAAACTTAGAGATAAAAGTGGAAAAATCACTGGTTGTATCCCTATATTTAAATTGAATAGATTTTCTTTACCTTAAAAGTCAACATGAAATCAAAATTGAACCAATTTTCTTTATTAATATACCTTTTTGGTCTTATTGTGAATAAATAAAAAATGTCTTTGCAAACTTTTATCAAAATTAAATAGCTTGTTCCTTTAGCTGATGCTTGGGGTGGGCGATACGGCCAAAATATGATTTCACTTTATTTTATCTTTAATTATTAAAAATTAGAATATATATGCATATTACAAATAATAGGACAAATACAAATATAAGATACAAATGAAATAAACAGTAGGCCTACTTTGATTTCTTACAGCTACCGTAGGTGTATTTGACAGTATCATTCAAGATATTGAATAAACAAATATAAAAATAAAACACTACATAGACTTCACTGTATGAATTAAATATACACTTGATTCTTATTAAAGCTGCTAAAGTTATTCAGTCAAGAGCAGTGAGTGATTTTCTCGTTGTCTTTTGTTCTTTGATTAACATGAATGACACAGATGACAGCAGGTTTATTAGGGGGTATTAGTCTGCCCACTTACTCAGGCGGCTGATGTTATCAGAAATACTAGACTATGGGGGAGAGATGGCTTTTGAGTGTTGGAATACGAATTAGAATCGATATTTCATTGAAAATGAACATGATGCGATCTCGAAAACACTCATACAAACAAAGGAGAATATTTCATTTTTTCTACCTATTTTTTCCTTGTGTTGGATTAAAAAGTAGGATGCATTTTGGAGAGTAGACCCTTACATTGAAATGTGTGCTGATGTTTCTTGGATTCGTCCGAACTGATCCGAACCAAAAGATATTGCCGTTCATTTTATTCATGTTTACATGACAGTCCTTCAGGATTTCATTTAACCCTTTCCTCTCTGGTCTATTGATTGCAAAAACAAGTTCAGAACATGATTCTTGAGTGTTTTAGCTTTCAAATGATGCATGATAGTCAGTTGAATATTTGTTATAAAACAAAGGTAAAAAAAAAAAAAGGTAATAAAAGTAGACACGCCTCCATGGCCCGTGCTAGCTAAGGAGTTAAGTACTGTAAGTAATGATATGATAGATATCAGTAAGTGGTTCTCAACCAGGGGATGATTATTTATATTATTAATTAATATTAAGCCACAGGATGATTATTAATATATTAATATAATTTAAATTTAAATAAAATCATATGTAAACTGACATTTCTTATTTTTTACTCCAATAACTATTTTATAGTTATTGGCCTTTATTCAAGAACATACTGTACAGTTCTAGAAACGTCTGGAATCACAAAATGAATCGTGGTTCATTGATTTAATACATCAATACTCCTCGTTTCTGTTAATAAAAAAAGTTTGAAAACAATTAAAAGTTTGTCAATTAAAGCAGAAACATCAGAAATATCTTACAGTTTGTCTACTTTCAAAAGAGAAAGTTCTAAATCCATTTGTCCTGTTGTTGGAAGTAGTGCAAATGCATGGAATGGAGTACATCAGAAATGGAACGGCATCAGTTTACTTTGTGGTGTCGTAACGTGGCGCCACATCCAGTAGACGGTATCACTGATTATAATGGGCTCTCTTTGTCACGTCATGATTGTAGTCTGGTGTAGATGTAGTTTTAGCCTAAAAATATTGTGTTGGACAATGAGTCAAAAAGGTTGAGAACCACCGATCTACATCAATAACATGAGTCTTGCTTTAAAAACAATTTAGATTAATCACCAGTGTTTATTCACATCATGCATTCATTCAAATCCATTCAGCATCAAAATGTGAAAATTTAAATACAAACTAATGATAGAGATTGAGGTTTAAGAGATCTGAAAGATGGTGGTTTTATCATGGAGGTGTAGTAATAGAAGGAGAAGACGGTTGCATCCTTTGACACCTTCCCGACATCACTGCAGTTCATCGAGCACTAGTCGGCAGCACTCGCCCACTTTAGCCGGCTCAGTGACCCTGGCGTATTTAGAAATCTGAGAGTTGACGCCCAAAGATCGTGCAAGGTCCTTTGCGGTGTTGTCCCCGGCCACTGTGGTCCCCAGGGCCACCAGAAGCCTGAAGACGGCCTCTTTGTCCTGTACGACCTCTAAGGCAGTGCTGGCCACCGACAAGCACTGTGCCTTGGCCTCGATCTCAGCGGATTGACCGTACAACCTTCCAGCGTAGTTGAGCAGCAGGGTAGCCAATGCCACGTGGATGTTCTTGTTGCAGACGGCACGGAGGTCTCCGGCCCGGGACAGGACTGTGTCACGGTGCCCCAAGAGTAGAGCGCGGCCGTGGGACCCAGAGAAACAGTTGCAGAGAGTGCGGAGCGCCAGCATTTGATTTGCAGGCCTGCCTTCGGGGGTCATGAGACCCAGGAGATGGTTGCAGAGACTGGCACCCTCTGTCCCGCCACAAAGCTGGGCATTGACTTCAGGGTGGCGCACAGCCAAGCGCAGGATGTCCAACACAGGGAAGACAATGTCTGAGGAGGGAGATGATGACTGATTAAATTGAATGAGCTTTACTATAGTACTTACTACAATCTGTTTGATGGGCTATTTTGATTTACAGAGAAACAGTTTGGGATTAACGTCACGATGAAACAGAAGTAGAAACAGATATTTTCACTCATCAGAGTGTAATGGATTATTGAAAAAGAAAAAAAATGTTTGCGCAAAAGGAATTTTAGCTTTAGTCATGTGACGCATATTGTACCAATACATATTCATGGTGCCTGTTATGTGCTATTCACTTTCACAGTTGTTAAAATTCTGAAGACCTTGATAATTGGTTTCATTAGGGTTGAAGGTAGCTAAACTCTGCTGGACCTTGGCCCTCCAGGAGCAGGACTGGACACCCTTGCCCTCAGTGATACTTTGCGAAACATTGGTAGTATAGTGAATAGTTTTAGTTTTTTTTAATAAAGTAATCTCAATGTCTTGCCTTCTGGCCAGTGGCTAGTCCTCCAGAGAACACTGATCTGGTCTGCTGTGGGCTGTTCTTGGTTCTTCAGGTCTGAAACTAGCATTAACAACTTCTCCAGACAGTCCAATGCAGTGTCACTCAGCTTATGGTCCGCAGGAGCATCGTTGTTCAGCTCCCGAAGCTTACCTATGTGTAATATTGGGGAAATGTTATGTAGGAATACAGGAGAAGTTATTGTCAACAAATATAATATTATCCATTGAGGACCCGGCTCTCCAGGGGTGCCTGGACCACCCAATCACGAGGGGCCCACGGAGATGAAGTCAAAAACACTTTAAATGCATACACGCAGACATACATGCATATATAGCAGGGTTTCTATAATTCATTTAGCAAAAAATAAAACCATAAAATAATTTCTTGAAATAAAAGAAAAATTACCTGGAAAAATAATTTTTTGTTTGACTAAACTTTTAACTAAACTTAAAAAATATATAGATATATTTAGGAAAAAAATACAACAAAATTACTACAACTTTAAATTCCCCCTGTGGTGAAAATCAAGCTTTTAATGTTGTCATATGTCTATGTGGTGTTTTTAATATGCTTTAAGACAGACCATGTGCAAAAATCACAAGTCAACACCATTGCTGAGTATTTTTCTCCTTAAAACTGCAGTGAACCAAAGAGTCTCAAAAACGTGATTTGAAATCACTGGTGTTTCTGACGTCACAAACTACCTTCTTGTAACCAATCACGTCAATGTGTGATCGTCAACTCTGATTCTGATTAAGTCAAATTCTGATGTAAAAATGTCACTTACCAAGAATCTGAGTGATATTCGCCTGTTCAAACATAACTCCGTCAGTATTGGGGAAAAAGATGTTAGTTGTAGCTTTCTGGCGAGAGGAAGAGGAATAGGCACTGCCACCTGGAGAACATTGAGAGGTACATTAGTGCACATGATCTATGTGTGAGTGTGGCGCTGTGTATTTGCGCAAATCTATGTATTTTACCAGTAAAAGGATCAGCTCCGCCTGAAGGCCCTATGCCTGTGGATTCTGACCCGGGAATATACCGACCAGCTCCTGCACAAACGAAAACAAACATCTCACATAATCTACAGAAAACCTTTGGTTTCATATTAGAAAATAACAAGTGCTATTCAAAAAAGCATACCTGTGAAAGGATCAACACCAAATCCTTGGCTGCCTTCTCCTGATCCTGGGATGTATCGCCCTGCACCTGAAAACACAGGAGGAATATAAAACACACTTCAGTCTTTACCTTCAACTGAACAAGGTGGTGTATTAGGAATGGGCATTTCAAGCAAAAATAATATTCGATGACTGCTGGGAATTATTTGATTATTATTCGAAAATCGCACCCCTCCCTCCCCCATATGCTCACCGTAAAACGACGTTTGCTCAAATCCCGCTCCGCCTCAGAAATTACATTTCTCTACTGTAGCTTATATATGTGTTGTAGTCATTAAAGAAAACTCATTTAGTTTCATATTTATGTTTACGTTCACTACTGCGAAGATGGCGAGTCAGCATTGTCACAGACACAGAAAACACTAGTTTATTAATAAACAATTAAAGTGTCCCCTTGCTATATTTGACACATTCATAATAATTACTTTTGCCGGTTCTTTGTGACAGCTTTTAGGTGCGTTATTGGCAGCGTAACCCTCTGGTTACATGAACGTGTCACCACATCAGCACCGAACACATGGGGATTTTTTTTGGGACAATAATCGCACAACCTATTTGATATTCTATAATTAAATCAATTAGTTGAATATTCGAAAATCGTGACTCATCCCTAGTGTGTATGTGAATGTATACCACACCAGCTTTTTATTAGTGATTCGGTTACCTGTGAAAGGGTCAGCGACCGAGGGGGGGGCTGCCCCAAGAGTCTGGCCTTTAGTGTTTTCGATGATGAAATTAGCCACCTGATCCAAGAACATGGGGCTCAGGTCATTCTTCTCCAGGAAGTTGTGAGCTACTAGCCAGGGGTCATCGCTCACATTATAAGGCAGCTTCATGGGTGGACCGCCCTCATTCACATCGATGGTGAAGACAAAGTCGTACTCCTTTAGGCAGAGAAAGTACAGAGGTTACAACATGATTCCAACTTGATTAGCAATGGTTTAACCTTTGGACATTAAACAAAGATTTCATTTAAACCACTGACACATCCATATGAACCACAAACATGAGCAAAATCTACTAGTGTCTCACCTTGCCTTCATACATCACTTGCTTTGAACTTTGCTGAGAAGACCCGCCCACTACATCTCCAATCTTCACCCAGCGTTCGTCACTCATGCTCCACTGATACGCTTCAACATTAGAATCCTCCTTTATGAGCCGCGTCTGTCCATCACGATTCCCTAAAAATATACCATAATACAGGGAGCAAACATTTAGATTGTATATAAACTTATAATTATAAACTTAAATTATAATTTAATACTTACTGTATATACATTACCTTTCAAAAGTTTGGGGTTGGTAAGATTTTTTTTATGTTTTGAAAAAAGTCTTATGCTCAAGGCTGCATTTATTTGAGTAAGCGAGCACAGTAAAACAGTCATATTGTGAAATATTACATTTTTTAAACAACTGTTTTCTATTTTAAAATGTAATTTATTCCTGCAAATGAATGTTCAGCATCATTACTCCAGTCTTCAGTGTCACATGTCTTTAGAAATCCTTCTAATATGCTGATTTGCTGCTCAAGAAACACCTATTATTATCAACTTTAAAAACAGCTGTGCAGCTTAATATTTTTGTGGAAATGGATTTTTTTCCAGGATTCTGTGGTTAAAGTTCAAAATAACAGCATTGATTTGAATAAAAATATATTTTGTAAATACATGTCTACTGTCCCTTATAATCAATGCAGCCTTGATGAATAGAATTATTAATTTATTTCAAAAGTCCATAATCTTGAATGGTAGTCTATTCTTCATTCACACTATTGATCCATTATAAGCAAACACGTTGCTTAATGTTCTTGAAAACACTGCATGTGTACAAGGCTTACCTGGTTCATTGAGGTGTTCTCTCCCAGGTAAGTCCTCGATCTTGATGTCGCCCAAGTCTCCAGTCTTGGGATCGATGATGGCTTTGGAGAGCTCGTCCTCAAAAGCCTGTACGTCCTGAGCACTTGCTACACGCTCTTCGCTCTCAGTGAACACACGGATAATGCCATCGCTTCAGAGAAACGTGAAAAGCTCAGCCTCATGCAGGCTAATAAATTGCTACTAGTAAATGAAACAGAAATAGTATGTATACCTGGCTCCCACAGCAATGTCTCCATTAGGCAGAATACAGCAGCACCACACTGACTGGGCAGGAAGACGGATAGTCTGGGAACATTCCCCTTTCCTCCACACCCTCAGTGTCCTGTCCTCTCCTGTGCTTATGAAGTCTATGACAGAAAAAAAAAGAAAAGACAATATGGGAGATTTTATGCACAAAAATGTAGCAAACATATGACAAAACTAAAGGTAATCACCTTGTCCGTTAGGAAAGACAGCAAGGCTGTAGATATAGTTAGTGTGACTGTAGTAAATCTGCACGCATTCACCCGTCACCATCCACCGTCTTATACTGGCGTCATTACTGCAGGAGAAAAACTCCACGTCGTTTATCACCGCGAGCCCTCGCACACAGTCCTCATGACCTGCAGGACACATGTTTCAAATATGACAGTCAAACATTGCATTTCACCTGTGCCACAATCTTTACAAATGGTGACCCCTTCTGGAGAGCTGTAAAAACTAAACAAGCTCCACAGTTTCTGTATTTAGCATCAATGTTGTCTTGTAAAAAGCATTAGAGCTATCAGTTGCGCTAATATACCAGTGTAGGTGTTCTCACAGCGTCCGGCTTTCCATAACTTGATGGTCTTGTCAGCTGATCCAGACAGCATTAAGCCCTGATCCGGTAAAATGAGCACGGCCCACACAGCAGCCGTGTGTCCCTGAGGAGTAGCAATAACAGAAGAAACCAGTCAGCACATATTCACACTGTTCTGAAATCGATTGCAAGCAATATGAGCGTATCTGAGCACCATCTTAAAGAGACAGTGTGGGGGGAGGGAGACATATTTAAGAAAAGCTGTGGTGTAAGGCTGCATGATGTGAATTTCTTTATTATTAAAATTTATTTATAAAAATGTGATTGCAAATGCGATTAAAAAAAACCTCCTGGTCCAATTTGGACAAAAATATTTTTTGTTATTATATGACTATAATTATTATTATTAAATGAAATTGCAATATTTTTATTTTACTGTTAAAAATAGTGTAAAATATAATACATTTATTAAATAATGTATATATTAAAATTAATTTAAAAAACTGAAAAGTTTATACTAATATATATTATTTATATTATCTTCATTTCTTCATTTTAAACCATATTGCTTTTATTTTGGCAAAATAAAAATAAAATATTTGCTTCTCATAATGAAGTTTATTTAATGAAGTTCTGGAGGAGTACGTTCAGGTAATCCAACCAATCAGCGTAAGAAGAGACCTGTTCGCGAGAATGAACCTCATTGGTTCTTGTTGAAGCTCCAAACGTGCTGCATAACATGAGAATGAACCTCATTGGTTCTTGCTGAAGCTCAAACGTGCTGCATACATAACATAACAGTTTTACGATCTCTTTATGAACATTTTGAAGCGTCAAAGTGGTAGTTAAGTTGCTGTCAATGGAGGAGCAAAAATCTCTCATATTTCATCAAAAAGATCTTCATTTGTGTTTCAAAGATGAACGAAAGTCGTATGGGTTTGGAATGACATGAGGGAGAGAAATTAATGACAGAATTTTCATTTTTGGGTCAACTAACCCTTTAACTCTATACGATTGCATGTACAGTAAGTGTGAACTGGTGAAAACAATTTGGGAAGATAGTTTTCACATGTTGTGCTCCCAAATGGATATTAGAAGGGGCCAAAACTCACATGCATAGATGAGTTCATGTACAGCAGCATTTACTGCGAACCGAGCTGCTCCAAAACACTGAAAACATCAGATCACGAGCTGCTCACGTGTAAAAGAACACAGTGCCATTTATTTATTTAATTAAATGGCATCCTTTGCGACCTGATAATCACACACTAAACCAAAGTGCGATTACAGTTTTATTTTGATTAATAGTGCAGCCCTAATGTGGTGATACCAAGAACAAGAACCCTGGCATTTTACCTGTAAAGTCATCATGCACTTCTCTCCGAGCCAGACTTTGGCTGTAGTGTCCCATGAGCCACTCAGTATTGTGCCAAATTTGCCAGCTGAGAGTGTGCAGACTGTAAACACACACAAAAACACCAGGAATGGGTACAGAAATCATTCCAGGGCATTTCAAGAACAATGCATGCATTTAAACCACTGTGATAAATAATTAGCAGTGAACAGTACCTGTGTTTTTGTGACCCTTGAGGGTGAACAGAGGGTCTGGTCGGTCTAGTGAAAACACACAGATGTTGTTGTCGTGTCCTCCAGTGGCAATGAGCCCTCGGGGATATGTTTCATTCGGAGCGATGATACACACACAAGACACAAAGTTTGAGTGGCCGTTCATGCAGAGCATCTCAGTAAAGGCCTGGTTTTCACTGCAACAAAATATAGAAGAGTTAGCCATGTTAACAGTGTTTATGTCATTTTTAATAGGACTGTTTTTATAATGCATTTAAAATTGATCCTTTATACACTACTATTCAAACGTCTGTATTTGGTAAGATTGTTACATGTTTTTTTTTTAAAGAAGTATCTTACGCAGCAACGCTGCATTTATTTAATCAAAAATAGAGTAAATACAGTAATATTGTGAATTACAAAACAACTATTTTCTATTTTAATATAATTTAAAACGGAATTCATTCCTTTGATGGCAAATCTGAAATTACTTCAGTCATCAGTGTCAAATGATCCTTCATAAAACCTTCTAATATGATAATTTGCTGTTCAATATTGAAATATTTGATGAATAAAAAGTTGAAAAGCATTTATTTTAAATAACCAGGTAAAGGTTTTTACAGTCACTTTTGATCAACTGAATACTGTACATCCTTGCAGAATAAAACTATTATTATCTTCTTATTTTTAAGACAAAATAAATAAATACTGACACCAAACTTTTGAGGTGTATAGTGTATAAATATATATAATTTATTTGTTTTACTTATGTTTTGTTTTTAATTTTTGCCTAATTGAATATTAATCGAATCCAGAGAACGCTTAGAGGTTTAAAGGGACATTCTGTCAACAATCTGTGTATCCTGCTATGACTTTCTTCGGTCGATCACAAAAGGCAAAATGACACCCTCAGTCACCCTTTACGGCCATTATATGAAAAAAATAATAATAATTATGCTGGAAGAAAGAAAATCCATAGGGGTTTGGAACAATAAGACAGTGAGTAAATAATTTCTTATTCATTTAGGGTGAACTATTCCTTTAACGTTACGTTACATTAGTGGAGTGTTGTATGTCAGGAAAGCAACACCGGTCAGTTTCGTTTCAGATATGATGCTCATGAGTTGGCAAATTTCACTTGATTTGGCAGCCCCTCTCAATACATTACCTCTACAAACTGTAAACCACTTAGCTTAGTAACCAACGGAAACAAAAGTAAACCGGGTAACGATATTATACACAGCAGCAGCAGTAGGAGGAAGCTGTTGGTGATGTACCTGGGGTTCGGTACCCAGAGCCGAGCGGTTCGGTCCCTGGACACGGACACAAAGGCTCCGTCCGGAAAGGCGGCAGCGGCGAGACCCCTGACATCCATCTCGTGCGCGGGCAGAGAGCAGCGCAGTCTGTATGAGTTACTACCGGACATTATTACTGATGAAAGACAGCGATCACTGCACGCACTGACACAGCAACACTACACACACTGCATGACGGGAGAACATTCGACAGAATAAACGTCCTGCTATCAATTAATATTCTGCCCTACTTATAGCACATAAATGTAACATTTTACGAGTATAATATCATATGTATGTAAATAATATTTAAAATGATAATCATTTTGAATATAGACTTTTAATATAGACCAACGTTTTAATGTAGAAGACTTTTAACTTGTTTTTCCTTTGTGAACTTCAACCCGGAAAAGCTAGTATATTGAGTTGTTGTTTTTTTGCCCTCGGATGAGGTGAATCTGTCAAAATCATGTCCACAAATAAGAGGATAACGCTTATATTTGGAGGCTTTATTGCAGCTGTAGCTGTGGCTTTTTATCCTATATTTTTCCACCCTCTCACTCACTCTGAAGACTACAGTAAGTCTTTATCATTGACTTTAGTCACTATGACACTGCACATGTGTTGTTGTTTGTGAATGATGTAATCTAAAAAACATCACGTTCAATTATATTGCATTTTCTGACCCAGTAGTCTTATAATCAGTATATCAGTTTCAGTTTAGGTAGTGAAAGCATTAATGTAAATAATAGACTATTTGTGAAGGATTTACACGTCACTGACTGTATAATGTTAAAGGAGTTCACTTTTAAAAAAGCTTTTGCTGATATTTTACTCACCCCCATGTCATCCAAGATGTCCACGTTTTTCTTTCTTCAGTCGAAAAGAAATTAAGGTTTTTGATGAAAACATTCCAGGATTTTCTCCATATAATGGACTTCATTGGGAGCCAAACGGTTCAAGGTCCAAATGAGAGTTTCAGTGAAGCTTCAAAGAGCTTTAAACGACTCCAGACGATGAATAATGGTCTTATCTAGGACCCTTTGAGTCATGGCTCGAAAAAAGATTTGTTAATTTTGATGAACGAGTTCGAACAGGACAGTCACGAACGCTCATCACAGAACAGAGCAAGGCGAGCATTTGTGCTTAAAAAACTTAAACTTTGTTATTTATTTTTTAAATGAGCGATGGTTTCGCTAGATAAGACCCTTATTCATCGTCTGGTGTCGTTTAAAGCTCTTTGAAGCTGCACTGAAACTGTCTTTTGGATCTTGAACCGTTTGGCTCCCAATGAATTCCATTATATGGAGAAAATCCTGGAATGTTTTCATCAAAAACCTTAATTTCTCTTCGACTGAAGAAAGAAAGACGTGGACATCTTGGATGACATGGGGGTGAGTAAATTATCAGCAAAAGTTTTTTTTAAAAGTGAACTACTCTTTTAAATGGAAAAGAATACTATTTTTTTTAAAAAGTAACGTTACCTTAATAAGACTTTATATTATAATTAACTAAAACAAAACAAAAAACGTTAAAAAAAACAATTACATTGATTACTTGAAATAAAATAAACATGCACTAAAACGTATTTTTATTTCTGCAAGCTGCCAAGACAACATTTCTCATTCTTTAGCTTAAGTTGAAATACAATAACAAGCTAAATAAACTAACTCTAAAAATATCATAATAAAAACTATACAGACATATAAAAACAAAAGGAATAAAATGACAAAAACAATTCAAATAAAAGCAAATTATAAAATATAATCTAATTCAAAATATTAACATGTTTAAATAATACATCAAAATATCACACTGAGATTAAATTAAAACAATTTTTTTAAATTGTTTTAAACATTTAACAAAATAATAATAAAATGGTAGCTCAAACAAACAAAGGAAACCCAAAAGTAAAGTGGAAGGGTCTTGTTTTTGTAAGATTCACCAAATAAAAAGTTGAACATCAGCGTTTCTGTAGTCTAGAGTCTGAATTGTTGTTCATGTGTTGTTTCACAGAGCAGGTCCAGAAGACGAATCGATCTGGAGTCAATCAAGCAGATGTGCAGCCTGTTGGTAAGTCATGCCCACTTTTTAGGATATTTGTTAAGTGTTGTGAGTGAGTTTGATTTATTACACTGTTAGCAAGTAGGGCTGTAAACATAAATGTGATATCTGACGTCACGCATGTGATTAGTAGTTTGAATCATTAAGTAGGATCGTTTAGTGGCAGGAATATAGATTCTAGTACATAGCTTACTACAGTTTATTTGCATTAGGCCAATATGAATGCTATTTAACTGACAATAGTTTCTTTATATGATTGTCCTGTTATGTGTCCTATTTGAATTAGGTGTGAAGATCTGGTCTGATCCCTACAAGCCAAAATCATGATTCCAGTGATACATGTGTGGATGAAAACTGAATGAATAAACATGAGGACTGACTCAGTAACTCAGTGAGGAGGATTGCGTATTTGTGACACACTTACAATAGCCTTTTGCCACCATGCATCAAATGAGGCTTTAAGTGTGTGTGCGTGTGTGTGCGTGTGCGTGTGCGTGTGTGGAAAAAGGATTGAAACTAGAATGACTGATCAACAACCTAAAAATGTGTTGCTTTGTTAGTCAGCACTTAAAAATATTATGTTCATGAATCACTTTAATGTTAATTAATTCTGGTGTATGTACAGAGTGACATAAGATTGTTCTCTATCTATTATGAATAAAATACCTTGGAACTGTTCCTCAACTTGTCTATTTGTTTCACAAAAATATGACCACTAGATGGCGGTCACACTTCATCTTCTGGGAAAAATATTTTCAGACCTTTGGTTATAGTTCATCATGCTTTATATGAAAATGTATTACAAGTGAGAAACCTATATGAAAAACCTACAAATCCATTAACATATTTACTGACATATTGCTTGAGACTTACTGAAATAAAAACTATAATTCAACTTTATGTGGAGTATTGCACAATGCACATTCATTAATATTAAGCCTAAACATGTGTTTTGATATCACTATTAGTAAGGAGGATAGTATGATCTCAGTATAAAATCAGTCTTTAAATGCAATATGTTTAAAGTGTACCTAAAGTATACTTGCAATAGTTCCACTTTAGCACAATCAAATATAGCTTTAGTTGCACCTCAGCTCTATTTCCGGTTAACTAAAGTGCATTAAGTATAAAATTAGTTGTTCCAATTTAGCTTTAGTATACCAATTTAGAATACCAAAAGTACAATTGCAGGGTATTTATATTAAGTATATAAATAAATGTATTTGTAGTATACTTAGCATAAAATTAATGTATTTCAAATACATTTGGGTACATTTAATTTTCACTAGGGACATTTTCACCACTAAATGTGCTTTTGTAATAGTTCTGCTGCTATTGTTCCTGATTAGATTTCTTGTGTTACTTTGGCACTGAAAGTTGGAAGAGTCATTTGGCCCTCAAAAGTTTCAAAATCTGTAACCCAAGACTAGCAGCACACCTCGGCCAGGACCCTGTGCCAACCAAGACCTGTTGTCATGGCAGCGGGACCGGGACAGCACCTGTGCATCGACGAGGCCCAAGGCCCTGCCCCTTTTTACCCAAGCGCTCGCTTGTGTGTGAGGGTCCAATGAATGAGACCTTGCTAAACAACGTTAAGTACGACACGAAGATATCATGCTCAGCCACTTTACATATAGCAAATTAAATATATTTAGTACACCAGGAAAATGTTTAACCTTTGCATTGTTAAGTTTGCTATTTAACCATGTGTGAGTGAACTACGGTTGCTTTGTCAATGGCATTGTGTCTGTTAAAATGAATGCATGTGAGAAAGGAACAGAGAAGAGACAGAAGGGGTTTACTAAAGGATGCAGAGTCCTCTGTCCCGCGGGACCTGCCGCATATCCAAGAACTGACATAATATCTCCTCACTACCACAAAGAGCACATTGCTAACCCGCACTCGAGAGCCTGCCAGCGCAGCAGCTGCCAAACGCAATAACACTTCACCCCCCCCCCCCCCCCCCCCCCACTCCCCATTAACTCAACCAACTCCATTGTTTATGGGATGTTGTTATTGTTGGTCGCCATTCAAAAAAACAAAAGAAAAACGTAAGGGCCCGGCCATTCGGACAACCCGAAGTGAAGAGAAGCGGAGGCTGAGAAAAGCGCAAAATTCCTCTCATTCCTCACAGATTCCTGAAAGGACGACAAGGCCTTGGACGCGAGCAGAGGCCGCCACAATGGGGAAATGTTAAAAAACTGTGCTAGAGCGACCTGAGCCACATTCTCGAAGTTACCCGACAGGCCTCTAAACAAGATCGGAGGAATCCTCCACATCAGGCTGTGCGTGGAAAATCATTTTTTTAAGTGTGCTTGTGGGCTTTCATCCTCCTTAAGGAATCGAGGTTTTCATCAGGTTTAGTTGTGAAAGAGTTAAACACTCATAGCAGGGAGTCAGATGGCTGTTTCATAAGTCACTGTCTCTGTTGCGGCGCTCTATTGTACAGCTGTCCACAGATTGTGCTGCTGATATGAACTCAAGAGACAAACTTGAAGCCTCTTTTGCACTTTTCTAACTTGTCAGAGTTTTTTTAACAGAAATGGGACGCATACCGACTCTCCAGCCAAAGCTATTGGGAAATGTCAGAAATGATTTCCATTGGGAAAAATAAGTGCTTAGTCGAAACCGAAATCAGACATGGATAGAGTAGACATGGGGGAGTTGGTGTTTGTATTTGAAAGTATTCCCTTACAAATAATAAGTCTACTTTTAAGTTCATTTTATTGAGAAAACTTGAGTAAAGCTCAAGTGTATTTTCTAGGTACACTTAATATTCAGTAATATTATCATTTGACTACACTGACACTGATGGATGAGAACAAAGCTTGAACTGAACTAAGCTGGATGATGACACTATTGTCTTATAGAGCTGCTTCATAGCTGATTCAACTTTTTGTTTCATATTTGATGAATTTTGCAACACCAAAACTGTTATTGAACTGAACTGAATCAACATTGAAATGACCGGAGCTGAATAATGACAGTGTTGTCTTTTTAGACCTGGTTTACGGCAGAATTTGAATAAAGTTTAGATTGATTATGAGTTTCCTGTTTATTACTGTGAAACTGCTTTGAAACAATCTGTAAGTGTATTTCAATACTTATGGGGCTAAAATGGCAAGTTTACTAGTAACAAATTTGGTAACGTTTTATTTTACGACCCGCAAACAACTACGCAAGTAAACCGAAATTACGGTGTACGTTTCTGTAATTATAGCGTACTTCTGTGTAGGTATAGGGGAACAATATGTTAAGTTTGGGGTAATAAAGGGGTAACAAGCAGATATACAACCTGCAAATAACTTTGTATACGTAAACTGAAATTGCAGTGTATGTTTCTGTAAATATAGTGTACCTCCGTGTAGGTATAAGGTAATAAAGGGGTAACAAGCTATGCAAGCAAATTATTTATAATGTAATTATTTTAACAGTACCTATTATGTTAATATATTCCAGGCAAAAATTGTACGTCTGTTGTATATAAAAGTTATCATCACATTTCTGGCAAAATATGTTCTTGTGCAATTTTACATTTCATTTTGGCATCTGTGGGTTGATTTAACATTAATTAATCTAGTAAGAAAAGCCAATAAATTAATTTTTTATCATAATGTGCTTACATACAGCCATGCACGTTTCATTTTCAACCCACAGATGTCAAAATTACCCTGTAAAATTGCACAAGAACATATTTTGCCAGAAATGTGATGATAACTTCTATATACAACAGACGTACAATTTTTGCCTGGAATATATTAACATAATAGGTAGGCCTACCTGTTAGTTTTAAAATAATTACATTATAAATAATGTGCTTGTATATCTGCTTGTTACCCCTTTATTAGCCTACCCAAAACTTAACATATTGTTCCCTTACCTACACGGAGGTACACTATAATTACAGAAACATACACCGTAATTTTAGTTTACTTACGAAGTTATTTACAGGTTGTATATCTGCTTGTTACCGCTTTATTACCCCAAACTTAACATATTGTTCCCCTATACCTACACAGAAGTACGCTATAATTACAGAAACGTACACCGTAATTTGGTTTACTTACGCAGTTGTTTGCAGGTCGTAAAATATGTTTACATATTTATGTGTTACCACAAATTTTTTCTTTTCTATAGCTACTGTGAATTAACTAGAGAATTTATAATTATACTGTTAATCTACTAACTATACTATATAGCTCACATTTTGCTTATGAAAGTACACTTTTACTTTCAGTAAACTAATGGTCTTTATACTGGAAGTGATATAGCATCATATTTATAATTTAGTCAGACATGTTTATCTGTTTCTGTGTGGGTTAATAGTTGTGTTAAAAAGTTCAGGTTCAGTTCTCCCAATGTTACTGTAAGCTTTCCCATCCCAAAGTTACACTCTTGACTAAACTCGAACATCTATGTTTATATAGTATATACTGTAAAACATATGCTGGAGTACTACCTAAAAGAAGCAACAAAAAGTATGAAAAAAGTGTGATTTTTTTATGATTCAATAGGGTGGAATATGTAAAAAGGGTACACACAGGTCAAGTATACATGTAATACTAAATTAACTTTTCTTAAGTATATCTTGATCAAAAGATTAAGTACAAGTAGACTGTTCTGTACTTATCAGTATAAGCCAAGTTTAAGTATAAATCTAAGTACATCCAGAAGTGCGTAACTGAAACTATACTCTCATATTATTAGTTTAAAAGAGGTATACTAATAGCACACTTGAATAAACTTCTTTTTTGTAAGTGTTCAGTGGTGTGGGGAACTGAGCAACATTTTTCCATTTAAAGACAGTTGCATGTCAGGTTTTTACTGTTGGAGTGTTAACAGCTGTAATGAATCAAACGGAATCACTACCACTCTTCGATTCAGTTTCAGTGATGCCATTACTCTATTTATACATTTAACTTTTAAAGGGGTCATCGGATGCCCATTTTCCACAAGTTGGTATGATTCTTTAGGGTCTTCATGTAAAGTTTGTAACATAATTTGGTTAAAATTCCTCAATGGTTGTGAAAAACAACACCCTTTTTACCTCCTCAAAAACAGCTCTGTTCACAGCGACCCGTTACGGTGCATGTCTCTTTAAATGATAATGAGCAACAGCTCACCTCACCCATCTCTTCCTTGGGGCCTGTGGACACAAGACACAAGTGCTAGCCTGGTCCCACCCATAGACAGTATAAGAAGTGGACAGAGCCATCTCATTGAAACTCAGTTGAGACAGTTGAAGCCCATTTTTAGCGATTTTTGAGCACTTCCGTTCCTGACGCGCAGAATCAAACCGACTCAACTAAGCTTGATGACGTGAGCAACCTGTCTGACAGACGTAAATCTTCTAGTAGCTGTGCGTGAAAATTGCCAACGTTAATCTTGTAGAGACGGAGAACTTGAGCAAAGAGTTTTCATACCGAATTATTTCCAATTCCCCAAAAACGTTGTTGAAATATTTTGCCCCGTTGCTTTTATGGACTCATTATCTATGGGCTTCTCCCTTGACGGGACGTCCCCCCGATTGCCTGCGAGCTTCTCCTCCTGTCTGTACGGTAATTTCTGTACAGCGCAACAGAGAGTCGAGGGGTTATGACGCAATCGTTAGCCTATTTTTACAAAAACTGTTTCTACGGGGCCATAATGTAACATAGAAGGTAATGGAGCCCTTTATTGTCGTGTTTCTTTAGAAATAAATAATGGACAAATGGAGTCTTTAAACGCTTCAGATGTAAAGTTATTCGCTGTCAAAGTGACGCCAAAATGAATGGCAGTTAATGGAAATGCTAACGCAAGTGAAGTTCTGCTACAAGATGGCAGCACCCGCGAGGCTTCAACTTCCGGTCGATGGATTACCCCCTTGGTCCCACCAGACTCCCGTACGTTTAATTTGTACATAGAGTCTGGCACCGCTCCATTGACAAACTTTAACTTCCTTGTAGGCGGGTACTCTATTGAAGTCTAAAACTATTGGATCTGCCCAGAGTCACTCTGGATCTGCCATAACCAATCGCTAACGTTTGGTCGTGACATATGTATTTTCCCAAACCCCGTGGGGAGAATGGCCACCAACAAAACTAAGCAAAGATTGTTCTTGCCCCGGCTTTAACTTCTTGATATTCGGCAGCGTCGCCTCAACGGACCGAATGGCTTCGCTCGCATCTTTCTCCGCTGCCATTACTGAACTACAACACAAAATAACGCACGAGTCGACATCAACGTCATCGTTCTCAGCCACTCCCTCTGTTCGCTGATTGGCCCGGTAAAAAATTGACCGGAGAAAACCAAAGACTACAGCACAATCCCAGACGTAGTACTGAAGGGCAATTAAAATTGAGCGGATGTAGGAGGCCGGAGTCAGGCTAGTAAAGTGCTGCCTTGGCTGACAGTATACAAATGGCTGAAGGCGGAAATATGCTAATACGGGACAGTCCGTCAGTGGTCGTGGGCGGAGCATGAGCAATATGACATCATATTGCTCAGAAAATCCAAAAGCTTGATTATTGAGGGTGTTTATGCTTTTTGAGGGTACAAAATAAAGGAGTGAATTCATTTTTTTCATGGTGGTTGTGTCCACACACTGCAGAGACACATTTATATGCAAACACCATAAGTGAATTTTGCATCCGATGACCCCTTTAATTACTTATTCATTAGGTATTTTTTGATTTCCACACATTTACAGCTCACTTCTCTCTCCACGAGTAAGCATGTGTACTCAAAAGCTGTTAAAGACACACACTTACCAAAGCATGACTCACATTCTTCATCCCCAATGATATTATTCTCAAAACAACATAATTGCACCGATTGTTTCACTCTCGGGTTACCAGCTGAAGGAGCCTTGTGGAAACAGACAGCATAAGTATTTGGTAATGTCTGTGAAAATAATCTTTGGGAGGCTTTGCTAGCTCAGATGACACAGGCCAGCCATCGAGGGGCTTGTTGGGAACAGGAGGAGAATCTTCAGCATGAGAAACACTCATTAATGAGAAGCTAATGGGGTGTGTATGTGTGTGCGTAACTGTTTACCACCTGTGCTGAATCACTGAGCAAAGCTGCAGTCAGAAAGGCATCTCTGTTTTCCAGTAATGTATTTTTAATTTCCTAAACATGCACTGTTAAAAAAAGTTGCTGCCTTAAATTTTGAAGTACAATCAGCTTGGATGTTTGTCATTTTAACTTAAATTACATTAAACTGACTTTTAAACAGATGCGTCTTGTATAACATGTTGAAAACTGCTAAAAAAAAAAAAACAATGAAAAAAAGATGTTGTCATAACTTATTGATCATATAATGTTTTACAGTGCAGAAGACAGCAATAGCAAATGACAATGATCCAGCAATCCAATCAATTCCTGATAGACAAAATCAAGTCCCGCCCTACATTTGTTCTTGTTTGAGAGGCCATACTTCACAATAGGAAAGAAAAGACTATCAACTTCTGTTTCATGCTGACTTTAATGCGCGCAATCTTTCTGTTGGACTGAATATCAGATGGCTTTGTTTTTGCCTATACTGTATGCCCGAGTCTTGTTTGTGTCATATTGTTTAAATGAGTGATCTTAAATTGGAAGATGACCAATCAGACTGTAGTCTTATAAAGAAATGTTTGGCTTGACTGCCTCTCCTATAACCTGGCTGTCAGTTAAATAGCACAATATGAATTTAATAAGGCCCTTCAGATTAGTATCAGTGGGGTAATAAACTGTGAGGGGCCTCAGGCTACATTTCTTTTCAGCCTGGCTCAAGGTGTCCCTGTAAGCAAACTTCCATTAACAACTGACAATTTCAGCCTTGAAAACACTTCAAATCCACATCAAAGAGTTTTTTCAAAGGGTAAAGTTGTTTCAATGACTTTAATTCAGAAAACCTGGCATGGATTTTCAGAATTTGCCTCAAGAGCTAAATCACAATAAACAGGCAATATATCAGGTGAAAATGTGATATATGTTTGACATGGAAAAGAAAATATCAACCTCAATATGAATTGCGAATAAATATACTGAGATGCTATAAAATATGACCAACATCAGAGACAGATTTTGATTTTTAAAATCTCTGCTTTGGTCACCAGTGTGTTTTCATTGGTGGTTGTTGAGTTACTGAACTGGTTTTTACTGCACATATGATCCCCCACAATGCACGGTCAAAAGTAAATATTCAAACCACACAATCCTGTTGGTTTAAGAGCTGAAGAATCTGACCCACAGTATTTATTATAATGCTGGAGATATGAGTAAGACATATGCAGGAACATTAGCAACAACTTTATTCATGCTGCATATTGTCCGCTAACAAAGCCTATAAATTAAGCCTTTAAAAGTATACATATGCAACCACTATCTTCCATGACTTTCATTAGAGTGCAACAGATGACAGCACAATATACGGCCTGGCAGGGACTGAGGATTCTGGGAAAAGTCATGGAACTTTGGAAGAGCAACGGAACACAGTGCTGTCCACTGCTGGCTCGCAAGACCTTGGAAGAACCCTCAATATGGTGCTCGATCATGAGGTTTGCTGTGGAGAAATTAACCTCTACAAGCACTGCAAAAAGCTATTAGTGGTCAGAAAAACTGAATAGCCTATGGGGTTTTCCTTTCAGCTTTTATTAATGATGGAGGTTAATTTTTAGGATCATAGCCATTGGAATAAAATGAAAATTTGTGATTAGTTAGACCCATGCTTTTCCTGCCTCAGGGTCACAAGTAACTGGAGATTCAGTGGTTGTTCAGAAATGTTTCATTTCCCAATTTCTTAGATCTTTCTGAAACACATAAAAAATATCTCATATCGGCAGATTATGTAAGATTTTTTTTTATTATTGGAATCATTAAAATATTCCAAAAGTTTTGTCATGTTTTGAGTTTGTTTCTGATCTATTTTCCTGTTCTGTGAATGTCTGAGGGGCTGTTTACGTGACACCGTTTTCAACTAAAAACGTTAAACTTTTATGCGTTTTGGTTGTTCATTTACATGACAATGAAATTTTGGATGGCTGAAAACGCAAACTTTTGAAAACGGGTTTCCATGTAAACAACAACACAAAAAAAATGTGTCGTTGGTGCACGTGTTCAGTCTATAGTGTTTCATCAGCATCTAACGGCCTGGCAGCGAATACAGCGTTTTTAGTCGTTTTCGCGGATCTGTGTGAATGGGGATCATTTTGACAATGGTGTCGTTTGTACGTGGAAAACTTTTTTTGTTGTTTACACGGAGAAAAAAAATTGCATTTAGAAACCCGTTTTCAAAAGTTTGCATTTTCAGGCAAGTTGTCGTGTGTAAATGAACAGCCAAAACGCATAAAAAGCATTACGTTTTTAGTTGAAAATGGTAAACAGACCCTTAAAGGAAAAACTTCTTAGTTTTAAGCATATCGTTGTAGTGTAAACGCAACCTAAGTTCAGTTCGCCTCCGTTCTCTCCCTGCTAGTTTTGTTCCGGTGTGTCCAGTTAATAATTAGTCCTCTCTTGTTTTCTGTCTATTTAAGCCCTGTGTTTTGTTCAGTTCATTGTCAGTTCTATGTTGTGTTATTTGGTTGTTCTGTTCCTGAGATTCTGTTTTGACTGCTGCACTTAGACTCAGATCCTGTTTCACCCTTCCTTGCAACCGGCGGTGACAAGTTTGGGTTTAATAGGTTTTATTTTACAGTTTTAATGAAAGAAAACATTTATGCTCTCCAATGCTGCATTTAAAACCTTAATATTTTGTGCAATTTTATTACAATTTAAAATAACTGTTTTAAAGCTAAAACATGAACATTTAATGGCTTGCTTAAAGTTGTGTATTGCAACTGTTCAGATCCGATTCGTGTGCCGCTCATGCCGCTCTTTCGTTTTCCGGAATATCTGCATTGTCAATGACGTTGCATTGGCATACGCCTTTATTCCGTGCTGTCGCCTCCGCCGGTTTCAAAACATGTCTCAGTTTATTGTAATTTTCCTGCTTGTCCGGCACTTTGCAACAACGCAACTTTGTTTCTCAGTGACTTTCAGCATGTTTCTTATAACAACATCTGATGTTTATGTTTTATGTGGCATAAAAATCTGATCGGATTTAAATCGGATGTGCACAAAAATCGGATTTGCCTGACAGTATGAACGTAGCCTTTGTCCTCTTACAATGACAGGGAACACCGGCTAACCAGAATACAGAAAACACAACAACAGCTGATTAGACACAATTTTCATATCGATGCATCCTCATGCATAATGCCTTCCGTCTCATTAGAGAACTTGTGAATTTTAATTGGTGAGAACATCACAAAACAATGTCTGAGATGGACCATAAATGAGTTTTCCGATTATTGGAATAGGAGTTGTCCACGTATGAGCCCGCGAGACCAAAAAGTTGCTTTCCGGGTTAATAGCTGGAATGTTGTTTTAGCCTCTATGGAAGTTCAGAGCAGTAGCTGGAATAGTGTTTTATTCTTACTGGAGGATCTGTACACCAACTTTGTGATATATTTGTCTGACAACGTTGTTGTTTTCCTTGGAATTTTACTAGATTGACACTAACACTAGCACTGCAAATTCCTGAGCGCGTTCTAGAGAAATTTTCATTTGAAATGCCGCTCACAAGTGAAAGGGTATAATTACAGTCATGTTTGGTAGAGGCTTTAATTGCTGTCTTGAGACAGCCTTCCCCCCCATATATAGCTATAAATGCCAGTCCATACAGGGTGATTACATGGGCACTGAATGGCAAATAGATTGCGTGATATGATATTCGCTGTTGATTATCGAAATTCTTGGCTGAACAAATGCAGACGAATAAATGGCATCTGTACTTTTTCTGAACAGGTCACCATGGCATGCTTGGCTCTCAGTGTGGGTTTCAGAGACTGACCATCCTCCATCCTCCTCTGCCTTTTTCGGCCCAAACTGGGAGCGCGTGTTTGCGAGGCTGGCCGAGTCCCAAACCCGAGGTCTATACTGCTTCTGGCAGCGTACAGATTAAGACTGCAATTATAGATCTGGGTTTGGACTCTGCTTTGTTTGAGAAAATGGAGGGAGGTTTGGTGGGGTGGGTGATGTCATCTCTGGTTTAGAGCCGCACAGACTGGGATCACAGCGCTGGTGTTGGCTTACTGCGCTGCGTTGAGGATGAGAGAGAACGAGACGGAGAGAAAAGAAGGACGGCGTGAGTGTGGCACTTTAAATAGATCTCAACTGAATTGATGGGGCTTATAATCAGGGTGTTTTATGTGTAGTGTGTGTATGAACAATATGAACTGCCATATTATAAACGAGCTCTAACATAAGCTTATAACACTTAACAGTTTAGTTTAGTCTTTATGTATCATTTTGTTCCTCCCAGAGATAATAAACAGAGATGTCAAATGGGTTAAACAAAGTCCCCAGATCGCAGCACTTTTTCATGCTCACTACAAACAGGCCAAACCGAAGTTAGAGGAACTGAGTGAAGACAACATTTTTTACGACCACTTGCAGGCACTGTTTTATGAGACATTGTTAAAAAATGTGGGCACGCAGAGAATTTACACAGCAATACCACTTTATTTGTTATCCTTTCTTTCAGCAATGTTTGGATGAATCGGGGCTGAATGAGAGCGCAGTTAAAATAACACAGAATAAGTGTACTTGGGTAATCTTTTTGGTTGTTGTGGGGAGAGAGGGCTTTGCCCATGTAAACTTGCGGAGGACGGTTGGCTGAGAGGTCCGGTACAGTAATGTGAGCTGTGGTTGGGGAATAACACGGGGGGCGTTCGCAGCCCGCTTTTCCAATCTCCAATCTGCTATAATTTACTGCCATGATTCACAAATGGAGTCTGGCTGGGTGAAGAGATGAGCCAAGCGGCAAACAAAAGAGGTAGAACCAACATGTGCCAAAATAGTACAATGACACACGTGTTAACAACTAGGTTTTTAAAAATATTAATATTTTAGTTGAATTTATCTACTTACTATTTATAAAAACAATACCCATTTAGATTATAAAGATGGTCACACTAGAGTTTTCATTCATGTGAATGCAGGAGACTGGAAATGCATATTCATGCAAAGAAATTCATGCACATTTTATTGCCTTCCATATTCAAGATAGATGAAGTTTACCTGTGAATTTGACATGTGACCACAGATGATCTACTTTAAAGCTGCAGAACCACAGAAATTGCATTGCTGCAGAAACGTGGAGAAAATGTGTATTTTACATTTGGAATCATTAATGTTTTATGTTAAATTGATGTGGGGTTTTTTGTCTGTTACAGAGTCTGAAGAAATATCTCATGTCTAAAATTCTAGTGTGGCAGTAACTGGAAAAATATTTTGACATAAAGCTAGACTATATGTTTCCTACACTGATAAAAATGATTACGTGGTGAAGTAAATACTACAAAAAACAAACAAATGTAATTTCTACATGAAAAAATTTGTTAGGCAACAATTTAAAAAACGAAGTAAATTTTACATTAGAACTCAATTCAAGCTTGTAGAAATTAATGGTAGGAAATATATACGTTATAAAATGTAAAAATAACTTTTCTAATACTGTTGTTCCCATCAAGTACTGGGGCATTGTTATCATTTTTAGGTTTAGTATTGCCCTTTTGTGACATTTGGAGTTCATTTCTACTCAAAATGATACATGCATTGCATACTCAAAAACAATACAATAATTTCTAATATGTTGATATGGTATCTACACAATATTTATTGTATTATTTACTTAGTAAGTAAGTAAGTAAGTAAGTAAGTAAAGCATACACTTTAAAAGTGTGGTTTAATTCAGTGTTATATTGTTTGAGTAAAGTGTATTGCAAAGGAAACTTCAACTGAATAGAAATTAGGCCACTCAACCTTTTACTGGCCAAGTTAAAATGACTTATTTCCTTTGTTAATTTACTTAACTTAGTTAAGTAGAGTTTACTTAATTCCATATGTGAAATTTACTTTAAAAAAAGAAAAAAAAGTAGGGGAGACCAGGGACAGTTGTAACAGGGGACGGTTGTAACACCTTGAATTCCTCCAATCAGAAACAACCTAGAGTGATGACACTCACTGTGCTCATGCTCAGTTAGTTTCCCTCCATTTTTGCCAAAAAGGGAGCCACATTAGAAACTTCCTGAGAGAGTTATTGACAAAAGGTTGTTTTTGAGGTATAAAATTACTTTTATTTCTGATGTATTTTTTTGGATGCTGTTATAAGATAAAATATTTATGAATTCAAACAAGTATTATTAGAATCACTGTTTTGTAAGCTAAAAATAGAAATGGCTAACAAGTGTCAAAGCAGTCAAGCTAGCTCACATGAGATGAAACCATGGTTGGTGATACTGGGACGGTTGTAACGCCCCGTTACAACTGTCCCAGAATCACCAACCAAGTTTCATTTATATTTTAAAAACTAATTAAGCTATAAAAAAACTGATAGTTCCATTTAACGTGCAAATTAAAAGTAAAATATGCACTGTGCATTGCAAATTAAATCGAAAATGTCATCAAATCACATTTTAAGGTAACTATCTTTTTTTTTATATAAAAATAGTCAGTGGAAACGTGATTGCTTAAAGCATGCCAAATATAAAAAAGAGGAAGACAGAGAGGGGACCTGTGCTGGAAAGGGTAATCATTAGGCTACTTAGAAATATGAAATGAATAGTCACAATAACATCCCAGTGCGCATTTGATGTCAATTTAACATAAATATATAAATATAAAATTGGTCAAAATGACGTTACAAAATAGGTAAAAAATTAAAGTCATATTGACGTCAAAGTGTCAATGTCAATTTGATGTCAAGAGTTTGACCTCTGCGGATATCATTTTGATGTTATTTTGATGTCATGCTTTGTTGGCATTTGATGTCAATTCTATATCTATTTGATGTCAGGATGTCATGATGTTGATTTCATTGTAATGCTATTTTGATATCATTCAATATCAAGCTTCGATATCAATTCAACATAAATGTGACATCAAACATTGACTGTTCTTCAAACAGTGTCTGAAGCAGTGTTAAAGGCTGCGTTTACACTTGGCATTAACATGCGACCTGTATCTGGATGTTGTCCACATACACATTGAAAAGACAAGTGTAAACGCACATCTGATCGGAATGTTATCCGATCAGCGTGTCCCGGTTCGGAGGTAGTCGAGGACGCATTGTGATCGGATCTCTGTGAATTGTAAACGCAATCCAGCCATCGTGTCTGCATTCACAGGTGCACGTCATTTAAATCCCCACCCAGTCTCCCCACGTGCTGTCAGAAAATAATGTCCAGACGCAGACAATCAATTAAACACATTTGAACCTTACAAATAAATGTCAATATTTAAAACACTGTGTGTGTCATTTTTTATTTTATTTTAATTGTGCAACGATCTGAACGAGGCGATCGCCTATATAATCACAGCTGTGAGTCATGAGATCTTAATGAAGAGCGCTTTTGGAATAATGGGAATACACTTTTTATTTTTTAATGTTTTAAATGTTGAATGTTTTTGTTGTTTCAGCATGTTTATATAGCCATTGCATGCTATAACCTTACCCGATGGTCGATGATGTGACTTGATTAACATGATCAACCAGTTATTTTTGTATGATCAATAATTCAGCAGGAAATATTCCTTCATTCAAAAAACGTAATTTGATATAAGACTGGAGCTCGCATAGGAAAGTAGTGTATTGAGACACTACTTAATTTGTATCATCTTTACTCTTAATTTGGCTACCGACCTAATTTAAATATTATGCAAAAACAGAAATCCGATCGGTTTTCCAGATACAGAGGCTACTTAATATGAACAAATGTAAACGCAGCGTGTCCTGATTGGCTAATGATCCGATATGCTTGATCGGATCACGGTGATCGCATGTTAATGCCAAGTGTAAACGCAGCCAAAGTTAATGAGATAATGCTTTATGCCCAGCTGCACTACTTCCTGAACTTCAGCCAGCTCCATTGTTTCCTGTCTGCCATTATTGGACAAACTGATTAACCCAGGTGTGTCTGGTATTTGTTACTGGTCAGGCACACCTGGATTAATCAGTTTGTCCAATAACGGCAGACAGGAAACAAGGAGCTGGCTGAAGTTCAGGAAGTAGTGCAGCTTGGCATAAAGCCTATTAAGTGATTAACTGAGTGATGATTGGTCATTGTTAATGAACACCTGATGTTAACAAGCAGAATCACTGAAGGAGAAAATCACAATTTTAAGTCACCATTTTGGTGATCAATGTTTGCTTTAGTTGGGCTCTTGACCCTAATGTTTTTAACTTTAGATTTTGTTTGGCTGCTGAAACTGAGTGGTGAAGAGTAAAGGTGATCTGATGGTGTTGGTTATGTTTTGACATAATCATTAGAGGTCAAAATCTTGACATCAAATTGACGACACTTTGACGTAAATATGAATTTCGTGAAGTTATTTTGACATCAAGGTTTGATGTCATATTGATGTTAAATTGACGTCAAGGTGCCCGATGGGATGACTGATAAATAATATTGTCCATTTTGAGTAGGTTATATGATTAATTCATTATGTAGCCTATATTTTAGACATGTTACAACCGTCCCTGACATGTGTTACAACCGTCCCTGTACACTGGGACGGTTGTAACAGTGGAGAGACTGTATTAAAATTAATTTTGGAACCTGTACATATTTCATAAAACCACTTAAATACATTGTTTCAGCAGTTGACAGATTGAAGTTTATAATATAACAAATTGGTTATTCCAGTATAAATGGTTTTTGATGTATTGCTAAAAATTGCAAAAAGTATTACAACTGTCCCTGGTCTCCCCTATGTAAAAAAAAGAAAAGAAGCATTCAGTAGTGTTTGAGGCCTTAAACTCCAAGTTACTCGTGGGCGAACATTGTTTTGGTCTTCAAATGGTTTGAGGTTTGAGGCCTGTGGTTACAGGCGATCTTGATATCAGAGAGAATGTCACACATTAAATCACAATTTGCATTTTAATGGAAAAGCTGCACAATATATACGGTTTCACAGGCCTACTATTCATAAAAAAATATTAGAAAGCATATAGTGTACACTGCACAGTATGCAGTAGCCTAGTGCAAACATGCATGTCCTGATGTTGCTGAGTTAGACTCGTTCATGGATCAACATATTTTCTTGATCCTGGAACAACATTCCAGTCTGAACATTTTGCTGTAACCTTATCCCTATCCCGAAACCTAACAGTACTCATAACGTATCCCTAAAAAGCAAAATGATATGTGAATAACACTGATGTAGAAGCACCTAACCCTGGTTATAAGCCTAAACGTAATAAACTGTAAACTTGTCCCTCAAATCCAATTGTTTGATTGGAATGTTGTTCTAGGATCAACAAAGATGTTGATCCAGGAACATGATGCACTTGGTAAAATCAGGTTTTGCTACTTAACTACTGTTTTTCTACACTGTCAAAACACGGTTTATGTGTCTATTGGATCAGTGTCCATGTCTGTTTGTATATTAGGTGTGAGGTGAGTACTGGCTCAATTTCCAGATGTCTCCTGGCCCTCTTCCTGCAACACTGGCACCAGATTGACACTCATTCACCGGTGTGTGTGAGCAAGGAATGAGGAGTGAGGTAGATTAGTGGGTCCACTAAATGTTACAGGCTTTCGGCTGGCACACTACATCCACCGAATGATGCAACCTAGGATGTTTTCAATTTCACAACCTGATTAGGCTAAACGAGTCTATTTCAGATACTCTCCAGCTAGACTCAATGGAAGCCAATACAGGAACTGAGCACTAAACTACATTAAGTAGATCCAGGGAGACCGAGAAAATGTAAAAAAGGAATCAAAACACTGGAAAACAAACAGACTGTATCAGGACTTGGCACTATCCATCCAACATGTCAACCTCAGTTTTTCCATGTTATGGTTAATGCGCCCAAATACCCCTTCTCTTACAAACTTTCAGAGGAAAGAATGAAATGTTGAGAGATACTTTTCCCCTTCCATTTTCCTTTTTGATTTTTTTCTTTTTTCTATTAGGAAGAATACGACAGCTCAGAAATGCTCGATGCTCTGTGTTGGACTCCACATGTTGTTGGTTCATGAGATCACTTTTTCAGAGAGGACGAAGTAATAAAAGTACATGCATGTGACGGATACTGTACCTCACAATTGAGCTCACAATACAAAATTTAGAGCAGAATATTCAAATGAAGAGAAGCTTTAAATGGAGGAAATCCATAATTTGAGATGAAAACTGGTGAATGACAGGAGGAGGAAGTTATAGATGTTTTATTATATTTTATTCAGCAGGGGTGCATTAAATTGGAAAATTTCAAACAAATTCAGTTATTTAAAATGTTATATTCATCAAAGAATCCACAAAGTTTCCACACATTAGTTAGCATGAACATTTTGCTTGTTTTTATATCTCTCATGAGTGACAGGTTGCTGGAAGGGAGGTATATAATGTTTTGATTAAAGATTATGAAGGCACATGTATTAAAAAAATACATTTAATTTATAATAAACATTTCAATATTCAATAAAAATAAGATTGGAGACTAGCATCACAACTGTTTTCAACTGTGATGATAATAATAATTAAAAACAGGCTCCACCGTCTCACACACCTGCTAGACTCACCTGAGGATACGCCAAGCGATCTCTTTTCCTGTGAATCCTACTCACCCGTCTACTCACCCGTCTACTCACCCGTCTACTCACCCGGCTACTCACCTGTCTACTCACCCGTCTACTCACCCGTCTACTCACCCGTCTACTCACCCGGCTACTCACCTGTCTACTCACCTGTCTACTCACCCGTCTACTCACCTGTCTACTCACCCGTCTACTCACCCGTCTACTCACCCGGCTACTCACCTGTCTACTCACCTGTCTACTCACCCGTCTACTCACCCGGCTACTCACCCGGCTACTCACCCGTCTGCTCACCCGGCTACTCACCTGTCTACTTACCCGTCTACTCACCCGTCTACTCAGCCGTCTACTCACCCGTCTACTCACCCGGCTACTCACCTGTCTACTCACCCGTCTACTTACCCGTCTACTTACCCGTCTACTCACCTGTCTACTCAGCCGTCTACTCACCTGTCTACTCAGCCGTCTACTTACCCGTCTACTCACCTGTCTACTCAGCCGTCTACTCAGCCGTCTACTCACCTGTCTACTCACCCGGCTACTCACCTGTCTACTCACCTGTCTACTCACCCGTCTACTCACCTGTCTACTCACCCGTCTACTCACCTGTCTATTCACCCGTCTACTCACCTGTCTACTCACCCGTCTACTCACCTGTCTATTCACCCGTCTACTCACCTGTCTACTCACCCGTCTACTCACCTGTCTACTCACCCGTCTACTCACCCGTCTACTCACCCGGCTACTCACCTGTCTACTCACCTGTCTACTCACCCGTCTACTCACCTGTCTACTCACCCGTCTACTCACCCGTCTACTCACCCGGCTACTCACCTGTCTACTCACCTGTCTACTCACCCGTCTACTCACCCGGCTACTCACCCGGCTACTCACCCGTCTGCTCACCCGGCTACTCACCTGTCTACTTACCCGTCTACTCACCCGTCTACTCAGCCGTCTGAGGATTCACAGGAAAAGAGATCGCTTGGCGTATCCTCAGGTGAGTCTAGCAGGTGTGTGAGACGGTGGAGCCTGTTTTTAATTATTATTATCATCACAGTTGAAAACAGTTGTGATGCTAGTCTCCAATCTTATTTTTATTGAATATTGAAATGTTTATTATAAATTAAATGTATTTTTTTAATACATGTGCCTTCATAATCTTTAATCAAAACATTATATACCTCCCTTCCAGCAACCTGTCACTCATGAGAGATATAAAAACAAGCAAAATGTTCATGCTAACTAATGTGTGGAAACTTTGTGGATTCTTTGATGAATATAACATTTTAAATAACTGAATTTGTTTGAAATTTTCCAATTTAATGCACCCCTGCTGAATAAAATATAATAAAACATCTATAACTTCCTCCTCCTGTCATTCACCAGTTTTCATCTCAAATTATGGATTTCCTCCATTTAAAGCTTCTCTTCATTTGAATATTCTGCTCTAAATTTTGTATTGTGAGCTCAATTGTGAGGTACAGTATCCGTCACATGCATGTACTTTTATTACTTCGTCCTCTCTGAAAAAGTGATCTCATGAACCAACAACATGTGGAGTCCAACACAGAGCATCGAGCATTTCTGAGCTGTCGTATTCTTCCTAATACTTACCCGTCTACTCACCCGTCTACTCAGCCGTCTACTCACCCGTCTACTCACCCGGCTACTCACCTGTCTACTCACCCGTCTACTTACCCGTCTACTTACCCGTCTACTCACCTGTCTACTCAGCCGTCTACTCACCTGTCTACTCAGCCGTCTACTTACCCGTCTACTCACCTGTCTACTCAGCCGTCTACTCAGCCGTCTACTCACCTGTCTACTCACCCGGCTACTCACCTGTCTACTCACCTGTCTACTCACCCGTCTACTCACCTGTCTACTCACCCGTCTACTCACCTGTCTATTCACCCGTCTACTCACCTGTCTACTCACCCGTCTACTCACCTGTCTACTCACCCGTCTACTCACCTGTCTACTCACCTGTCTACTCACCTGTCTACTCACCTGTCTACTTACCCGTCTACTCACCTGTCTACTCAGCCGTCTACTCAGCCGTCTACTCACCTGTCTACTCACCCGTCTACTCACCCGGCTACTCACCCGTCTACTCACCTGTCTACTCACCCGTCTACTCACCTGTCTACTTACCCGTCTACTCACCTGTCTACTCACCTGTCTACTCACCTGTCTACTCACCTGTCTACTTACCCGTCTACTCACCTGTCTACTCACCTGTCTACTTACCCGTCTACTCACCTGTCTACTCACCCGTCTACTCACCTGTCTATTTACCCGTCTACTCACCTGACTACTCACCCGTCTACTCCCCTGTCTACTTACCCATCTACTCACCTGTCTACTTACCCATCTACTCACCTGTGTACTCACCTGTCTACTTACCCATCTACTCACGCGTCTACTTACTCGTCTACTCACCTGTCTACTTACCCGTCTTCTCACCTGTCTACTCACCCGTCTACTCACCCGTCTACTCACCTGTCTACTTACCCGTCTACTCACCTGTCTACTCACCTGTCTACTCACCTGTCTACTTACCCGTCTACTCACCTGTCTACTCACCTGTCTACTTACCTGTCTACTCACCTGTCTACTCACCTGTCTACTTACCCATCTAATCACCTGTCTACTCACCCGTCTACTCACCTGTCTATTTACCCGTCTACTCACCTGTCTACTCACCAGTCTACTTACCTGTCTATTCACCTGGCATCAGAAAATGAAGAGGTGTTTGCTCTTAAGCTCCAGTCAAAGTCAATGTCTCTGAAAACTTGGAATTTTTCTCTGAAAAAAAACTTCTCTGATCACCAAAATTCTGGTTATTCTTTTACTTCTTCATTTACCTGCTTCTGTTGTTTACCCTGTTTCAATAAATACCTGTTTGGGTTGAAATAGCTCTGTCTCAGAGTCTGGTGTTCCCTGACATAAGCAACAAATCATCATATGTGACCCTGGATCACAAAACCAGTCTTAAGTAGCACGGGTATATTTGTGGGAATAGCCAACAATACATTGTATGGGTCAAAATTATCAATTTTTCTTTTATGCCAAAAATCATTAGGATATTAAGTAAAGATCATGTTCCATGGAGATATTTTGTAAATTTCCTACTGTAAATGTATAAAACATTTGTTTTTGTGAGTGAATGCAGCACAATCATGAACATAAATGCACAACTTTAAAGGCGATTTTCTCAATGTTTCGATTTTTTGCACCCTCAGATTCCATTTTTTCAAATAGTTGTATCTCGGCCAAATATTGTCCTATCCCAACAAACCATACATCAATGGAAAGCTTATTTATTCAGCTTCCATGTGGTGTATAAATCTCAATTTTAAAAAAAATGACCCATAAGACTGGTTTTGTCATCCAGGGTCACATATTAGAATGATTTCTGAAGCATCTTGACACACTGAAGACTGGAGTAATGAGGCTGAAAATACAGATTTGCCATCAAAAGGAATAAATTCCATTTTAAAATCGAAAATATTTATGTAAAATTGTGTTAACACTTTTCAATAAGGTTTCATTTGTTTACATTATTAATCTTAGTTAATGGTAATCTCAGCATTTAAGATCAAAAGTTGTATTAGTTTAGTTTGTGAACTCCATGAACATAACACTTTTCATATAACATTAGCAAAGGTTAATAAATGCAGTAAGAATATATTGAAGGTCCATTGAAGTCCATTATATGGAGAAAAATCCTGGAATGTTTTCATCAAAAACCTTAATTTCTTTTCGACTGAAGAAAGAAAGACGTGGATATCTTGGATGACATGGGGGTGAGAAAATTATCAGCAAACATTTTTTTAAAAGTGAACTAATCCTTTAAGTGTTCCTTAAAATGTCTTTTCATAGACACAATTGTTTCATAATATTCTTTCTTTCTTTCTGTATATCCAAACTTTTTAATGCGTGTATAACTTGCACATATTACACAGATTTATTTTCTTTCCTTTAAAAGGAACTCAAATTATATTGACAAATCATATTTATTTTAATCTAATATTTATTTTTTTTCTTTTGGCAATCATTTTGCAAGTGTTAGACAACCACGCTTTGTATGGTGTTTTACTTATCACCTTTCTCCTCATTTCTTTGATAATTCAGTAAAGTGAAAATGTCAAGGTTATGAAGATTATTTCTGTCTTCCTCCCTCTCTCTTTTTTTTTTGTTGCTCAGCTGATTTACCGGCTGTTGTTTGTGTCACCAGCTGTCTTTGACCCTTTGCCCTATGACCTTTCAACCTGCTATCTGTTCTTGAAAACACAGGCTACACTGTCCACACACACACACACACACACACACACACACACACACACACACACACACACACACACACACACACACACACACACACACACACACACACACACACACACACACACACACACACACACACACACACACACACACACACACACACACACACACACACACACACACACACACACACACACACAATCACTTCTGATACCTTAAAACTGGACAGATGTTTCTTTGAATCATACGTCAAATGAAAGCATGTTAACACACACAAGTGCGCATGAAAAGCTCAATATTTCAGACCCGTATCTTGGCCTAGCACATTTGGAGAGTTCAGTTAAAAAGTTGCTTTAGAACAAGAACATCTTCCAAGAAAATGAATACAATGTTATAATCATTCCAAACATTGGAATGATAATTGTCCTCATATTTTATAACTGAAACAAATCCCAGAATTCATTATCACATTGATCAGTGAACAATTCATCTCAATACTGGATCAAGACATCAAATCAGGACAAAAAGGTTCACAAGCAAATATTTCTGGAGAAAATAACAGCACCCGACTGGGGATGATTTGGCCATTTTGTTTGTTTTGCCTTCCCAGACGTGGCCATGAGAAGATTAAGAGATTTAGTGCGAGATTATTCTCTGTCCCATCAACACTCTCCATCAAAATAAGCAAATAAGTGGTTTGTAAACAAGCCCACAACAAAGGCTTTTGCCAAAACCTTTCAGACCTCGACAATGAATAGTGCATGTCTTGCGGTATAGAAAATGAGGCATTAAATCATCAGGGGCGAATGCTGCATCGACATTGTTGATTTGCGTCCGGATGCGTGTGTGTTGCGTATCAGTCCTGTGAGGCATATGTTGTCATGCAGGTTCCCAATAAATAAAGCTTATCCTGTGTGTCCTTGAAATTTCTCAACCCAAAGTGACAAGCCAAAAGCTTATAAGGACAGTCTGACCTACATGGGTGGGTCATTAAAATTTAGAGTAGAGTCCTAATTAACCTCAAATGTGGTTGAGATAGACACCCAAACAGTATCATAAATCATTGTGATTAAGAAAGAGAGAGAACAACAGATGATGTCATGAATGTGGTGAGTATTTGCGCGCGCCACACACACACACACACACACCACACACACACCACACCACACACACACACACACACACACACACACACAACACCCTTCCCCTTGACATCCCTCCCCGCCCACACACACGCCTTGCCACGCGAATAGAAGCGTGTGTGTGTGCGAGAGCTTGAAAGAGAGGGAGGAGGTGCCTCGTAATATAACAGCACGGCCGGCAACGCCAAGCTCAAATGTAAAGGCGGCTGGATGGCCTTTTGTAATGTATATTAACTTGTGGCGGTCATTCACCTGACAGGCCATTGTTCTCCACGACCCGGCAGCCTCCTCCCTCCCTCCATCCTTTCTTCCTTTCGAGCAGGTTGGGTGTATTGTGTGCAGAGAGGCACACAGCGATGGTCCGTTGTCTGTTGGGGGGGTTAGGCGAGGGTTGAGACGCCGACCCCAGCGAGTGGGGGTGACCTAAGCAGATGGCGGGGCAGGCTGTCCACTCAGCCAGAATTAATAACGTGTGCCATGTCACATTGTCTGAGAAAACGTTACCCTCTCGCCCACCTCTGTTCATCTCTCTCTCTCTCTCTTCTCTCTCTTCTCTCTCCTCTCTCTCTTCTCTCTCTCTCTCCTCTCTCTCTCTTCTCTCTCTCTCTCTCTCTTCTCTCTCTCTCTCTCTCTCTCTCTCTCTCTCTCTCTCTCTCTCTCTCTCTCTCTCTCTCTCTCTCTCTCTCTCTCTCTCTCTCTCTCTCTCTCTCTCTCTCTCTCTCTCTCTCTCTCTCTCTCTCAATTTCAGTTGGCAAGACCAAACATGTACATTTGGATTGCAACAGCAGTCATGTATCCTGTCTTTTTGGTCTGAGATGATGGAATATACAAGAAATAAAAGAAGTAAAAAAGTCAAGTCAAGTCACCTTTATTTAAGCACTGTAAAAAAAGTTGCTGCCTTAAATTTTCAAGTACAGTAAACTTGGGTGTTTAAGTAATTTCAACTAAAACTACATTAAACATTGCGATGAGTTAAACAATGTAAAAACACATGTTGTCATAACTGATATAGTTTTGTTAGTGAGTATAGCACTTTATACAATACAGATTGTTTCAAAGCAGATACAGTGAAAATAAAATAATGATTCATGCAAACACAATTCAATTCTGCTGTAAAGCAGCTCTAAAAAAGACAATGGTTAATAGTCATTATTCAGCTGAAATCAGTTCAGTGTTAATCCAGTTCAGTTCAGTAACTGTGTAAAGTTCATCAATTATGGAATGTGTTCCATTGATCTAAAGCAGCTTTGGAGAAAACTAGTGATGTCATCGTCCAGCTCAGTTCTGTTCTCATTTGATAGTGTCGGTGCATTTATGTCAATAATATTGTTGAAAAATTAAGTATACCCAAATAAGCAAGCCTGAAGCGACAGTGTCAAGGAACCCAAACTTCATCAGGTAGTTGGAGACCCCCCCACACACACACACAAAATATACTTTTATTTTCACCTCTCATTTGTGTTGGCTATTCCTATTTTCTATCTCCCCTTCTTCCTCTCCGTGCAAAGGGGATGTATTGTGCCCACCATTGAAATTTCCGGGGCCTCTTTTAGGATCAGCAGCTTCAGCCAAAATGCTCATAGACAGGGACAGCGATCATAATCACTACAGCTCTTCCTGTCCAACAGCAGGGTCAAGGTCTTCACACAGTGTGTGTGTGTGTGTGTGTTGTGTGTGTGTGTGTGTGTGGTGTGTGTGTGTGTGTGTGTGTGTGTGTGTCAAGTGTGAAAGACAAATTGTAACAGAATGTGGAAAATTGAGTATAGGTTTAGCTATAACTGCGATGTTGGTTATTATGCATTTCAAGGAGGGAGATCTGGGTCAAGGTTTTGACAAGTCTTTTTGGCTCGTCTTGTTCCCCACCCCACCTCCTACATGCTGCTGAGCCTGTCAACGATTTCATGCTGCCTTTGCAAACACTCTACTTCCCCGAAACAATGAAGACAGAAGAGAAAACTGCAAGAAATTCTGAAATGTAGAACAAAACAAAAATATTAAAGGTTCTTTATGATTGTTACATGTTGCCCTGCATGGTTTTGTGGTTCTGGTTTTGTTTTATGGAATTAGTTCATGTTACCTTTGTTTCACTGCCTACATTGTTAATTCCCATAGTTACCCTCATTATCTTCCTTAGTAACTTATCACTTACACATGTCCCTTGTTTGCCCCTTGTTACCGTGTGTGTTTGCCTTCACGCCGTGTCGTAATCACCATAATGATTTTGTACTGTAAAAGCCTTCACATGCTTGTAGAACTTGTAATCACAATGTGTAAACTCGTAATTTTATGAGAGCTATGACTTGTACCACTTGGCCGCTGTAACATCTGACCACTGCAGATTTGTGTGTTCAGCGCAGTGCAGACTGATCTATATATCACATCAAATATACCGATGGCGTAACGAAAACGCATTTGACCAGATTGCTTTCGTAGTGTAGACACTCATGTGGTCGAATGTGTTCAAACAGCCACACTCTTTGTCTACTGACCTAATGTGTAAACATTATGGGAAGGACTCTAGCCAGATGGGATTTAAACTTTGTCGGCTGGAGACCCAACTTTGATTTGAAGACAAAAAACGTACCAAGCAAGCGTTCGGCGTGATCTTGCGGACTGTCAGAGCAGAAACCAAAGCTTCTGCTCTCCGGATGTCTTTCCGTTGTCTTCAGTGTGTTCATATGTAAATTGCCCACACATAGATCATCCCTCGAAGAAATCAGGGCAGAAGTGGTCAAAGTGGACTAAGGAAATTAAAACACGGTAACATCAAGTGTAAACGGGAATCTTTTCCTCGTGATCCAATTGACCAAAACGCCAGGTGTAGTAAATAATCTATTATTTATCGGCTTTGATATATTGGCCGAATTTTCTTATCGGATCGATAACGATAACATCAAAAAAGACCATTTATCGGCCGATAACGATATGTGGTCGATATATCGTGCATCCCTATAATTTATAATAATGGAAATATTTTTTTCTTTACAGTCAATACACCATTGCTAAATAAAAAAAAGATAAATTCATAAAACAAAACTTCAGTTGTGTATTATGTGAGGATTGTAGATTGTATTGTTTTAATTTACTCAGTTATTATTTACAGAACAGCATTTTAATTAAATTACAGACCTTTTAACTTTAAACTCACATAGAGTTTTAACTTAGAGTTTTAACTATAGATGGGCCTTTATGAGGGGGATAATAACTGAGTACATATTTTTAATGAAGTAAATAAATCCTGGGTTTCATCTCCATGTAGACTCTGTGATTATGCTGTCAATGTTGAAGGCATCCGTGTGCTTCACAGCTTGATATGACACTGGCCATGTTGCACATTAAACAGATGACGAGAGGCCTCTGTGAGCCTGTGCTCTTTCAAGAACATTCACTTCGTATTGCGTAGCTATCGGCAGTGGCAAAACTCCTTTTCTCGAGAATATTGAAGCTATTATTTTAAAATGCAGTGCAGCTGCACAGCGAGCACCGAGCAGAGCGTCTCGCTCATTGGCTGTGCTGCAGCAACTGCATGATCCTATGGCGAAAAGGCTGAGACGCAAGAACCACCGGGTCACTTCACGCCCAGGGCACGTCAGAACCCACCAGAATGGGCGTGGCTTATGCCTATATAAGCAGACCATTTAGCCATAGAATCAGATTTAATCTCCTTCAGCGAACACCTTCAACTCGGCGCCGCCTTTCCCTGAATTGCCGTTAACCTGTGGCCGTCAGGCGAAAGAGAAGCCTTATATCTTTTTCGGCTACTTCTGTGTGTTTGCTGTCGCGACACTATTGAAGCTGAAAGAGCAAATTTTCTAAACGTCGTTGTTTCAAATGCCGCGTTCCAGATGCACTTCATGCAGAACCTCTCTGACGTAACACAGCGAGTGCGCCCCATGCCTGGACGCCAATTTTTTTCTTGCAGGATGGTAGGGGAAGACTCATGAATATTCATTAGGGAAGTCATCCCTGATTGGTCTTAACCCCAGTGACGGGTAGGTTTAGGGGCGGGGTTAGGGGTAGGTCATCAGATCCCCAGTGACGGTTAGGGGAATGAATATTCATGAGTCTTCCCCTACCATCCTACAAAAAAAAATTCGTTGCCTGGACCTTGCCCATGCAGAGACTGCACTCAACAATGGCGGCTGCCCGCACTGCGAGAGCCTGCCCATCTCCATCTTGCGCTCACGGCTAGCTCTCCACTTGGACGGCGACCCCGCCCCTCGCGCTCCCGTGCTTTCTTCCCTCCTCGAGCCTCGACGAAAGAACGACGAGGTCAAAGGATACCTGAAACGAGAGAGCCTACGCTTGCCCCCCACGCAGTCCCCATGTGCCTTGCTCTCTCCTCGTGAGTGCTTTTCTCGCAAATGGATCTATGCTCTCAAGCGGCAGGGCTTGTTTCGTTTGGCACATCTGAGGAAGATGGTGACGACAGCCCATCTCTGGCTGCATCTGAGTGTGAAGACCGGCCGGGCTCGACAATTGATCCCGCTCCTCCATCCCAAGGCAGCGGAGACAGCGTTAGAACGAGCGGGGACACTGAACTTTATTTGCGTCTTCACGAAAGCCGTCAAGGGCCTCGAAATTGCACGGGGTGCACGACGAGCTGACCAAATCATGGCACGTTCCTTACTCAGCGCACTTAAAGACCTCCGCAACGCTCTCAAATATAGACGGCGCTGAGGAAAAGGGCTATAACATGTTGCCTGGCAGGCCATCCCCGGGGAATCAGACTGGGTAATGAAAACAATAAAGCGAGGCTTGTCAATGAAAATTGACACAAGGCCCTTATGAAACGGCCATTCAGAATGCTTACAACCAAACAAATCCTTGCGAAAATTCGCCCAAGGGATTGGTTCTTCTCAGTGGATCTGAAAGATGCTTACTTTCATATCCAAAAAGCCCACCACCACAGGCCATTGTTGAGATTCGCCTTTGAGGGACGGGCTTATCAATACACGGTCCTATAGTTCGGTCTGTCTCTGGCCCCCAGTACATTCACAAAATGCATGGATGCTGCACTTATTCCCCTGAGATAGCGGGGAATGCGCGTCCTGAACTGCCTCGACGATTGGCTCGCCCTAGCCCAGTCAGAGAGCGAGATGCTAACACACAGATCCTGGCTCCTCAGCCATCTAGAATGCCTGGGTCTCAGGATCAATCATGTAAAGACAGCGCTGTTTCACAGCCAGCATACAGTCTTCCTGGGAACAGTTATAGACTCTAGACAAATGAAATGACTCTTACTATACAGCAGCTAGCGACGTCGTTCAAAGTGGGCTCTCACA
The DNA here is from genome assembly GCA_036326025.1 of Chrosomus eos. NCBI lineage: Eukaryota > Metazoa > Chordata > Actinopteri > Cypriniformes > Leuciscidae > Chrosomus > Chrosomus eos. The sequence goes on along the minus strand of CM070818.1, from coordinate 41,154,946 downwards.
GGCCGCTCAGAACGTTTCAGAGGGTTTTGGGCCTTATGGCCTCTACGTCGTCAGTACTCCAACAAGGCCTACTGCACATGTGTCCACTGCAGCAATGGCTGAAACACCGAGTGCCCAGCTCATGCACTTACGCATCAGAGTGGTTCACGGCTGTGTCAAAGCCCTGAATCCTTGGAAGCGGACCGACTGGTACCAGTCAGGTGTAGACATGGGATTGATCTCGAGAAGGAAAGTGGTTTCAACAGATGCCTCCAACCTGGGTTGGGGGGTGCTCTGCGAGGTCAGGCCAATCTCTGTCCTCTAGTTGAGCCCAGAGAAGTGCCTACACATCAACTGCCTCAAAATGAAAGCTGTTCATTTAGCCTTGAAAACCGTCCTCCCAGATCTGGCGGGACATCATATCCTGGTCCGCACGGACAACATGTCAGTGGTGTCCTACATAAATCGCCAGGGCGACCTCAGATCGGCCAGCCTGGACGTTATGGCCAGACTCCTCCTCCTTTGGGCACATGCCAACTTGCGCTCGCTAAGAGCGGTGCACATACAGGGTATTCTGAACCAGGGCGCGGATATATTTCAATGCCTTCAATGCCCCATGGGTGTTAGAGCTCATTCCACTAGAGGCACGGCCTCCTCATGGGCTTGGTCCAGTGGTGTTACCAATCAAAGACATCTGTGCGGCAGCAGACTGGTCCTCAATGTCCACATTTGTGAGATTTTATAACCTAGAAGTCCCTGCTCTGCAGGCACGGGTACTTTATATCTAAGGCCTCGGCCCCGAGCATCTGCAACATTCTACCTTAATAAAGGGCCCGACCTTTGTCTGGTCCAAGGGTGAATTGTGACTTTCAAACTCTAATGTTGACCTCGGGCCACTTAGCCTCAGGTAATGGTTCAGGGCGAAGTCGGTAGCTAATAGCACAGCGTTTTAAAATGGGTTCCCAAGGCATATAGCTACGCAATATGAAGTGAACGTTTTCGAAAGGGAACTTGGTTACTAACGTAACCTCGGTTCCCTGAGAGTAGGGAACGTGTCTTGCGTAGCCTGCCATGCTATTACGTTTGGCTCAGGTGCTGTCGCTTCTGTCGATTTAACCAGATTCTATGGCAAAATGGTCTGCTTATATAGGCATAAACCAAGCCCATTCTGGCGGGTTCTGATGCGCCCTGGGTGCGAAGCGACCCAATTGGTTTGCGCATCTCTGCCTCCTCGACCATAGGTTCATGCAGTTATTGCAGCACAGCCACTGAGCGAGCTAGACGTTCTGCAATACTACCGTTGCAATACTCCGTTCCCTACTCTCAGGTAACTGAGGTTACTTTAGTAACCGAGCACGTTTTAATTACTGGAACACGACATAATAAAGCTTGCAGTGCACAGTTATATGTTGGTGGTGGTTGAGGAGATTCCACCTTCTATGTAAAAGTGATTTGAGTGCCGAGAAAAGCGTTATACAAATTTAATGAATTATTATTATTATTCACACCATTGTTACTTCTGTGCAAAGCAGACAGAGTTTCAAGACGTCTGTGCAAGCCTTAACAAGACATGCTGAGACACTGCATCTTCAAAATGTAAAAATAGGCCAGCTCTGATACATCGTTCAACTCTTTGGCTTACATTTTTTTCATCTAACTGACACAGTAACCATGCAAATACACAGATTTGAGCTGCATTGACCACAATACTGCATATTAAGCCCTGATGTTCAAACCGCATCCTGATGACAAACACAATTCCATTCACAGTGGTTTTCAGAAATAAATAAATGAGATTGAAAACATCTAAATGTTAGACTATATTATTCCTGCACATGCTTGTATTTTCTAGAGCATGACGTTACCCAAAGTGAACATCAATGTACAAGTCGCCACATGTTTGGATTCAGTTCCTTCATGATTTTGCAATAATGAATAGTCAGCTAGTAGTCACAATTATAATGAAAAATTGTTGAGTAGACTGCACAATCTTTCACATAGACTATAATGATATCTGAACAGCTTTGGTCCTTTAGAGCCATGGAAAGGTTTTTAAAAAAACATTTCCAGCAAGGCAGAGAAGAACTGGGATTTCCTACATAAATAACCACGATCTTCTTGAATGTCTGAATTGGCTGTTAATGAAGTCATATCATCAACTCTTCATGGCCACAATAAAGGTCCTTTAAGCTATTGGCTTCCTCATTTAAAGTGGAAAGTGTTACAGATCATTTAAAGATAAGGACAAAAGCAGAACAGATTAATCCACCATAGAAAGAAGAACCAATCCAAGCACGTTACAGATGGAGACTAATAAAATGCCATGACATTTTTAGGCAAGCCAGTTTTCAGTTCTTGTCAGATTCAACATTTGCTAACCATGCATGTCCAACCACTGTAAAAAAACAACAACAACAACAAAAAACAAACAATTTTATTATTTTTAAAGTTTTTTTTTATATATATATAAATGCTATAGAAAAAACCTAATGGTTAACCGTAAGTTACCTTGTGAAAATTTGTAAATGGTTTAACAAGGCGTTAAGTGTTGCATTTAATATTCCTAAAGTAATGTCAAATTAATGATTTTTACAAGTGAAATTATTAATTATTGTATAATTTACGGTAAAAAAACAGTAAAATGACATTCCCAGAACTCCATGTGTGACACATTACATATGATTATATTGTATTTAAATTGTTATTTTTTTTATCAGTAATGTACATTAGAGTGTTTTGTGTTATGTTAGTTAATGTACCATAATGGTGGTGTTTGGTCTTTGTTTGCATGACCCTATGCATCGACAAGTATTGGTCATATTTTATGGACAGCCCACTTATGAACTCATTGTGTGACTTTCTATTTTATTACCTGCATTATTATGTTGGTTGTCCGTAAATTTGAAGGTAAAAGTAGATTTTGGTAGTTTTAAGGCTAATTAACATAATGTCACTTAATGAAATATGGTTATAACAAGTTGCAAAACATACAGGTACTAATATGACTTCCCACCAGCAACATTGTCTCATAGTACATTTCTGGCAACCACAGTAGCTGTTTTTCTTACAGTAAATTTAACAGGATATTTTTGACGGTGTTAATAAAAAGCTCAGCTACTAAGTGTTCACATTTTGTTTCCTTGATCGCAATCTTGTGTGTTTACAAATTTTTGGATCAAATAGGGTTGAAGTTGCACATTGTCTTTCCTCTTTGCCACATTATTTTGAGGTGTATCCCATGCTGAACTTCTCAGGTTTGTGTATCTAACAGCTCAAGCCTAAACCTGAACTCACTGAGATACCGCATTCAGTCATTAACTTTAATCAACAGTTTTCCTCACACAGTAAAATATATTTGCTACAACAACTGCCTTTTACCCTCTATAACTAAAAGCGGAAAACCAGACTTCTAATTATGGGCTTAATACTTGTCAGTTTATTAATTTTTTTGGTTTCATGAGACATTTTGAAATGTCAAACACCCATTAAATAGGATAATGATTTGTGTGTGTGTAAAATTCTCCTCAGATGCTGTCATCTTAGCTCATATACTCCCACTAAAAGAGGTAATATTCCAAATTCATGGATGTGCACTCAAAGCCCAGAGCCTTAAACTCATCTTTTAATTTCACTTGAGACTCACTAAACTGTTTTTAAGCTGTTCTCGGACCTACTACAATGGTTTTTCCATTCACCTCTCACTTTAGAGAGAGAAAGGCACTGATTTGGTCCATGACTGCCTGTGAAGCCAGCGACGCCTGGCTCTTTTGAAGATGACTCTCCATTTGTCAAACTGCCTATTTCTTGTGGGTTTTTCCCTAGTGTTTTGTGGTGTATGCATGTGTGTTTGTGTCCCCTGAGGCGAACACACTCATACAGCTGACTGCTTGAACTACAGGTCAGTCCAGCCCAGCAAAATGTCAGTGGTGTCTTGTGATGCCCGTTGGCATTCATTATCAGATACAGAAATATTATCAGATTACCCAAAGCACCCTCACTTTTGAAAGGCTGCCGATTTTCCTCATGGTGTGTGTGGTCCTGGTAAACCATAGGTTACTGGTATGGATAGCTATTTTTTAGCTTGTTGGGATTTTTTTTTTGGTCCCCATGAGGAAAACAGCTTGTAAATGATAACATGCAGAAAGTTTTCTGTAAGGGTTGTGTTTAGGAGTAGGAGTAAGGTTAGGGAATATAATATGGAGTTTGTACAGTATACACATCATTATATCTAAAGAAAGTCGCCATAAAACATGGAAACCTGTGTGTGTGTGTGTTTGGAGATGTGGGTCCATCCAGCGCTATATCACGACCAATTCTTACGAATTCGTACGATTTGTCTAAACCCCAGTGATGGGTAGGTTTAGGGGGGGTCAGGGGTAGGTCATTCGTACAAATTCATTCAAATTGGGCAACTAGTAAAATTTTCTAGACTTCTGTCTAGTCTATTTCTTGGTTTTGTGACAGAGCCCTGACACTCCTGTTTTGTCTTTTCTGTGTGCCTTGTTTCATGTGCTTTCATGCCATGTATTGTCTTGTGCTGTGTTGCATGTAGCTTGTGTTTTTCATTGACTGCATGCTTTCATGTTGTCATGTTTTGTGTGAACACGTGGCTAATGAATGTTCTCATTGGCTGCATGTTCATGTCTCGTTTTGTGTTATGGCTTGTGATTAGTTTTACTGGCCATGTGCTTGTGTTTTTGTCAGGTTTGGTGTGAGCACATGGCTTGTCATGTATGTTTCCTTGTGCCATGTGCTCTCCTGTAGATTGTCTAGCCCCTCCCATCTTGTTACCTGATTATTGGTTCATTTGCCCCACCTGTCCTACCTCATTACCCTCTTTTGTTTGCTTCCCTATTTATTCTCCTTGTGTTTTCAGTCCTGTGCTGGTTTGTCATTTAAGGTACCCTCATGTTTCTTGTTTCCTGCCAAGTCCAGTCGGTAAAGTCCTGCAATTTTTGTTTTTGTTTTAATTTTATACTTAATAAAAACCCATTGTCCTGCACTTGAGTCCATGCTACTTCCACCTACCCAAACCCTGACACCATTAGTTAGCACCACAATTCAAATAACCCCAAAAGCAAAATATAACGTTGTGCAAATGATATCCCTCTCTGCATTAAGAATGTGACTCTCCACATTACCCACATGGGGAAAGCTGAATTTGTCTCTCCTATCAAGTTTCTCCCTCCTCAGTGACTGCTCAGAGGGCTGTTTCCACTATGATAAGTATGTACTAAGTGAATATTGAAAATCCATAAGGCCTAGGCCTTAATCCACACACTATACAGGTCTGTGGTTATAAGGTATTATCTGGTTGGGGGCTGGAGTGAGACTTGCCTTTGGAGACCAGTCTTTCTCTTGGCAAAACACACAGGCAGTCATCAACACTGGATTTACGGGCGGCACACTTGTGGTTTAGTCGTGATTGCTTGAATTGGTGGCACACGCTGTCTGCTTCATCGAGCTCCTGAGATGGGTCTCTTTCATTGAAAATAATCACTTGGGACCTGCAAGACAGATGATAGAACAATATCAGAGAGGGAGGAAGAAAAAGCGAGGGAGAAAAAAAGTGAAGTGAAATTATGAATCAACACCATATGGATTGGGAAAGAATAGAAAAAAAGATGGTGAAACTGTTGAGCTATGCAAACACATTAAATGAACGATGTTTTAATAGCGATTAAAATAATAGTTGTTACTTAGGGCAAACTTTGGCAAAGTCTCAAAGACTTTTCCAACAAACTCTCAGGCAAGGTTGGACAGCACAGGAAGAGGAAAGAGTTATGGGGATTCCTAAAGGAAACGTTAAATCATATTTGTGTGTGTCCATAAAACAGGTTATTAATTTTATAACACGTTGGGGTCAAAGTTTAAAACCAATAGTTAAACTTGGAAACACTCACTCCCTAATCATAATTTCACATATCTCGAGGCTTTTGTTACAATGGTTGTGAGGCCCTCTCAAACACTTGCACTTCTGCAGTCATTTACTGGTTTCATCTGTAAAAGATTTCGGAAACTTTACAGTTTTTATAAAAACTCTAAGAGTGACTGGAGGTTACGTACTCAGATCGTAAAAAAAGCCGGGGGAAAGGAATGGAAAAATGGCTTTGGTGCATAAGGCTTCCTCCCTTGAATCCTTTGGCTGAAGGCTCAGTGCCAGATTGTGTGTAACCTGTTTTTTTTAAACCCCCAATCTCTTTTTCTCTGCTGTGACCTATCCATAGCACTCATGTCGCTCTTTTCCACTATCTTGCTTCTCACATTTTCTTTCTTTAAGCTCCTTTTCCTCTCAGTCCTCCTCCACTCTCGCTCACTGTCTTGTCAGACAAATAAAAATCAATAATACTTCTGAAAGATTGGAAAACTGTGGATTAAAGTCAGTTTGAGGTCAGGTGTGAGATTCCTGAGTTTGAGTCAGACTGCTATTTAATATTCCCGAACAGTTCACGCATCTCACAGCCAAGCCGCACAAAAGGCATCAGATGAGCTGTCAAGTGTGTTTTGAGATCATGAAATAATCAGGTGATAAAGTGGAATTCTAGCTTCAGAACAACAGGATTATAAAGAAATGTGATGGGATGTTTGAAAAACAGTATTTTAAAGGCATAGCTTAGGATTGTGCAAATTGGTGATTCATTTGTTTCATCTTTATTGCACATTTTCATTCAATCTTGCGCTCCAGTGATGGTTTATTGGGGAACCTTCATGCTCACGTGTTTTCGAATACCCAGACATTTCCATACAAAGCATACCAATTCTTACGAAATCGAGATCATGAAATAGTCAGGTGATAAAGTTGAATTCAGCTTCAAACAGCAGGGTTATAAAGAAAGGTGATAAAAGTATTTTAAAGGAATAGTTCACCATCATGGTGTTCCTGTATATGTATCTTCCCACTGAAAGAGGTGTTTATCAAAGTGCACCAAAGTGGTCCTTTCTACACACTCTCATGGAAATCTGCAACTATTTTTTACATTTAGGCAAATTGGTCAAAGCTGTTTCACAATTGGTCAGACTCAGTGACAGAATTGATGTGTTTCGTGTTTATTCTGACACCTTCAGTTCCACTAATGCACACAAATCAATGTTTTCATAACAGTAAAAATGTGTATTTAATGTAGTCTTAATGTTCTATTGTGACATGTTTATCAAAACACACCACACTTTATTGTTATTTAAATAATACAGGCTTATCTTAAATATTGTTCTTGTACATACAGGCCCTGTATTAGCATAGCAGAACCTTAGCATTGTTCACCTATCATTTCCTTATGATTTTAGGGAGAAGTTATGGGTAGTGTTAGGTTTAGTGGTAGGGATATGGTTTAGGACTAAACTTTCAGATGTTGTTGCTGGATCAACAAAATATGACTCTGCAAAATCAGGATGTGCATTAACATAACCTGTTGAATGAAAAGTGTTTCTGGTTGCTACATGTAAAATTTAGATCTGTTTATCTGAGAAAAATTGCATCCTATCCACTTCGTCTGCAATAAAGAAAGCAAATATAACGCGGGTGTCACTGCGGGAAATAGAACGTGTCCGACTTGACGGCTACCGACTCCTCATTCGACTGCAGCGGCAAATCTCGTTGATTGCAAACCAAAGTCCTTTTTACACCTTTTGTGCAAGGAAACGAACGGACAGAAATTCAGGCTAATCAATGAATTTCCTGCTTTACAGCCATGGGCAGCATTTACTTTTATTCCTAGTAAAAGAGCAGTATGCACATTCTGCTATGAAAGAAAGACAGAACAAGAAATAAGAAATAAACGGATGAAAAAAACTATTCCACACTGGAATCATGTAAAAGATTTCTGGTATTTAGTAATATTTTTAGTTACTTTCTATTGTTTAGAACAGGGGTTTTTAAACAAGGGTCCAGGGACCCCCTGGAGGTCACAAGGAAGTCCTAAGGGGTCCATGGATAAGTCTAAAGAAATAGCGTAAATAAAAAAATAAATAAATAAATAAGATTCAACTAACTATTAATTAAATAAATCAAATAGGCTAAATACAACATTAAGCAAATAAACTGAATTGAATCAATTAAAGTTAAAATTAATAAATATCTAAACATAATATACATCTAGTAGGCCTATATTATATTTACAGTGCATACATAATTATTAAGCAATTTAATATTGTGATGGTATTGTTTTCCAAGCACATTTTACCAATTGAAAACCACATCAATCTTAATAATTACTATTAAGATTGAATATAATCATTAATAGGCGATGTAATTGTTGATGAGGGTTAAAGGGAAAAACACCTAATATTCAGATGTGCAAAATTATTAGGCAAGTCTTGTGAAATACCCATGAGAAGAATTTTTGAGAAGAAATGATGGAATTTTTTTAATTATGGTGTGACCATTTAACAGCGAAATGCTCTGCAATTGTGTCTGCATATGTCCTGGTGGTTTCAGACTTAATTCTTCACCTTAATTCTTAAGTCTCCAGTGCCACCAGTTTTCAGAACTGCAAACTTGGAGTCTTCAGAAGTACAAGGTGTCAGGTTCTCTAAGTCAAGGAATCCTGACACATGACCCAAGACTCACAAGCAAAAATATGTCAAGTAAAAGACAAAGACTGATTTAAAAAAAAGTTGTATAGACAGATATGAGTGACTCTTGAGGGACCAGCACCAGTTCAAGTCAGACAACAGCAGGGGCGTCGAGGGAGTCATGCTGTGAGCTGCTACTAAAAATGAGCAAGACACACCTTTCAGGGTAGGAGATGGACTTAAAATCAACTCCCAAAAAGTGTACTAGATTCTGGAAGATAAATTCTTCAAACAGTGGTACAAGAGGAAGTGGTGCTGGTCCCTTAAGAGCCTCTCTCAACCTTTCTGTCTATAAAGCCTAAAATAAAAGCAGTTTTCACATATTTCACAACACTTCAGCCCACGATTCTTATTAAGTGGGGGTCATGTTTCAGGATTCTTTACTTTAGCAAAGTTTGAGAACCTGACACCTTGTGCTTCAGGAGACTCCAAGTAGGTTGCAGTTCTGGAAAATGGTGGCACTGGAGACTAAAGCTTCCTGATTGTTTCACACCTATTTGGTCCCCTTAATTCTTAAAGTCTTTTGACGTTAATATTTTTTTCTTCTCAACTTTTTTTGGGTGACCCTAACCAAATGAACCTTTCACAATAATTTTATAATTTCCTTTTTGCATCCTTCTCATGGGCATTTAATAATTTTTGACCCACCAGGATGATAATATGTGAGGGTCTAAGAGATTGAAATCCCCCTTTGGAAAACATTGTAGCCTATGTGACTATTCTGCAAACTATAGTGATTTTCATGGTTTAATAGCAAACTCCATAACTAAACAACTATCTTGTGTTGTGAGCAAACCTTATCAGACCCCGAGCCTGGGAAATCTCAAGCCTTCACGTCAAAAATATCTTGCCAATTCCGCCCGAAGAGGTTATTTACGAGCTTGTAAACAGTGTTTCGGCACTGTAAAACATCCATCCACGGCGCCTCGCACCAATCTCGCGATGACACGAGCCTCGCTCACTCAGCTGTATGATGAGAGTTTTCCTCCTCTCGCGAGATCAGAAGAGTTTCCCACGCCTGTTGTTGTGGTGTCTGCCCTTTTCTTTCACTCACCCTGCCCCCCTTCCACTGTCCTCGTCACCCGCCCCCTTTCTCTCTCACCCTCGCTCCTTCAATCTCCAGTCTGCTTCTGTTGTCTCGGCGGCTGGTAGGCTCTGGGAGAGAGGATCTCGCGAGTCTTGGAGTTTTGGTGAGAGTTTGTGGAAGATGGCGCCTGTTGTGACAGGGTAAGTCTGAGATTCAGGACTGCTGCAGGAGTTTAGCTCTTCTTACACACTTTCTCTTAAATTAACGGGTTTAATGAAGACATGGTGGTTTTCTTTTCCGTTGTGGACGTCTACTGTCTTTCCACTGTGAATGATAGCGCCCAGCCTCTTTATAAGAGCATGTATAGTGTGTGTTTTTATATTTTGAGTGTAGTGCGCGTGTGTTGTGGGGTTGTTGCATTGAGCCCCGTCGCGGTGCGTCTGCAATGCATGGAGAGCCAGCCAGACCGTTTTGTATAGTCTTTCTAACCACACAACGTCCCGAAACATAATTGGGATTTTTTTAATCATCTCTGTGAGGAAATCCCCATTAACGGAATGCCCCCAATACACATGGTCACGTTGTATGGTTATAGTAATGCAGTACAGTGCCTTTGTTTCAGGCTTGGTTTCGTTTGGGATTGGAGTGGAAAACACCTCCCCTCTGAATGTGTGCTTTTGTCGCTCTGTCGTTGGTCAGATGTGTTTTTATTGATTGTCTGTGGGGAAATGTGCTCGATTGTGAAGTGTTGTTTACTAAACAGAGCCGCTGGCTCTGCTGTCGCTCACTCGGCGCAGACGAATGATTATTTAATGGCAAGTGCAACTAAGGACATTGAAGCTCACAGACTGCAAAAAGAAGCATGGGAACGTTTTGGACTCTTTTGCATGTCAGTGTTTAGCTTGTGCCACTTTGGGACATCGGTGAACAATGTGTGATAATGACAGACGTGTTTCTGTAGCTAGGATATCCCGTCAACCCTTCATTAGATAGTGTAATAAATTTAAACTAAAACATTATTACTTTTTTTGTCGCAGATATTAATTGTGCGTCGACTTGTGAAAGCAGCAGTACAGACTTATTTCATAAACAAAAGTGTTTCGTTTCGAGATGCATCACTTAGAATAGCGTGTTCAATAAATGAATCGATATTGATTCAGTAGTCTTCAGACTGATTCAGTAATCGATTCGTTAGACCGATCACTGGTAACTTTTGACTGTAAGTCTGAACGGTTCCTTAAAAGAAACAACTTATTTGAGTCATTTGTTTGTGAATGATAACTTAATAGAAAGTATTTTTTTTTCGTAATACTTCAAAATATTTCCCCTATCCCTCTTAGTCAACCATAAGGCCGATTCAATAGAACAATAATAAAGATAACAATTTTAGCGTCCACACCAACGTTCTGTTTATTAGTGGGTGCTTGCCAAAGGCAAGACACTCACTATTGTTATTGTGCATACTTATTATAATTGCTATGCACAAGCTTGGGTACATTCTGATTGCCTGTCAATGTTTTTATCTTTCATCACCTGAAAAAAAAAAACTTTTTTAAATTGGTTGATTAATTGGTTCCTGTATTGATATAGCTGTTGTGTGGATTCCCCTGTTCTCACAGAATTAGAGATTATTTAAACGTTATATAACACAGCCCTTACGCTATTCTTTTGATTTCCCTGAAAAGTGTAAATGTTGAGGCGATTTCAAAACATTTTTTGAGTTTCCCGTCCAGCCTGAGACAGCAATATTGGTTCAATGGTGTGCATTGAGACAATTTGTTTGATCAACCAATGACAGGGGGGGGGGAAGCATTTGGGAAACCTGTTTGAAAACAGTGTTACATTTGTTAGAACGACACGCAGGGAATTGTAGGCTATATATGTAGACATGAGTGTGTATATATATATATATATATATATATATATATATATATATATATATATATAATACAATATACACAATAACAATACAGCTACATATATTAGACAGAGTCTCTGGTACCTTTCATCATCTTTGTAGACAGCCAAGTAGGTGACAGACATCCCCTGGCGTTTTTTTTTTCTCTTCCTTTTTTGGCGAGAGAGCGAGGGGCGGAGGTGGTGGCAGACTGTTTATTTGGGGACTTTCCAGCGGACCTGAACCGCCGCTGTTTTGACAACGACTGGTTGACTGGCCACCTGTCCAGCTGATGTCCACCAATGAAATTAGAGATGGCATGTTTGTTAGCATGTGTGAGGGCATCATCATCGTGCCAGTGGCTGCAGCGATTCGAGTCTTTCACGGTTCACTGCACACAGCCTTTTGTGTGGTGCTCCCTGTTTGACCTGATAAAGCTTGGGCTTCTCACGTGAGGCTGGTGCTAGCCTAATGACCACGGGTCTGGTGTGCTAACACAATCGGTTGCTCGTTCAGTGTGAAGCACGAGTAATCCTTCTCAATCCTTGTTTACACCTGGTACCAACTTACGTATCAGTGTATCGCCTTTTCAATAATAGTGGATTTAGTTTCGATATGAGAAATGCCACTGTATTGTGTAGATAAAATTCATCACTGTCAGTAAGACAACTTGTTTTTTTATGTTTGAACTTTGCACCATCCTCTGTCACTAATGGGTCTTAAAAATTGTCCACTCAAAATAATAAATAAATACATAAAAGGAAGAGAAAACCTAGTTTAAAATATGTGCCTAATTCTTTAATGTTACTCTTTGTATTTATGTTGGTTTTATATGGTTTCGATTTTTTTTTAAAGAAAATATGAATTGGCTAAATATAAGAGTAGTTTAAAACCTCAATTAACTGTCAGGTTTTGTTCACTCAGGAGCAAAAGCAACACACAACACACACACACACACACACACACACACACACACACACACACTCACACTCACACGTATACGTATGTATAGTGCTTTCATTTGTGTTTTATTTCTTTTGGAAAGGTTAGCCAGAAAATGTGCTGTGGTGCTCATTGGAAACTATCAATTCCTTGGTTCAAGAAAGATCTTTGGTGTGTGTGTGTGTGTGTGTGGAGGAAAAACAATCCCAGCATCACCTTGAATGATGAAAGCATGAATCACCTCCAGCACAATGCAGCCTGTATCACGCTCCAGGGGAAGAAGATTTTACTTAACATTACACAGACCAATTTCTCTCTCTATTCTTTCTTTGCTAAAGCATATGCAATGTAGACTTTGGAGTGTAGCCACTTTCTGTAGTGTATAACAATAAAGTCTGTCCGCCTGGGACAATGAAAGGTGTGTGCCTTGGTAAACAGGTAGGCGTGTGTGCGTGAAAGACCTGTTCCCCTGGGGCGTCTCGTCTTCCCTTATGCCCATTATGCAGGCAAGACATTTGGAGAAAGCAAAGGGGTTTTGAGGGAAGAGCGGAGGGGCATTCAGTGACCTGTCTGAGCTGAAGAGAAATGAGATGGTGTGTAGCATAAAAGAGAGCATGCATGCTGTCTTGCTTCCTGCCTTGAAAAGGAGCAAAGGTAAGCAATTAAAACATAGGCTTGTTGTTTTTAGCTGGATGGCACATGCTTTTCTCACCTAAATGCAGAGTTGCCATCATTATTGTGGTAACCTTAAATGAGTGGTCGGTCCGACTCGGTCAAGACCTTATGTATGAAGGAAGAAAAAAAGGGAAGTTCTCCGCTTAGTGTAATAAACTTGCCTGTTGCATCATTTTTGTCTGATTTTTTTTTTTTTTTATGACAGCTGCCCATGTACTTTCACATGTTCTCACATCAATTTGCAAAGGTCTCGGTTTGAAATGTGGTCATTTGAGGTGGCAAAGACTGCTGGGGCTTTCCTCAACGGTCACACCAGGAGTTTAGACGATGAAATGGCAAATTTCGAAGTCATTTAGCTTGGCTCAGAGTCTGCATGGCACCCAGCATCAGTTCTGGTCCTTTGCCATGAGTTGCATTCAGTAACTGTTATGTGCAGTCTGATGATCATGGAAAAAGATCCGCTGTCACTCTGAATTAAACTTTGGAAATGTTTCAAACCATTGGAAACATTCTTTCTTTATTGACTGTTCAGTTGCCTTAAGAATGTATGTTGTTTGTAAGAAGTTTATCTTTTTGCCAAAGAAGTCTTGATTTCATTGGCGAGTGATGCTGTTTACTTGTGTGACCTTGGAATGTTTTAAATGGTATAGTTTTGTCAGTAGGGATCTGAATGGCATTATCATACAGAGCCAAAAATTGCTGTTGTGGTTTGATGAAAAACTGGGTAAAAAAAAACCCCAACCCAATCCCCCATTGTGTGTGACTTGGCATGGATAATGTATGAGGTAAAGAGAGCCCGAGTGCTACGGTGTTTGTGGTGCCCTTTTATTCTTGAATTTCCTCATTCTTGCACTGGCCGGTTGGTTGTGATTACAGCATAGCCAAGGGAACTTTGCTTTCTTTATTGTCAGCAGTTTTTTCCCCTTCTTTTTTTCAAACATCCAGGATGTTTAATTCAGAAAACATGGAAGTGATTGCCTCGACTATTTTGTATTTGATTTTTGACTTAATTTACCCTGAAGTTATGAATGTTTCTGGACAAATGCTTAATTGGAATGTTGATAGCCTGGTTAAAGGGATAGTTCACTTTGAAATTAATTTTTGATATGTTTTAGCTTACCTCAAGGGCATCCAAGATGTAGTGTCTTTGTTTCCACAGTATTTTCAATTTAGATATTTTTAGGTCAAACCGTTCTTGTCTGTCAGTCATATAATGCAGGCAATAGGGGTCCACATTAAAGAGCATACACAGAGAAGTCCAAATTAAAAATGATTTAATGACTCGTAAATATAAGTACACATTGATGGCCTAAGACTCGAAACGAGTGGTTTGTGTGAGAAAACGAACAGTATTATGTCGTTTTTACCTCTTGTAAACACAGCCACGTCCAAGACATCTGAGGTCGCGAGCGCTTCGTTCTTCTCCGGAAAGCACCGGAAGTGAAACCTCGCGCGTGTACGTCACTCACAGAACAGAGATTGTAGGTAAGACGGCTAATTAAAATGGTACTAATTTTGCGCTTATCCAGGATGTTTAAACCGTCGTAAAAGAAAACAATTACAAAAAAAAACAATTGTATGAGTGACGTACACGCGCGAGGTTTCACTTCCGGTGCTTTCCGGAAAAGAACGAAGCGCTCGCGACCTCAGATGTCTTGGATGTGGCTGTGTTTACAAGAGGTAAAAACGATATAATACTGTTCGTTTTCTCACACAAACCACTTGTTTCGTGTCTTAGGCCATCAATGTGTACTTATATTTACGAGTCATTAAATTATGTTTAATTTGGACTTCTCTGTGCATGCTCTTTGAGGTGGACCCCGTAGGACCTGCATTATATGACTGACAGACAAGAACGGTTTGACCTAAAAATATCAAAATTGAAAATACTGTGGAAACAAAGACACCTACATCTTGGATGCCCTTGAGGTAAGCTAAAACATATCAAAAATTAATTTCAAACTGAACTATCCCTTTAAGGGTAAATAAGCTTTATCACCAGTGTGGTACGTGTCTGAGGACCTCATGAACCTCTGTATGAAAAAGAAACAAAGCTAGACAGAAAAAAGCCTCTGATTGTCCATGACAGGAAAATGGCCCCACGTTGATGAATTGTTTGTTTTGGCTTGGGGAAGGACCTCAGCACTGTGGAGTGAGGATTGACAGTGTTTACTTTCTAGTGGTCCAGCTGTTTTTAAGAGTGTGCCCTGTAATTGAACACAGCGACAGTGACTTTTTGTGGATATATTTCAGATTTCTTGAACGTGTTGGAACTTATCAGTTTGATGGACTAATAATGGGCTATTTAGTAAAGATGCACCAATCGTTTATTCGCCGATTGTTTTTTTTGGGATAATTTATCGATAAATACATTGATAAAAAAAATTATAAATGTTTTGCTTGTAAAATAATACATACAAACACATAAATAGCCTAGTGTTTAAGTATGTGAAGTGAAAAAATAACATGTTTTTTATGTAAATTAATTTTGTTTAAAAAAAAAATAGTGATCTGTTATTGAAACTGATATTATTCTATATACAGTACTAGGGGTGCAACAATACATCGTGTCACAATATATCACAATACAAAAATACAACATTATAGTATTGTGGATAGTGACAATATGTATTGTGTATTATAGTTCACCCAAAATAAAAATTACTGTGTGAGAAAGTTTTCAGAGTTTTAGTGTCAGTGCTACATTTAAACTACTATAAAGTTGAATATATGTATAATTATGAAATGGGGGGATATTTTTGGTTCTTGATAATGCCAAATGTTACCAGTAAAAAGTGGCCTACAATATTTAGTTTATTCAGTGACCGTGTGCAAGCATGTTCGTCTAAATTAATTCTGTATTTTCAGCTTCAAAATCATTTTACCATATGTCTTGGAGTATCGCAATAATATTGTATCGTGAGTTCAGTATCGTGATATGTATCGAATTGTGACGTGAGTATCGTTACACCCCTTGTACCGTTCAAAAGTTTGAGGTCTGAATAATATAAAATATAAATATAAAAAAACATACATTTTGTGAAATAATGTACAATGTATGTCTATTTACATATTTCAAAATTTAATTCACTCCTATGGCAAAGCTGAATTTGCAGCTGCCATTTCAGAAATGAATCTATTAATATTATGGTGCTAAAGAAAGTGGTGTTGCTTAATCTTTTTTGTGGAAACTGTGATGCATTTTTCAGCGTTATTTGAGTAGAAAGTTCAAAAGAACAGCATTCATTTGAAATCGACTAGTTTTGTAACAATTTAAAAGTCTAGCGTCACTGATCAATTTAATGTGTCCATGCTGAATAAAAGAAAAATGATCTGACACTAAAAATTGGTATCTGCATGTGTGAATTCCTAGTATTTAGCTTCTTATTCCCCTATAATGCTATCTTGATCCTTCATTCCACTAACTACATCCATTTGATCAGCTTGTCATCCAATTTCAGTGTGGATTTCTGTGTTACTGCCAGGTCTCGCTACTTCCAGGTCTTTACTTTTAGTGAGAAGGACACTAAAATTTAGAGAGCCTGTGGAGCGCAGCCTGGCCGGCATCTCTCCAGGACAAGGACATCTATTAGACTGCTAAGCGCTGTTCCTCAGGGATCTGAGGAGGATGACAAGAGACACTTGAAGTGGCTGGCACTTGGGAGTTGACTGCAAAGGAATGACAACGCAAGGTCTGGGTGACCTTGCATCTTGCATGAGGAGTCAGTTATTTAGAAACACAATCTTTCTTTGACAGCGTCGTCAAATGAGCAAGAGGAAGTGCTTCGCTGATAAGTTCACTACTAGGTCATTATTTGTATTTACTGCTTTGAGACAATTTGTTGGTTGTTAGAAATATTCAGCAACTCAGGCTTGTCTTTTTTATATGCTTCAGTACGTCCAGATGTTGATAATCTTTCTTTATATAATCCAAAAACATGAATATAATGATATGTCAGTGGTCACAGATGTTATTCACAGATAACTGCCAACATGTAGCCTAATTATTATTATTGACAACAAACGGTTTTGTAATATATTTATAACCCTAAGCCTAAATCATGTCAGTTTTTGAGGATTATTTTAAAATCTTTATTGCGTTGTGGTTGGACTTAATTGGGACCATCTGCTGTAAGTGAAAATATGCCATTTCCTGTTTTTGTCAAGTAATAAGCAAAAATGCGACAAATGCAGTTTACAGAGTTTGCTTTCTCTGTCTGTGCTATTTTAAAATGTTTTAATTGTTGTTTCTACATATGCATCAGACAGACTTCTTTCCACCTTGTTTTTTTTCCACCTTGCGCCAGTACTGGGTTGTTATGATACTGTGTTATTTTAAAAGTTGTAACTTTGGGTCTTGCGTCCCTTGTTGCACTTTTGTTTTGTTTAGTTGTTTTCTATTAGTTGACAGCTTTTCAATGATTTATGACACATGGCAGTCTGATCTATATGATTTTTTGATTCCCATTATGATTTTACAAAATACTAGTGGCCGACCGATAGCCTATTGATTTTCTTTGGTGGCCAATGCCACTATCTTAGAGAGAAGGGTGGCCGATAGAAAGACGATATAATTATAATTTATATTAATTTACTTAATTTTTAATGTTACAATTAAACAACTAGAAAATTAAAGGAGTCATAATGTGCAATTTTCACTTTTCCATGAGAATCAATGTATGTTATGATTGACTAACGATTATACATTGGCCGGGATGCCGATATTCAAAAGTGAAGCGTTTGTTTACCCCAGGGTTCTTAAACTAGCCAACGTGCACGCGCACTCAAATACGAGATTTCAATTTCTCCCCGACTTGACGTCAAGACGGGGCCGGATATACCATATATGGACACCGCAGAGGAGGCCCGCCCTGCCCCTCTCCCCATCATATTCAGTCAAGAAAGATGCAGAACGTAGTGCACACGCGAGTTGCTCTGTGGTTGACTGTCATAATCCACATTCTAATGTTTTTTCTTTACCCAAAACTGACCAAACTACAAGGGACCAGTGGATGAAATTTATTTTTAATGACGCTGTTCCAACAATCATCTCAACTTGCTCAACGTTAGGTGTCTGCGCTAAACATTTCACAAAAGAATCTTTTACAAATTTGGGGCAATATCAGGCGAAGTTGGCATCGAAGCTACGTTTGGAAAAAGGTGCTATTCCAACAATCAGGGACTTGCCTGAATTTGAAACGGTAAGACTGTGTTTTTATTACTATATTTTGTGTAACAAACCGCAGCTAACTACTAATGCGGTTAATGTATGTGATGTAAACACGGGGAATGGACTCTACGAATGCTAGCCACATCTTTCCACTTTGTTTTACACTACACATTATAGCAAACGTATATCTCTATAACCACTGTAAACTGAAAATAAAGTAGACTACATCTCCGTTAATGTAATCTACATTAAATTAAAGCTAAACTTATGTGGGAGAAAATAGCAACAAACGTTTTAGCTCGTTACTGATGTTAATGTATGTCTCAGTCAAAAAAATTGTCTTTACCATTCAGAGACATGTTGATGTAGACGTCCTTCCATTGACTGTTGTTCATCTTCCGTTTCCAGCTCTGGTTCAGAGTCTGGCTCAAACACATACGGTTGAATCCCGTAGGTCGCGGCCAGGTCGGGTTCATTCACAACTTGCGCCATGATGTCATTTTGGAATGATATGCTGAAGTTACCTGCGGTGTCAAGCCCCTCCTTCCTGCCACCAATCAACGCGCCCCTCATTTGCATTATTAAAATGACCGTCCACGACAGCCAAAACCTCGCATCAGATCTCGCGAGACAATAATGCATTCAGAAATAAGGGTCAAACGAGCTCTGTGTTTATTTTTTTCCAATTTTTCTTTTTTAGAAGGGCATGAAATGACTATAGTAGAGCGTGGGTATCAAAGTTAATACCACATTATGACTCCTTTAATTAATCTGTTAAAATAAACCGATTTATACTTAAGAATGATGTAGACTCACTTATGTAGTCCTATCACAGTATTTTTTACAAATGAAGAAATTGTAAAAAGAAAGAAAGTAAACACTAACCAACAGGGCACTCCGTAATCTGGTAAGCCGCACTGGCAATCATATTTCTTCAAATAAAGACAAGGAAACACCAATTTTACTTCTATATTCCTTAACACAAAATACACGTGTTAAATATTATTCAGGCTACAAATGCACACTTCAGAAACTGCGTTTTCAGCGCTGTCAAAGTAAAAGTCCCGCTTCTGACACATCGGCCAAACAGAAAAACGTCTGCTGATACCAATATTTAAAAAAAATGCCAAATTGTTGATTTGGAAAAGGAAAAAGCCATCGTTGGCCAGAATTGTCTGTGAGCTATTTTGTGTGAAGGTAGTGAATTTTTATGAATTTTTTTATTAGTTTGCCACTTTCAGTGTAAAGTGTTAAAAACAAAACTACAATTATTCGATATTATCAAACGTCAGATACTGTCAGTTTTTATCTTATGGACATGAACTTGAGGGCTTCATTTGTTTGATGACTTCATAGATGAAGGATTGAAGTATGTGGGATTGTCCCCTTCAAGAGCTCCTTCAGTCAGAATTTGACTTGAGTGAAGGAAAGCGAGTGCTAGGAAGCTGAAAGAGGAACAAAGAGTAGCTCTGAATGTGTGCGTTTCCTCTGCTGATACAACCACGCATAGAGAAACCAGACAGTGAGTTAGAGCTGACATGTGTAGGCAACACATCTCCACCTTCCTGTCTTTAGGACCTCATAACCCCTCACCCAGCTACAGATTGCATATGAGCTTAAGGTCACCAAAAGTTTTTGAAGTGTTTTTTTTTCTGTCTGTGTGTGGAAACAACTATAGTGTTGGTCAGCCTACACAATTGTCACATTTTGTACTGAAGATTTGAAATGCTTGCAGAATATTTGTGCACAGTCTGACATCATCAGTGCTTTACTGGATGCCATGTGGAATCCTTTCCTCAGTGGAAGAGAAAATAAGTTTTTTGAGGAAAACATTTCTGGATTTTTCTTCGAATAATGGACTTCAATGGCAACCAACGTTTTGAAGTCCAAATCAATGCAGTTTCAAAGGTCTTTGAAGTGCTTCAACGGGCTGTGCACGATCGCAGCTGAGGAAGAGGGTCTTATCTAGCGAACCGATAGGTCATTTAAAAAAATTACAATTGTTCGAATTGGGCTGATCTGCAGCGTGCAACGCAAACTAAGTTGAAAGGTCACGCTCGATGTCGCCGGCGCCGTGGAAGTTAGTTCAAATTGTATTCTATGTTGAATGATATATTTATGTCTTTGTGACATATTATTGTTTAAAATGGTCTTTTCGTGTGCGTATCCTGGGTGTTTAAATCTTTTAAAACCTAAACGTTTTTTTTTCGAGCGTGACCCTCTTAACGTGATGACGAACTACGTCGCGTTGCAGATCAGCTCAATCCGAACAATTGTAGTTAAAAAGTAGGCTATATATATATGTTTTTTTTATTAGTATTTTTTTTTTTTAATTACCTATCGTTTCGCTAGATAAGACTCTTCCTCAGCTGCGATCGTGCACAGCCCGTTGAAGCACTTCAAAGACCTTTGAAACTGCATGGATTTGGACTTCAATACGTTGGTTCCCATTGAAGTCCATTATTCGAAGAAATATCCAGAAATGTTTTCCTCAAATTTATTTTCTCTTCCACTGAGGAAAGAAATACTTGGATGGCATTGGGGTGAGTAAATTATTAGGAAATTTTCATTCTGAGGTGAACTAATCCTTTAAGCAACACATCTGTTTTCAACATTGATAATAATAATTAGAATGATTTCTGAAGGATCATGTGACACTGAAGACGAGTAATGTTGCTGAAAATGTAGCATTGCCATCTCAAAAATAAGTTACATTGTAAAATATACTAAAATAGAAACAGTTACTTTTAATTGTAATATTTCACAATATTACTGTTTTTTAAAAATCAGATAAATGCATCCTTGGTGAGCATAAGAGACTTCTTTGAAAACCATTAAAAAAAATCCAAAACTGTTTGACGGTTGTGTTGCGTAATGCTTATGACAATACGATGTAGTCTTGACATATTTGACATATTTTTTATTGATTGTGACGATGTAATAACTTGCTTACTATCAGGACTGTTTTGTTAAAAAAAAATTATTATAAGAGTATAGATTAATGCTTTCTTTCAGGGCTACAAGCATTCATTTCTAATTTTTGTGTCCTGTCCTAAATCTTTTTATTCCCCTTTACACACTATCCTGTTCACTTTCCATTTGTCAGAATGAAAACTAGAAATATATGAATATATGAAGAAGAACTGTTATTTTAGGCACTTCCACGTTTTGTGAAGGGGGAACTGTTGGCCCAATGATTAAGAAACACAAGTGAGAACACAAAGGTCACAGGTTCAGTCCCAGGTTAAGGTAACCTCTTTTGGAAAGCTCTTTAGTTTCCTGCATTGTAAATGTTCCTCGGAGGTAGAGGTAGACACTTAACCTCAGGTTGTTCCGGGGTTTTAGGCTCCTGCAATTAGTGTACTTGAAGTGTCTTTGGAGGTGATGAGTAAGGCCTGTGATTTTCTTTCAGCTACAGTTGTGGGACTTGGATTAAAATGAATCCGGGAATGCAAGCTCAGTGTTTGCACAAGCTCACATCCTGTATGTGAACGCCAGCCTACGACTGCCAGTCAGAGAACCTCCAGTGAAATACACCGTGACCCAATACCGTCCCGATAGGACGTCCGTGTCCTTTTCTTTTCTTCCCCTTTGTGTGGTTTAGCTCTGGTTGAAGCATGAGGCAAACAAGACCATTTCTTCCAGACGTTTAAGGGAATGCTGTTATTTTTTTCTCTCTTCTGGTGTGTCTGATTTGAACTAAAAGTGTACACACGCGGAGATGAGTGAGTTTGTGTGTGTAAACGCATGAGCTTGAACGATTGTTTTAGGCGAACGACCAGCTGCGAAACTGCTCTCCAGAAAGTCCCATATGGATATTCTATGGGATCTGCTTGATGTTGGAAGTGGTCAGAACGAGAAAGAGGGAGGTTTTCTTTGACTCTTTCCCTGTCATTAAAATATCCCCATGTCAAAGAAAAAGCTGCCGTCGTGAGCTCAGCCATATGCGCCTTGCCCGAGGTGACCCAACTCGGCCCAACCTAACAACCAAACCAGAGCTGCCCTGCCTGTCTCTTTTCCAAAAAAAAAAGCCCCTCCCTTGTGCTGTTGGCAGGGGCGTTTAAGGGCAGGCATTAGGGCCACGTCTCAATAGCACCCTTCTCTTAAAATAGGGTCCTGCATATGACTTGATCTCTCATTTACTTGCTACTTTTGATTATGTAACTTCTTAAAGTTTTGACAAGAGTGACGACAGAGACTTACCATTAATGCGCCGTTTTCAGATCGACCGCAGGATTATTCCAAACAGATCAGCCACATGTCAAATTAATGGTCCAATGACGACATGTTGTATTAATTTATTCATAACTGCATTGGATAGTCACACATAAAATGACTTGAATGTGCTCTTTGAGCATGTTACGATTTCTGAATTACTATTAATATTTTCGGGTGGGGGCATAAAGGCCATGTCTTCATATCACAATGATTTAAAAATAAAATGAGTTTGGCATTGTATTTTATTTTGACTCTAATTAATGTGAGTCAAGGTCAAGAAAATGCGATATTGAGGATATTTGTAAAAAAATATATAATTTAAAAAATATATATATTTTTTTAAGCTGTAAGGATAATATATCATTCTTTTTACTTAGCCACATGACAAATTAAAACGTTTTTTTGAAAATTACAAAGTTTTTTCAGAACCATATAAAACATGAACACAAATAATATGTTTCTAATAACTAGACTTTTTAAAAGACATTTCTATTGCTTTATTGTGGACATTTTCATTTATATATCATTGACCTATCAATAAGTAATTGTCAGAGCTGATTTATTAGGATTATTCCAAACTGAGGTCAAAAAGTCTCTATTAACATAACAGATAATTTGTTTTTATGATTTACGTTTTTGCATTTTACATATTACGTTTTAAAAAAAATATATATTTAAAAAATATTTCCACCATAATAAAGATGTTCACTCAACATGAATTAAAGCTGTAAGAAAATATATAATCTCTGTTTACTTAATGGTCTCACCACATGACATCATTAAGTCACTTGACACATGTTTTAAAATTGATTTTTAAAATCATTTTTCCATTTCTTTACCATGGACACTGATTGACCCATCAATTAATGGGCCGTTTTCAGAGCTGACCTCAAGATTCTTCCAAACGGATCAGCCACATGTCAAACTGATATTATCAGTCATGGCACTTGCCACACTGCCCAATTATGAGCCAGCCTTGCCCAGTCAGAATGACATTAATCAGATGAACTTGTCCCACCAAAAAGCACATTATTCCTGTACGTATGGACCGGCTGAAGGAAAGCATATGGTCGGGTTTGGCTCACTCATGGTTAGTCATTCAGTTTTACCACCATTAACCCCTTTTAGACCTTTCCCATCATTTCCTCTCTCTTTCTCGTTTAGTCTTGGATTTCTCCTGTTATTCCCTCTCTTTCTTTATGTGCAATCCAGATTTCCTCGGAGGCTTGGCAAACAGGGAGGGTTGTGAGAATGTTTGTTTAGAGTCTCGTATCCTCACTAATGTGATGGTTGGCTCCTGGGCCGATGCATGTTGGCACAGCTCGGGCCTCTCCCAGCGACAAGTTTCGCCAAATGTTGTAGTCTAGTATACGAAGCACATACTGAAAGATTTAGGAAAGCCCTCGGCTCGCTGTTAGGTGCTGTCAAAAGGTCAGGATAATTCGGTAATTTGAGGTAACCGCTAACTCGACTCAGATGATTTTCACAAGTTAATATCTTTCAGCTCTCCGTATCGTGTAATGACTTGGTAGGAAGGAAATGGAAACCTCAATTGAGCGTTAACTAACTGCTGCTCATAGCTAACTCTGTTAACAGTACATTAATTCGGAATGAACTAATGGTTGGTGCCGCTATAAAAGGTAAAGTTAATCCATATGTTCAAACTGGCTTGAAGCTGGTCTCGGTAGAGGAAGGACTGAAGCGAATGGAGATGATTCACAACATGCTTTGCTGATTCTGCTAATGCATCACATTTGGGCTGTGGTACACCACTGGTGTTATGCGTCGGCCTCCATATATTTATTTCAGCACTCGGCGTCAAATTGTAGTGGCGTTCGTGTTCAATTGAAAATAAGAGTGGAAATGAATTCAAATGAGACGTGATTGTGTGTAAACTTTTAATGTGTTGCCAGGTTCTTAGGTGAGAGTATCAGGTGTCAGAGCTCTATAGACAGGGTTGTTTGCCTCTGGTCCTGCCGGCACACAAGGTTGTCCAGTAGTGCTGGTGTGATGTGACTATTGTTGCTGAGACTTCAGGAAGATGGTATTTCTCAATAAGAAGACGCTGTAAATGTAGTCGTGGGGATCGCAGAAATCTATCTGTCTGCCCTGCGGGGAAGTCATGATAGACAGGACACACACACACAATTAAATGTGAAAGATGAATCATCATTGTGGTTAGTGCTTGTTAGCTTTTTTTCAAAGAGGAATTCATTTTCTTAAAGATGACGTGAGATTTTTGTTTTAATGTTAAAATAGTTCCTCCAAACCATAAAGAATTGGAAATAACTCTAAGACAATTAGCCTACAGATTCCTTATCACAACTATCCACCTTATTTTTAATGTGAATATATGATACTTTAAATTCATTCACTAACAAAGAGCAGTAAACTACTGTAAAACTATTTGCATACGAACCAGTTTTTGATTACGATAATAAATTAAAATATGATAACAATATGCAATATGGATTATATTTGTGCAGCTAAAGTAACTTGATGTGAATGAGACCAAAAGTCTTAAACATTGAATTAAATAGTCAGCAGTGCACTTTTGTGTTAAAAAAAGGTGGATAGCGACACAAAACGATATTGTTGGAATCGCTTTCAGAGCGTTTCCCCCCTAACTGATGATCATTGCCACCAATGGTCTTGTAAGCGTGAATGTACAGAGTTCGAGTTATTAGAAAAATCTGTCTCTGCGCGTTCAGTACATGCGTCTTATGTTTATGATCAAACTTACATCACACACTTTTTTTTTAATGCAGTCTGACATTTTGTGAACTTGCAGCTCAACTGGTACTGTGAGTTTAGGGTGCGACTACAGAGATGAGTGCTTTTGGAAACCTATTTGAAAACAGTTGAAATTACACACTTAAGCTTTGAGACTGCAATATTACATTACGAAGGCATGGACCCTTTTCATATTTTTGTTTGTTTCAACTTCTATTTGCTCCAATAACAAAAGAAGAGTTTCCAAATTGTTTCCAAATTAGGCAAACAATAGAGAGATACGTCAGTCAGACGGTAATATATCCTCATAGCACTGTTGATACATTTTTTGTCATTAACTGACAAGGTAATAATTAAAGATGGACGATATATCGGCCACCATATCGGTATCGGCCGATATGTTATTGTTATCGGCCCAATAAGTAAATTTGGCCGATATATTACAGCCGATATTAATGGATTATTTCCTCCAGCTGAGACACTTCAGATGCGCACTGTTCGCCATGATGGTTCTGAATTGCTTGAAATATGATTGGAATCACTTCAAAAAAAGGAAAATGGGCAATTCCATGCAAAGGTCATCTTTACCATGAAAAAATTCAGTTTTAACCAAAAGAACAAAACCCTTTTTAAGTTGTCCATTTAGGTCTGTAATATACTGTATTAATGTGCTTTAACAAAAATTGAGAAAATTGCCTTGTTTATCCACCAGATATGAGGTGAGCAACAATGTTTAAATTACATTTTCAACCAGCCATATTTCATGCTTTCAAAAAAAGGTATCAAAGACCCCCCTTTTTAAACTTTATTTTAACAGTAAGCATTTTGCAGAAAGATGGAGGCATGCCTGATAAATAAATATACTAATTTGGTCATAACAGCACTGCCTGTTGAATTTATAAGGGTTATAATATAAGGGTTATAATAAAGGGTTTATAAGGGTTATAATAAAGAGGTCTTGACGCTTCAGTGCACTGTCACGTCCATAACGTTTTAAAGGTTTAGTTTGTTTAATAATCTTCAGAATCATTTCAGACAGTCTTCTTAATGTGAAAACACAGCCATTATGCGTCAACAAAAGTGCCATGATG
The DNA here is from genome assembly GCA_036326025.1 of Chrosomus eos. Classification (NCBI taxonomy): domain Eukaryota; kingdom Metazoa; phylum Chordata; class Actinopteri; order Cypriniformes; family Leuciscidae; genus Chrosomus; species Chrosomus eos. The sequence goes on along the minus strand of CM070818.1, from coordinate 41,128,643 downwards.
GATTGATTGTTGATTTTCCAAACAGATTCTATGTATTTCAGACGCGTCACATCCATAACAGGGTTTTTGTCACATCCATAACGTTGGTTTTTCCTCATAATACACTTCATAAAAATATGTATATTTTAAACATTGATATTTTTATCTTCAGCTAAGACCCCTTCATCATTTTGATAGCAATATTTATACATTGGATTTAAAAGTTCACAGACTTTAAAGGAAATCGAACAGTATACCAAAAACTCTGTCTTTTCCCGTCACATCCATAACGCATGCATATTTTCCTTTTTTGGGGGTGCTTAAATATGTTTTAGAAAAACATATTTTGCCTGTCAATTCCCCAGATGGGGGGCTCTGAGAATATGCATTTCCAATTTTTTCTGAGTTCAAATGTCACATCCATAATGCTGGAATTACCCAAATACAGTTGTCATATAGGCTACATAAAACTATAATGAGAGTAAAACTTAGGACATGGCTTTTAATGGTGACATTTTTGTTTTTGTAATCCAGCTCTCAAAAATTGGATGTATGGGCCAATATATCAGCTATCTGCTTTCAAATATAAAGAATTATCTTTATCGGCCTAAATTTTCATACCGGTGCATCCCTAAAAGTAATATAATACAATATAGAAATGTTTTAAATGCGCATTATAAAAAATAAAAAAAACGTTACAAGATTTGCAATGTTTATAATGTCATCACAGTCTGTGAAAAAGGTTCATGACATTGATAGATCGTCCTCAACTCTGGCCCTCGAGGTGAAGCGCTCCACTTTCCTGCAGAGTTTAGTTCCAACATTGATCAAACTCACTTTCCTATAACTTTCTAGTAATCCTGAAGACCTTGATGAACTTGTTTGATTAGGTTTGGAGCAAAGCTCTGCAGGACAGTGGACCTCAAGGGTTCCCGGTTCAGAGCTTAATTTCAGTGTTAAGTATTTCTCCCCTCTGTTTGTGATTCCAATTCAGGTGCACAAAGAACATATTTTGTTTTTATTGTTATCAGTGCAACATATTGCACAACCGTTTAATAAAAGACTGCAGCCTTCACATCTTGTGACTCATTCCTTTTGGAATGACTTCAGGAGTTCTCTGTTTTCCTGAACTATGCACGTCTACGCTGTGAATAGAGCAGTGGTAACAGTGGATAGCTCAGTTAGAAAACGCCACAGGTGTTGAAATGGTATCTGCACTTTTAATCCTCTCCTGTCTGTTTTTGATGATGTCACTGCCTGTGGCCCTACAGCTACCCATACCGATGTTCAGTTGTTGCTGGTTGTTATGTTCGGGAGATGAGATGAGTGCCAGATACCAAGACACTTTTATACTGTCAACACAGTCATATGCTGTGCTCTTTCTCTTTTTTTGGGATGTTTACGTTTGTCCAAACCCAGAAAGGTGTTTTCAGTACCTGATGCCTCCAAAATCTGGAAAACAGTATGGACAAGACTTATCCGTATGCAATTTATGTAATACAATTTGGCTGAACACATTTTTTTTTTAAATTAGATATATATATATATATATATTTTTTACATAATATTTAGTCAAATTTCACTCTAAGTTAGTTGAGTAATCAAACATTTTTTTTTACCCAGCTTTGACATAATAGGAGAAAGGGCCAGTATTGTTTAAACTGTGTCCAAGATAGACCAAATGAAAAGTAAATAGATGGTAAATCCCAAATCATTTAGAATGAAAAACAGTACAAATAGGGAGGAAGAAAAAGAGAAATCAAACTGTTTTTTGCTGCTCTTGAGAAACGTGGTTTGAACATCATGTTCTGTGATTTACAGTTGTCTTGTTTGAGCGTGTTAATCCGAGTACACTGTACGATTTTGGCCATGATTTGGCCGTCTGAGACACATTTTGAGAATCTTAAAAGATTCCTCTGATCCTGGGTCAAAATCTGAAGTCTTTGATCACTAGTTTGAGATGTTCGCCGGCAGCAGATTAATGACCATTGCTATCAAATTTGACCTCAGATGAAATTCTGGCAGTGTCGGAAGTTTTGAGGCACAGTCCTGCAGTGTGACTTCTCCAACAATGTCAATGACCATTAAATCAAAAACCATTGGGAGAACTGAACCTGATGACGTAGTTTGTGGGACAACAACAAACCACCACTTACTCCACAGACACACATGACACGTCTTCGCTTTTTCTTCTTCTTCAAGAAAAGCCTTGATCAAAGTTAGCGCTAGAGATGTTTTTGTTTGCTGGCCACCATTTCTATCATGTAAATGCAGCTCAGAGTCACCGAACGTGTCCCGCATTGACAATGTAAAACTGCGGACGAGTCTTCCTCTGGCTTAAGTCGCTCCTTGTACATCTCTGTTGGTTTTCAGCGCATTCAGTCAGCAGTGATGCAGAGCAATCTAAATCTGATAAATCTATGAATGCTGCTAGTTCTTGGATAACATTTATCAGTTCTGGCTTATAACATTTATCAGAACTGGTTCTTGTGAAAAATGTGGTTAATTCTGCTAACATGTGAATGTGTGCGTAAGGAAACATCATGTATCTTTATTGATCGTATTCATATCTGATTGGGTTTGCACATTAATTTCCACATAAACGTATCTCCTCTGATCTTCTATTCCTGATTAGATTTTGAACCCATTTTGGAGGGTATTTACTCTGTCTTTTCGTGACCGTTCAGTAAAACTGCGGTGAGAAAGGGTAAATTCCCCTTTTGATGGTGACAGAATCGGATTGAAAGTGATTTATTTTCCATTTTCAACCACTTCATGTTTTATTAGGAAAGAACACTGTGTATTTTTCAGACGTGTTGGTGTGCGTGCATTTGTTGCTTCACAATTTACACATTCACCCGTCTGTAGATTTCAGTTGGTTAAGGAATCTCAGTTCCCATTTCTGTCACTGTGGCGTGTGGTTTTTCAAAGACAAGGGAAAATATGCTCAGCTGTCATTCATGCTGTCATGAGGCTGTCTGGGGAAGTCCAAAAACAATCTACTAAATGAGATGTATCCAAGCATAGCTTGATCTTAACTTTTCTCTCTCAATGTTTCACCAGGCAGCACAATCCACAGGTTTATGGGACATTTTTCACATATAGGATTATGCTTTTGGAAAAAGGGAATTGACTCATTTCAAAATCTAGTCAGTTTAAAAGAAAAAGGTCTGTTGTGAGCAAATGAACAATGTCCTCTTTTTATATTAGTGTCTAGTGGTCAATTATCATTTCTTTCTCTGAAAATATTGCTCCAGGCACATCCATCATGTTGCTGGGAAATCTGTGGCCGCCTGCAGAGTCTAAATTAAAATCCTTACTGAGGACTGATTTACTCTTTATTGATGTAAGAAATACCCTCCCTGCTGCTCTGGCTGATGAAACCATTACATCATCCATACTTCCTTTTGGAAATCAGGGAGTCGATACTTCTTGTTGCACTACTTAATAAAGACATTTAGTTCGTCAGCACCCATCTTGACTCCAGGAGGCCTTTTTTATGAGGTTAATAACCTTGGGATATATGAAGTCAACACTGAGGTCAGTGGCTCTGTCAAAGGACTGTCCTACCTGTAAAGTTTGTATTTTATAGATGTAAAAGCTAACGTTATTGTGCCCCTATTATGCTTTTTTGAATATTAACTTTAATGCAGTGTAATATAGGCTAACTGTTTGTGAATGTTAAAGCTCTGCAACGTTCAAAAGTGCACGTCAAATAAAGTTATTGTCTCCTAAAAGAAAGAATAGATTTCGAACTGCTGAAACAAGTCATCAGCAATTCCTATCTCACTTCCTCTTACATACCTACATGTAACTCATTTGCATGATGCCAGCCTATGGCGTTCATTGGCTAACCTTGAATAATGTCTACTTTGTCCCGCCCTCAAACACTGTAGTTGTAGCTGAGGACTGATAGAGTTTGGTTCATGTTGTCATGTCAAGAAGATGCTGCTTTCAGCGCTTCAAATCCACTTTGAATGCACTTCAAAAGGGTGAGGACTCGCGCTGCAATTGATACGGTAAAACCGACACTGTCATTGTTACTGTTCACTGTATTGAGCTGAGGAAGACTCATTCAGATGTGGAAATGGGCGTTTCATTTCCGAGACATGCTGAGACAGGAGTAGACCGATCACATCTGACTCGGACATCTGATCAATCAGATCATCATAGTACGCTTGCGGAAAGGAAGAGGTTCAGAGAAACTAAATCGTTGAACCAACCGGTTCAGACTAATTTCAACAGATAACAGATTAAGAACAATGGCATGCAGCCATCCTAGTTATAATATTGGCATATTTTTTTACATTTTGAAAGGAAGTCTCTTATGCTCACAAAATCCTGCATTTATTTGATCAAAAAAAAAATTGTGTGCATTTGCATTTACAGGGAGGGCCATCCAATTATGTATTTTTTTGATCATTCATCCACTGCATGTATAAAGAATAATTATTTTATCATTATTTTAGAAAAACTTACTGAAGTATATCACTACTTTTGACAACCCTACATCAAAGTAATGCAAAGTGCATGCTCTGTAAACATAGACCACACCTCTGTTCACTGCAATGAAATATAGGTCACGTTTGAGCTTATCTATGTAGGTTAACACCAGAATCACTTTTACTCCACAAATAAAGTAAGAAAAATCAACCACAGACTGAAGAAATGTCACATGCGTTTGTAAGCGACTAACACAGAAGCAAGAGTGATGCTTCATTGATTCAGTCGACCTTGAGCAATAGAGGAACTTCTACTTGTGTGCTGTCATGGAACATACAGGAGTGAAAGGAGCGGAAGGATGGAGGGAAGGAAGCAAAAAATGGATAACGTGGCAGAAAAACAGATTAAAAACAATTCTGACAGCACTTCCTTTTCCTCTATTGAGCCCAGCTTGCAGGCATTTGAAAGGGGAAATGTCACCGGCATCATTCTTCTTAAACGTAATAGTTTTTTTTTTTTTTTTGCTTTGCTTGTATTCCCCCAGTGAAATGAAAATTATTTTATTTTATAGATGTTATAGATTTTATTGTGAGCGATTCATATACCTCACAATACTATAACGATCTGTCACTATTTTCATTTCAATGCAACTTTAAAGAGGTCATATTAGAGGTCATTTTGTACTGTCTATTTGTTTATGTTGTCATAAACAGTCATATTTTAATGTTTAATGACAATTTCCATGTCTATTTAACGAGTATACTACCTGGAGATAGCAGTATTTTAGCATTCTTTTTCATCAATGGATACCTAATACATTTCCGGGGTCTCAAAAGCCGAAGTCTTCATGGTTGGGTTAACTTCTATAGTGGTGAATGGGAGATGGCAGCAAATATAATTAATTTTTGTATTTCCATTTGCTATTTGCCTTTTCCATTTGCGTTAATTCTTCTTCTTTTTTTTTTTTGGTAATATAACACAATATGTTAATGTTTATTACATTTTTTAAAAATGAAAATATGAAAAATTTTACCAGATTTGTGATGTTAATATCTGTGGTAATGTGTCATCACAGCCTATAAAAAGCGGCCATAGTTTCTCATTCATTCATTTTCTCAGCTGTCTTTCTATGGCTGGAAGCTGCTTTCATAGGAATAGCTTAAAGAAAAAATTATCATTCTGTCATTATTTATTCACCCTCATGTTGTTCCAAACCTGTATACGGTAATTTCTTTTTTTCAACACGTAAATGGGCTTTCAGGCCTCAAAAAGGACACAGACTCGCCATAGAAGTGTCATAAAAATGGTCAGTAGTATATGTTTGGACATGAAACGAGGACTTTTCATAAAGTTACAATAGCCTGTTTACATAAGACATAAAATGTTTTTTTTAGAAGATCCAGTAGAATTGGGCACTGTTTGTTTTGATCTTATCTTCAGAGAGGCGTATGGTCATCATATCTCAGGGGCAGGCTTTAGAAAGCTGAAAATAATTTGAATTTCTGGTACTTAGCACACCCTGAGTCTCCGTTAGTGTCTTGGTTCTGAACTGTGTGAAGCTCTTAACTGTCAGTCATTCCCATGAGGACGGACACAAAGAAACGGCCACGGGTCGAGTCGGACAGATAGCGGCGGAGCTGGAGAGAGAGCTATCTTACCGCATAACTTCACTGAGTAAATAGGGATAAACTCCAGCTGAAAATCCGGGCCCTTTTTTTTAATTTTCTAATCACTTTTTACGAGCTGGAAAAAAAACACATTTCCTCATAATGAAATGGAATAGCCATCACTTGAGTCACATTCAGCCTCATATTTTCCTCAGGATCAAATGAACGTAAATATGCTCCAAAACAATAAAATCTGGGCGTCCTGTCATTGTTTTGTGTTCTGATTATCTCATGAGGCGTGTCGAGGAGAGTTTCAGTGAATTGAGTTGTTGTATGAATAGATAGTGTTTTTTTTAGTCTTTATTTGTTTGACATCGCTCTTTTGCTCAGTGGATAGTGCACACACACACGTCTGAAGGCGCACACATTTTAACCCCTCTCTCAGGAAGACTTCAAGGAAATGCTGGTGGTTTTTCGTCGAAATAGTTTCTTTTTATCGCTCTTGCTCTCGCACTTGCTTCACACTTCACTTCGCTCTTTCTCTGTGCTCCTCTCTCGTGACAACTCTTTTTCCAGCGTCTTGACATGTGGTGGGATCTCGATTTGATTGACTTCCACAGCCTTCATGTTTGGTCTTGTAACCAATTAAAGTCTCTGGCTTGAAGAAATGTTGACGTCTATTTTTCTTCTGTGGAGTTCACCAGACACGAATAACCCAAAAACACTTTGTTCAATTATGTGTACTTTTTTTCTTTTTTTAACTAAGTGCATGATTTGACTGTGTTTTCCATTATGAATGGCACAAACATATCAAAGTGTCAGTGAAGCAAAGTGGCACATATTGATATTGGCATTTGTGAAGAATTTAACAGTTTTTTTATAACAGGTGCACGTTAACCACTGTGCTTCAGATATAAAGCTGTCAATGTCTGACTCTTTCACTCATAACTTTGCCTGCACTTGAAAAGATCCTTTGCTGATATGCAAAATGAGTTACTCATTTAAAGTGGAAAAATTGTGAAAGTGAGTGTATGTTTTTCCTTCAGCGTAATAGTTTTTTTTTCTCTCGTAGTATTTCGAAACCTGAATTGTCTGATTGAACAAACAGTCCTCTGAACTTTCATGCCAAAGCAACTGCAGTAAGAGTGAACTGAATTTAGTATAATCTGTTCTAATTTGAGCAATACAATATTGAATAATTCTTGATGTAAATGAAGGTCATGTAAAAAACATGGTCTTATTTTGTATGATTCATCATGTTATTCCAAAGAGAAAAAAAGGTGTTCTTTGTAATCTTACATTGAAATGTAATAATTTGCTCTATAACTGCTATATTTTACATGGAAGTCACAAAGTTTAGCAAGTAATGATAGATTTATTCAGAAACATATCTCACAAAGGTGAACTTGACCTTCAGCCTTCACGTCCCTTATGCAGATCTGGATCTATTCTGGAACATAATGGAACAAATACAATCTAGCCATGCCTTACATTTTGTTTACAAAAGTGAAATGGGTTGTTGTGAATAGTTTCATGTTGATTGTAAAGCTGCATGTCTCTGCTAAATGAAAATGTTAAGGGAGCACAGTGCAGTGGTGTAGAAAAATCTGTTAAACCTGAATAAAAGTTGCTTGGCATCAACTTACTTGTATTTGGATTGTGCAAGTTTAATTTATTGCAACAAATTAGCACTATTACATTAAAATGATTTGTGATACTTCAGATTAAGAGCAGCCTGATGGACGGGCTGGTGAGAGAGAGATTCAAACTAGTTCCATTGATCTCACATTCATCCTGTTGATCATGTGCAACTATTTATATGCTTGCAAAGTTAAACATTTGTGACCGTGGACTACAAAATCAATCACATGGGTTCTTTTTCTGAATAAATAATCTTTCCATTGATGTATGGTTTGTTAGGATATGATAATAGTTGGCCGAGATACAACTACTTGAAAATCTGGAGTCTGAGGGAACAAAAAAATCAAAACATTGAGAAAATCGCCTTTAACGTTGTCCATTTATGTTCACGATCGTGCTGCATTCATTCCCAAAAATACATGTTTTATATATTTACGGTAGGAAATTTACTAAATATCTTCATGGAACATGATCTATACCAGAGACAATTTATATGAGACATGTCACTTCCTCAATCCTCAATAGAACCAAAGAACGTATATTTACAAGAAGTGAAAGCCAATAGAACGTTCCATTGCAACACCAGCGCCCAGCAGCAGCGCTACGCTTCCGCCATTTTGGGGTGAAAGCCACTCGGCAGTCATATATTATACATATATTTAGCCCAGTGCAGAGGTCATTTTTAGGTTGAAATAATTATGTAAAAAGAGGAGGCAGCGCTAGACTTTTTAACGCAGGTGCCGAGGGGTGCTAGATCATTGACAGGGGGAGCTGCGCACTTATAGCCTATATTGTATACTATTATTAAATGAGCAAAACTTCAATATTTAATATTCAATAATTTTAATTATCACAACTAAAGTTTTAATTTTACTAAATTGAATAAGCACAACATTCAGCATTCAATCAAATATATTTAAAGATGTATTATAATTTTATTTCAACATAATATCTCGTTATTTCAACATATGTGAGTGTGCAACATATTCAGAGAGTAGCCTATTTCTTTTCGTTTGGAATAGTTTCGTTTAAATTTAGTTGCAAGCTTTCTATATTTCTCATGTCTGAGGCATATTTCGGTTAATTTATGATGAGATTCGCTCAAGTTCACGACGAGCGCCGGCGCCGGATGTCATGATTATGTCTGCTATATTTGCTTATTTATTAAATCCAGCCGATTAAATTTAAAAAAAAAAAAAATAAGATACAATTTATACAAAACAAAATTAATTTTAAAGAAAGGCTTTCTACAAAACACAGCGTAGGCTAATGAGTAAAAATCATAATGTCTCCCGATAATCATACTCATGCTGTTCACTTTTCATAATCAATATGGGGAAAAAACATTATAATATTTGAACAAATATGAAACTAAATGCGCTTATTTAATGGCTACAACAACACGTATACAGTAGTAGGCCTACAAACTCTCTATTTGTACAACTAGGCCTCTACAACAGCAATAGAAACAGCTTTACAGTAAACTTCTTATATCGTATATTAATGACCGTTAAAGCAAGACTATGTAAACAAAAACACACAGCCACTGTACAAAATTGTGGCAATTATAGGATAACGGACACAGCAATGCATCATGTTCTATAAGATCATCATGTTTGTAGCATGATCCAGGGGATTAAAACGTACAAAATATATTTCAGGCTAAGTGGAGTTGGTAACTAATAATAGTAGTAAATGTGTAAAGTTGATGGGAAAACCTGTAACGCCAAAGATGGCGGTTGTACGCACATGTCCCGCCCCTCCCGCTTGACAGCCAATCGTCTGCTTTTAACAGTCAAGCCGGGAAACATTTGAGCCTATCGTCTGGTTCCTCTGACGCATGCGCACAGTTGAGGTTTGCGACAGCGGAGAATACGTTACTGTTTGAAAAGGCGGCAGATTTGAAATGTACTGTATGTGTGCGTTGTGTAAATATCAGACATCCCAAGTCTCCTGCATATTGATAGCGGCTCCTTGATGCCCGCAAATTATTTAAAATCTCCCCGAATCTAGAGCGAGTGTGCTTCAAACCGTGTAGCCGCACCATACGGAAGAGAGGGAGAGAGCAGAGACCTGCGTGTTGGTGTGTGAACTCTTGCGCATGCGCAGTAAAAGTATAACCGGTGGGGGAAAATGCGTTTTAAACCTTATTTTGGGGCAAAGTCGTCCAACTTTTTCAGCGATTTTTATCATATTTTGCTGCTGTTTCTACACATGCAGTTTTTATGTCCCGGTGACCAGTGAAACTGCAGTTCTGACTCTGCCCCATTCATTTAGATAGGAGCCTGGTCTTGTTATTCAGAAAATAGCTGCCCGGAGGCGTTGCCAAGATGGCGGCCGAGTGGCAGGACTTGCCTAGAAGGACTTTGTCTATACTTAATATCCTATTTTTTGGCATAAAAGAAAAATCGATAATTTTGACCCATGCAATGTATTGTTGGCTATTCCCACACATATACCCGTGCTACTTAAGACTGGTTTTGTGATCCAGGGTCACATTTGGTTTTGAAGGTTTGTTTTGTGAATTCTGCTGATGTAAAACAAGATAATGCCACCAGATAACAGTATTTAGCTGGTGGACGTCTTTGTTGAAATTGTGAACAAGTCTTTGCACATTAGCCATTTTCCCAGAGAAAGTGTTTTAGAAGTTTGTCAGTGAGTTTATATATGAAGCTTATGTTTAAATGTTTAATAAAAAATATAATCATATTTATATATGTGAGGCATGTGGAAGAAGGGGCCAAACGACAAATCCCTATGAATTGAGCCCTGTGCTGGAGATCCAGGGCAGGCGGCTGGTGTTGGCCCCAGATGGGCCCCTGATTGTGGGGTTTGTGGTAGTAGCAGCATGTGCTTGAAGTGAGCTGGTATCCATTATCCTCTCAAACATCAGCACTTCACTGTGGGAACCTTATTGATCTACAGCTCTATAATTATTCTACTAGAACTACTCTCTCTCTCTCTCTCTCTCTCTCTCTCTCTCTCTCTCTCTCTCTCTCTCTCTCTCTCTCTCTCTCTCTCTCTCTCTCTCTCTCTCTCCTCTCTCTCTCTCTCTCTCTCTCTCTCCTCTCTCTCTCTCTCTCTCTCTCTTTATCTTTCTGCTGAGCTCCTGATCCTCTTTCTTGCTCTTTTTTTCTTCCCTTTTAATTGCTTTTTTGTCTCTCTTATGTTCCTCTTCTCCCCCACACGTGCCCTATCCCTTCCCCTAATTCCAGCCCTATCTCTCGTCTTCGTCTCTCTTCCCCTCCCTTTCTTTTTCAATGTTCCCTCACTCATTAAAGTGCAATGACCTTTTGTGTTCTACCAAACTTGAGAAAAAGCTCTGTTGTTTGTCTACAACTAATTTCTCTGAATATGTATTACAACAGAGCAATTGTCGAGTCAGGATGCGGGTATTCAGTCAAGTTGTAACAAGTTTGCAGGTATGGCTTCAGTTCAGAATTTGACAAAGATCCTTTTCAAACGTTGAAACTCAAGAAAGTAGGGCTGATCAATTGATTGTCTGATAAATGAGATTGATTACGTCTGCCATGATTAAGACATTTAATCCTTCAAGCAATTAAAGTTGACTCGACCACTTGTTCATTTTTGAGGTGTGAATACAGATGTTTCAAAAGCAGACAACTTTAGGAAGAGCTTTTGAAAACATTGAAAGATAATGTGTCATGTTTGATTCAGGCTGCCAGTTTTGCATGTTTACTTTAAAATTCAGCTTCTGTAAAAGTAAATAATAATCTTCCCACTTGTCGCTAAAGTTATTACATTTATATTGGTATGAACAATACATATACATTACTGTTTAAGAGTTTGGGGTCAGTAAGATTTTGTTGAAAGAAACGTTCTGCCCACCAAGGCTGTATTTATTAGATTAAAAAAAAAAATAGGTAAAAATATTTTTTAGTTAGTTTAGTTTTAAATAATTATTTTTTTAAACAATTTAATATATTTTGAACTGTAATTTATTTCTGTTTTCAGCATTCATTACTTTAGTGTCATTCTCCAGAAATTTCAATGCTGATTTTTTGTAACATTATCATTGTCTTTACTGTCACTTTTGGTCAATTGAATGCAAAAGTATTAATTCTTAAAAAAAAACATACTGACCTCAAACATTTGAATGGTAGTGTGTTTCAGGAATTCACATCTCATCTTTCTTTGTATGGATTCATAAAATAAAATAATATGGCATGCAGCTGACACACACATAATCCATCTTTTTATGTATTAATCTAAATGAAGTGCAATTACAATATTAATGGCCATACATAATTAATATTTTTTAAATCCTTTTCACTTTTGTACTTTAATGCTTTGTGATCTGCAGCTGTGTTCGGCTGTTGTCAGTGTGTCTGCGGTGGTCTTCTCTGGTCTCGTGGCAGTGGCAGCGTGACTTGATTTGAGATCTTCCTGTAAGTCCCTCAGGTTCAGTGGAGCTGGATCAGGAAGCTCCAGCCATTGATTTTTCTCTCTTCTTCTATTTTAAACCCTCCACAGTCACTGTCTCCACTCTGCTTTGGCCTCAAGGCTGCTGTCAGTTTAACACGGACCCCTGGGATGATCTGTACCGTAAAGACTACGCCACGAGCGCAACCCTCAGCAGAGCTCCCGTTGCCCTGTGTTTTGCTTTACTAAAACAGACTCAAACAAGCGAATGGCGAAATTACTCAAAGTACAATTCTGACATATATTTTGCTCCAAATATGCTCATGTTGTCATTTATAAAGTGACACATAAGTTGGCCCAAACCTCACTTTCCAAGTAAGTTACCTAGCTTGCTAACCGAAATAAATTCATTCTAACTATTTTTCTCATGGCATTACATCAATAGTTTAGATCAGGAGTTTCTAACCTTTTTTCCCCCATTTTTCTTAATTTTTAATTTTTTTTTGTCTGCTGAACCCCATTAGACAAAATTTTTAATTGAAGTACCCTCAGAGATTTTAAGTTCATATTTCAATAAACTATTGACACATTCACATGTTCACTGTTCTCTGATGCCGATATTAATTATAAATATAGCTGCAAGCAGCCATTACCGGGGCCAAGCGCAAGAAGCGGCAACAGATGCCATGGAGTGGCAGACCAACTGCAGCAAGGAGCAATTAAAGACATTTTAAGAGAACTTGGATAAATGGCTAAAAAAAAATCACATATACAGTAACTTTTAAGATGATTTAATGGTTTATCACTTTTGACAAATAGGTGGCGCAGTTACCAAATTGATGTGATGTGGTCAGAGTGAGGTGACAATGACACATACAAAGTTTTAACACACAATAATTATTTATTAATTTTCATTTATTCATTTATTTAGTCATTCTTTTTATTTATTTCTTTGATGTGTTTTATTGTTTAAAATGTCTGCGTAATGTCCTTTTATAATAAATTTGTATGGAGACTTGCATCATACAGTTGTCAGGTTTATAATGAAGTACTTACAACAAAAGGTGATGTAAGAAATTAAACAAACTCTTTGCAGCAGAAAGAGAAAAAAGAAAGGAAAGACAATGAACTTTGAGATATATTAGACTATCTTTGCTGCTTCATTCTCATCATATTCCAACACTTCAAGTATTGATAAACAGGTAAGACTATTTTTATCTTTTAAATTAGTTATAACTGTTATTACATTGACATAATATGCCTAGAATACTCTGTAATATTTGTTTCTGTTATAAGGATATTCTGTTAAATAAATAGTTGCTTTAAACACAATGTTTTAGAAGTACATAATTCACTTGTAAAGTGTAACTAAAATAAAAAATCCTAATCAAATCCTCATTGTCTTTAGGTACATCAAATGTCTTACGCTGCTCTGATGACAAGATCATTTTCATTATAGGACAATATTCAACTCCAGAACCAGCTGAAGATTCTATTCAATGCAAATCAAGGAATCAGTTTGACTGCAGAAAAACAATGTCCAGATCATCACACCACCATCACCATTGTGGACTACATCTGTGTGGCTCAGTTCAGCATTCAGATTATCACCATCACCATTGTGGACTACATCTGTGTGACTCAGTTCAGCATTCAGATCATCACACCACCATCACCATTGTGGACTACATCTGTGTGACTCAGTTCAGCACATACTGAAATGCTGACCATTCTGAAATGCTTATCACAGTTGTATCTGACATTGTTGGATATATATTTGAAATAAATGATTTTTAACTTCCTTTTTAATTTCTACAGAAGCACCTATTGCCTAATGGCCATGAAAATTTGCATGCTTGTTTAGAGTCATGTCATTTGCTTATTTTTAAGAAAATCTGATCTTTCCTTGAGGACTGTAAAACACCCTTATGCCATTTCTGAAAAGTTCTGTTGAAATGTGCCTGGAAAAGAATATGCTAAAACACAGAGAAAGGAGAAGCTTAAACAATAATACTTGATACAAACAATTGTGTGCATGCTTACCACACACACACACACACACACACACACACACACACACACACACACACACACACACACACACACACACGGAATATGTTAGCGTGAAAATCTCTTAATGGTATATAAGCATTTCACATATTTTTTTGTGATGTAATTATTATACATCCATTATAATAATAAAAAATAGCTTTAAGCATTTGTTTGTTAGCCAATACTGAAAGCTGACAAAAATGATTAAAAATGTCTAATGCTGCTGCTCCATCTATTGGACAACAGTGGTATTACATACTATTCAGTTGAAATGAATTAATAGAATGAATTGGTTTTTCACTTCTATCTCGGGAACGAGAAAATGGAAAAATGTGAAACTCAGAACTTAGATAGTGTTTGAGGAGTCCTGTTGAAGAATACCATTCCTGTGTTGCTGGGTAATTGAGTTTTTACTCTTATTTACTGGGAGTAATGTCTGTTGAAATGCATATCTTTGTGGGCTTATATCTCGGGAATGCCCAGGCCAAATCGCACCATACTCGAATCGAAGCTAGATGAGGACAGGCTCTTTCCAACAAGCTCTCCCACAAGGATCTAGCTGGTATATTCAGGGAGTTACAGCCGTTCCAAGACCGGGGTCTCACGGATTAGCGATTTGCGGGGGGGGGGGGGGGGGGGGGGGGTCTCCCGAGCCCCGCGACGATAGATTTAGATAAAGACCTTACCAAGGACCTTACCATCAAAATTTGAGCGCGCAGCGACTTTCCGTTCTCGAGTTATGAATGAATTTGTACTGAGGGGGCGTGGCTTAAAAGGCGGACAAACGTTACTTTCACTTTAGGATTCTCATTTTTAAATGTGACACAATATTCATTAGTGTGTAATAGTCAATAGTCTCACAAAATGTGAGTGTAAATGTTCAAATAGTTATATTATAAAGTCTAAATAAGAATCATAGAATAATATTAGTTATATTGCATGACAAAATGACTATTTTAAACAGCAGGGGGCAGTAGAATACCACTTATTGGCTTAATATTTAATTATGCTCTTAGAATTTTCACCTGTTTAACTGTTATAGAGGCATTAATTATTATTATCTCATTTAAGCACCTATTGCCTAATGGCCATGAAATTTTGCATGCTTGTTTAGAGTCATGTCATTTGTTTATTTTTAAGAAAATCTGATCTTTCCTTGAGGACTGTAAAACACCATTATGCCATTTCTGAAATATTCTGTTGAAATGTGCCTGGAAAAGAATATGCTAAAGCACAGAGAAAGAAGAAGCTTAAACAATAATACTTGATACACACAATTGTGTGCATGCTTAACACACACACACACACACACACACACACACACACACACACACACACACACACACACACACACACACACACACACGGAATGTTAGTGTCAAAATACCTTTTAATGTATATAAGCATTTCACATATTTTTTTGTGATGTAATTATTATACATCCATTATAATAATAAAAAATAGCTTTAAGCATTTGTTTGTTAGCCAATACTGAAAGCTGACAAAAATGATTAAAAATGACTAATGCTGTTGCTCCATCTATTGGACAACATTGGTATTACATCATATTCAGTTGAAATGAATTAATAGAATGAATTGTTTTTTCACTTATCTCGGGAATGAGAAAATGAAAAAATGTGAAACTCAGAACTTAGATAGTGTTTGAGAAGTCCTGTTGAACAAGACCATTTCTGTGTTGCTGGGTGATTGAGTTTTTACTCTTATTTACCGGGAGTAATGTCTGTTGAAATGCATATCTTTGTGGGCTTATATCTCGGGAATGCCCGGCCCAAATCGCACCATAGTCGAATCGAAGCTAGATGAGGACGGGCTCTTTCCAACAAGCTCTCCCACAAGGATCTAGCTGGTCTATTCAGGGAGTTACAGCTGTTCCAAGACCGGGGTCTCACGGAATAGCGATCCGCGGGGGGTAGATTTAGCGATGATAGATTTAGATAAAGATCTTACCAAGGACCTTACCATCAAAATTTGAGCGCGCAGCGACTTTCCGTTCTCGAGTTATGAATGAATTTGTACTGAGGGGGCGTGGCCTAAATGGCGGACAAACGTTACTTTCACTTTAGGATTCTCATTTTTAAAATGTGACACAATATTCATTAGTGCAATAGTCAATAGTCTTACAAAATGTGAGTGTAAATGTTCAAATAGTTATATTATAAAGTCTAAATAAGAATCATAGAATAATATTAGTTATATTGCATGACAAAATGACTATTTTAAACAGCAGGGGGCAGTAGAATACCACTTATTGACTTAATATTCAATTATGTTTTTAGAATTTTCACCTGTTTAACTGTTTATAGAGGCATTAATTATTATTATCTCATTTAGAGTCACATGTTCTGACATGTTTTTAAGAAGATCTGAGCATTCATTGAAGAGATATAGGCTTTCGGGGACACATAAGGCTATTGAAGTGACCCTATTATAGCCATCCAAATGAATAAGTTATAGCCTCAGTTTCTGATAATCATTGATCTAGAGAGTCCAGAGAATTGTACTGCAATGATTTTGAGCATTGTGATATGAAAAATTATACGATCATACATGGAAAAGACCATTTACAGCCAATACAGGCAATTTACCATAGGAAATACATGGTTTTTAAGCTTTTTAACAGTTACAGCCCCATCTATGGTCCGATGTCCATGAAACTTTGCATGCTTCTTCACCATGTTATAACACATATGCTCATCAATTATTGTGAAGTTCTGAGTTTTTATTTATGATTTATAGGCTTTTGAGTGTATTTTGACAGGCCCATTTTCTAAACGACCCTGTTATAGTAAACCAAAGGGCAAATTTCAACTTTTTTTCGATAATTATTGATCTAGAGAGTCTAGAGAATTGTCCTAGACTGGTTTGGTTCCGATCGGGCAAAAAACCAGGGACTAGTTTGCAAAAGTAGGTTTTTAACATATTTGTGAATATTTAATGAACAATTTGATTGACAGCAATGGTTCTAGAGGCAAAGTTGTTCAGCCTGAGGAGATCTATCGACTGATATGCATTTTATGGGGATTTGTGCAACACCACGTGATTACAGAGCCGTAAAACGACCAACTGCAGCAAGAAGCAATTAAAGACATTTTAAGAGAACTTTGGATAAATGGCTAAAAAAATCATACAGTAACTTTTAAGATAATTTAATGGTTTATAACTTTCGACAAATAGGTGGCACAGTTACCAAATTGATGTGATGTGGTCAGAGTGAGGTGACAATGATACATACAAAGTTTGGTGTCAAAATGTCAAGGCATTGCATTGTTAAAGACTTAATAGTCATTTTGGCAGCATGCCTCAACTTTGCTGCTGCGCTATACGAAAACGGTTTCGTCAATCGACAAGAAATCCATAACTTTTAGTCGGCATGGTCTGGAGATGATACGATTCGATTTTGGTGAATATCAGACAAACGGTCTAGGAGGAGTTCGAAAAAGTAGGTTTTGACTGAAAATCAAGATGGCGGACAGGAAGTTCGGTCAAATAAGGAAAACCTGGTATCTATGTTCTCAGCTTGACCCAAGGAATCTATTAAGACCAGTGGCATTTCAACAGGCAGATTTATTCAAAAGTTATTAGCCTTTTTGGAAATTTTGTTATAACTTTTGACCACTAGGTGGTGCTGTTTCGAAACTTCTCAAGCTCCTTCAGGGCATCGTACTGATGACCCATACTGAGTTTCGCAACAATTCGTTCATGCGTTCAGAAAATACAGCATTTTAGCACATAATTCAAAATGGCCGACAGACAAAATGGCCGATCTGGGAAAATTGGATATCAGTCGACTCGGTATGACGCCCTGAATCTAACGAGGCCACTTTTATGATTTTTGGACAAACCGTTCAGGAGTTATGAGCAAAAATAACCATTTTTCATATCTCCGGACCAGTAGTTGGCGCTGCGCCGAAACGCTGCATGTTGCCTCAGGTCATGCTTGTGATGACTTGTACCAAGTTTGGTCTGAATACGATAAAGCGTTGCGGAGATACAGCCTTAAGTTTGTTTTCGCAAGCTCTACGTAAAATTTTTTTGCACGTCATTCAAAAACTTTTAAGCGAATCAACTTGAATTCCATAACTTTTTGTCCCCACTGTCTGAAGATGATCTGGTGCAATTTTGGTGAAAATCGGAGCATCGCCCTAGGAGGAGTTCGAAAAAGTAGGTTTTTCTGAAAATTCAAAATGGCGGAAAAATTTGCATGACGGAAAATGACGTCATAGGGTGCAATCGAATCGTCATGAGCTCAGGAATCAGAGGAAAAAAGAATTTTGTTGATAGGCCTTACGGATCAAAAGTTATTAGCATAAATGTGAGTGAAACTTTGGACAGTTGGTGGCGCTAGAGGGAATGAGTTAGAGACACCAAAATTGGTGTACTTAATGTTGGGACTGTCCTCTATCAGAATGTCAAACCAAAACAACTTTCCCGGACACGGTTCTATGGGCTGCCATAGACCCCCAGTCGGAAGAAGATAATAATAATAATAATAATAATAAATAAGAACCGGAACAGATACAATAGGTGCCTCCGCACCTTCGGTGCTTGGCCCCTAATAATAGTAGTAGTAGTATAAAAACAAAGACTGAAATATATTATCGTTGTAAACACAATTGTACTGCTAATTAAAAAATAATATTTGATCATAAATAATGGAATGCACTGTGAGCTTCACTTTGGAACATGCAGTGCATCGGACTAAACGGTTAACTACGACTTTTGTCACAATAAACTTTTAATTAATGCAGAATAAGGCATTAATATGTGCTTAAGTACTAATAAACAGCCAATATCTTAGTAATATAATATGCATGATATTAAGCATTTATTGGACTCTTAACTAAAGTGTTACCATATTTTTTTTTTTCTGATTGAATTTGGAAGATTATCTCCACTAAGCTCTTCGCGTTGGATTCTGGGATTGGAACGGATTGGAACGGGGCCAGTATTGTCTTGGGCACGGTAGTCTTTGGTTAGATTTGAAGTAATAACAGTTGTGGGGTCTCCATAGTTACAGAATCAAACAGATGGGGTCATGACAGGCCTTCAGGTTCTTCTGAAATGAGGTCACAAGCAAAAGTGAAACAATAAAATCAATGTTCCACATTACTGTACTCTGATGATCTGTTACTCTACAATTCACTGTGACATTTCGAAGAAACAAGCCTTCGTCTGCCTGACGTGAAATATCACGGAATGTACGACCATCATGGGCTTTTCTTAAAACTGCTGCGTTGCTTTCCTGATTGTGATCATTTTACTACTAATAGAAATGTTACGGATTTACAGCTAAATAAGCTTAATTTACTGTGTCAGTGACATGAAAATAATTCAGTTTTCAAAAACATACTTACAATAACTGAATTTCTATGGAGGAATTTGGCATGTTCTAAAAACAGACGTGAAGCTTCAAGCTTGTATTTTTTTACTCAAGAATTTATCCATATTGTCCTTTTAGCACTTATAGACAGTAAAAAAAATATTGACGTTGCAAATAAAACGTGACGTTTTTTGGAGTATGTTTTACTTTTTACCTACACATTAAGGCCTTAAAAAGGTCTTACATTCTTAAAGTTATGGCATGTTGCATGCATTGGAAAAAAATATATCTTCAGTATTTTTGTCCTGCTTTCCAATGCAAATATCTAAACATTCCTAAATTAAAATACATTTACTTGAGATGCAAATGTAAAATGATGTTTAATTTTTTAAAAAACAAATTTAAGTAGGCTATGTTTATGCTTAAACTAAGGACAAATGTATCTATTAAAGAGTTGGTAACTTCCATTTGAATTAAGTTGATTTTTATGAGCTCATTGGCAGATATTCTTGTTTTAATCATAAACTCATTTAATTTTGGTCAGTTTCACAAAAAAAAAACATATTCTATGTTATTTTGCATTTCATGCTAATTGTATCTTGAATTAAGAATTTTTTTCTAAAATGAAATAAAAAGCAATTGATATCAGATGGAATATTGGGTTTCTCCCTAGACATTTAAAGAACATATTGACATATTGTTTTTCCTACAATTTATCAGTTAAAGGTGCTATATGTCGCTTTTCTTCTAAAATGAATCCTTTTTTTATTGCCCGTGTGTGAAGGGGTTGTAATCACACATTACAATGATCCACTTGTCGGGTTTTGCTATTACCTCTGAAGGCCAGTATTCCTATTTCGATGTGAAGGCTCCGGGTTGGATTTACCGCGAAATCCATCGGATGTGACGTGCATGCGCGCTCCCGAGCCTCTCCTTTTAATACAGTCTATATGCGACGGCACTGCAGCTAACCACATGGAGTCTGATAACACCAAACGACCTGCCTCAAGCACAACACACACTCCAACACAAACTACACATAAATATAAAAAACTAAAACAAGTTTTATCAGCTGGTTAGGCCAAACGTGAATCGGATCAACTTCGAACGAAAACACGAATCAACATCGGCAGAGCGTTTGAATTATGGAGAGACATCCGCTTTGTTTTAGGTAAAGGTATATATATATATATATATATATATATATATATATATTATATATATATAAAATAATATTATATATAATTAAATATATAATTAATTAATAATATATAATATAAATTATTATATTTACTAGGTATAAAAACAGACCCGGAGTTGGCTTTCATCCCTATTGTGATGCTTTCTCTGGTGTGTTGAAAGTCTCGAGTGGCCGGTATCATAAGTGCTCGCTCTTGAGTTCGAGCACGCGCATGAGTGCTCCTGTAAAAATTGGTTGCAATCTGAAACATCACTGCTAGAGGCCGCTAAAAGCTACATATAGCCCCTTTAACATTTCTTTAGTTGGTCTTAAAAAGGTCTTAAAAAGGGTCTTAAATTTACCTTCAGAAGCCCAGATACTATTTCAGCCTTTATACATAAAAACTTCCCGTTTTATACTATGTGTTATTTGTGGTTTTTTTAAAGGTTGAGAAATTGGATGTTGCATCACAGAAATTAGCATTTTTATCATGCTAAATTCATTATATGATGTGTATATGAGAACGCCTGGCCCTATAGACTTCCATCATAAGTTCATTACTGTAAATGTGGTTTATTCCTGCTTTCTAAGTGAGGGCTGTGTCTGTGCCGAGAGCTAAACGTGTGTTTAACTAAGAACATTCCTTTAAGTCTGTCAAAGGAAAAATGATGTGTGTTTGACAGCAGGTATCACTAAACCGTGTCTTTGGACGGCTTTCCTGTGATAATTAGCCTGTTGGATGTAATCAGAATGGGAAAGTGGTTTAGTTCGGCCACCTGTGTGTGTGTTTACACATGGGCATGTGAATGCGCTCTCACAAGGTCACTACAACAGCTGCAAGCCTGCTAATATCAAATAGTGGACAGGTGTGTGTGTGTGTGTGTGTGTGTGTGTGTGTGTGTGTGTGTGTGTGTGTGTGTGTGTGTGTGTGTGTGTGTGTGTGTGTGTGTGTGTGTTGCCCGTTGCATTTGAGTGCGTGAATGTGTTTGCCCCTCGTTGAGTGATGGGAAACGGGACTGTGTTTTTTACAGTAGTTCTGTATAGTACACAGGTGTGCTCTCAAATATTTTTATGCAAAAAAATGTTTTTGTTTGTATCGTGGTTGAATTTCTGCTAAATTGTTTTTCTCTCTATACAGGAAGTTTCGGGGAGCGCCCTCAACCACAGCGCCTGACAAGGTATGTTTATCACCTTCATATTCTATTAACAAACAAACAAGCTGAGAAAAATGAATAACTTTTCCGCCCTCTAGTATGGCCTGCATTTGTGCATTACATGAAAATGTTTGCCATTTAAAAAAAAAAAAATTTAAACTGTAAATTGGTTAACTATTACAGTTGTATAATGTAGATTGTTTAACATAACATCTATGTAATTTACTATAAAATGCTAGCAAGTTTTTTGCAGGTAAAAATGATTAATTATTTTCCAGAAATCCGTGTGTTTAGTTTCTTCTTATTTTTGCTATCAGTAATAATAACCCTCTAGAGTGTTTTGTGTTATGTATTATGTTAATTAGTTAATGATCATTGTATTATTTCAGCGTTGTGTGTTATCCTAGTGTTTTGTTTTTGTTTGTATGACCCTGTGCACTGTCTATATATTATTGGTCATGTTTTATGGACAATGAACTGATTCGTCATGTGGCTTTCTGTTGTAAAAAGTTATCAATCAGTACATTTTAAAGGGGTGGTTGATTATGATTTCACTTTTCTAACTTTAGTTAGTGAGTTTGTAATGTTGCTGTTTGAGCATAAACAACATCTGCAAAGTTACAATGCTCAAAGTTCATATCATATTCAGCAAATATCTCAAAGGGAGATATTTGCTTTTAAAGAAATTGCTTTTTAAGGACTACAACAAACGGCTGGTAGGGACTACACAACATTCCTCCCGGTTTAGTGACATCACCAACCCTAGAATTTACATAAACCTGAGAAACAGGATTTATAGATTATCAAGACAGAATATGCTAATCAATGAATGACTAGAAGATAACTACACCTCAGCTACATAAATTCACCAACTAACCATTCAGAAATGTCCTGTTGCATTCTACATGTTGTTAGCCTGGTCCCACCAGACTCTCGTACATTTCATTTGTATAGAGTCTGGCACCGCTCCATTGACAAGCGTTAACTTCCTTGTAGGCGGGAACTCTATTGAAGTCTAAAACTATTGGATCTGCCCAGAGTCACTCTATCTGTCATAACCAATCGCTAACGTTTGGTTGTGACGTATGTCTTTTCCCGAACCCCGTGGGAGGATGGCCTCCAACAAAACTAAGCAAAGATTGTTCTTGCTCCGGCTTTAACTTCTTGATATTCGGCAGCGTCGCCACAACGGACCGAATGGCTTCGCTCGCATCTTTCTTATTTTGAACTACAACTCAAAATAACGCACGAGTCGACATCAACGTCATCGTTCTCAGCCACTCCCTCTGTTCGCTGATTGGCCCGGTAAAAAATTGATCGGAGAAAACCAAAGTCTACAGCACAATCCCAGACGGAGTACTGAAGGAAAATGAAAAGTGAGCGGAAGTACGAGGGCGGAGGGCGGAGTCAGACTAACATGTTGTCACTTCTTGAGTCTCTCCATCATTGACTCGTTGACTCGGGTTTGAACATATAAGGCTAAAAGATTTGAAGTTTTCAGTGCATGTCTGTGTGAGGTAAAATGACAAGCTCTTGAAGCTCCACCCTCTGTGCGCGAGCAGCAGTTGATTTGCATTTAAAGGACAGACACAAAACTGTGTGTTTTTGTTCACCCTCAAAAAGCGACAACTTTAACATGCTGTATAGAAATATCTGCGGGGTACTTTGAGCTAAAACTTCACATACACACTCTGGGGACATCAAAGACATATTTTAAATCTTGTGAAAAGGGCATTATACCACCCCTTTAAGCTAAAAGGCAGATGTTGGTATTTTAACATTAAATCATTTAATGAAATATATGCTCTCTTTCCACTTTATGAAGTACCACCTTGCTAGCACCGGGTTGGACCCACTTTTCCCTTTAGAACTGCCTTAATTCTTCGTGGCATAGATTCATCAAGGTGCTGGAAACATTCCTCAGAGATTTCCATATTGACATGATCGAATCACACATTTGCTGCAGATTTGTCCGATGCACATCCATGAAGCGAATCTCCAGTTCCACCACATCCCAAATGTGCTCTATATTGGATTTAGATCTGGTGACTGTGAAGGTCATTTGAGTATAGTGAACTCATTGTCAGGTTCAAGAAACCAGTGTTGGAAGTGGCCAACAGAAAATGGGTATATTGTAGTCATAAAGGGATTGACATGGTACGAAGGGGCCAACGTGTGCCAATAAAATATCCCACAAACCATTACACCACAACAAGCAGCCTGAACCGTTGATTCAAGGCAGGATGGATCCATGCTTTCATGTTGTTTACGACAAATTCTGACCCTACCGTCTGACTGTTGCAACAGAAATCGAGACTCATCAGACCAGGCAATGTTTTTCCAATCTTCTATTGTCCAATTTTGGTGAGCCGGGTTAATTTTAGCCTCAGTTTCTTGTTCTTAGCTTAGTTCTTAGTGGGACCCGGTGTGTTCTTCTGCTTATGTAGCCCTTCTGCTACTAGTTTGACGTGTTGTGAGTTCAGAAATGCTCTTCTGCAGACCTCAGTCCTAACAATTTGAGTTACTGTGCCTTTCTATCAGCTCAAACCCGTCTAGCCATTCTCCCCTGACATTTGGCATCAAGAAGACATTTTTGCTCATTGGATATTTTTCTCTTTTTTGAACCATTCTCTGTAAACCCTAGAGATGGTTATTCGTCAAAATCCCAGTAGATCTGCAGTTTCTGAAATACTTAGACCAGCCCGTCTGGTACCAACAAACAGTTCAAAGTCACTTATATCCCCTTTCTTCCCCATTCTGATGCTCAGTTTGAACTTCAGCAGATCGTCTTGATCAAGTCTATATGCCTAAAAGCATTAAGTATGTGATTGGCTGATTAAATATGTACATTAGCAAGCAGTTGAACAGGTGTACCTAAAAAATAATTAGTCAAATATTCAGTCACCAATACCATCCTGTAATACCTAAAACATTGTCAAAGTATTTTTTTTATTTTTTACGGTTTATATTTAATTTCTACCAACAACCACAGCCTTTTTACAGTAAATTTGATAGGATTTTTTACACCTTAGAAAGGATTATATTTTCCTTTTTTGGAAAATCTTTTATTATACAATTAATTTTTGACATAATTCATAGTTGTTGCAACAATGTTTCACAAAAATGTGAAAGAAAGGTACGGTATATGCACATTTATCGAAAATCTAATGTTTAAGCTTATAGAAGGTATGACACGTAAGTGCATTATTGGCCAAGACATTTAAAACTGTGAAACTGTTGAGGTTTACAATGTAGGTTTTCGAATAGTTCCTACACTGCTGAATGACTCGTAAAACAAAACATGAAACCATATATAAAGCAAAAGCGATCCGTTTTCCCTTCGGAAATTTACATGTGATTTCTAATATTGAAACTATATTTTTTTCTGAAATTAATTGGTCTATGTTGGGTAGTACAGACAACATAAACGACATTATTTTTGTCTGAGATTTAATCTTTGGCGGCATTACAGTTTATTTAATGGCTGATCTGAAAATAAAAGCACTGTTGGCTCAGGACGTCCACTCAGCTTTGGTTTTAGTGTCTCTCGACACTGCTGTGGAGTTTTTCCATAGTTACTGTCCCTTTTTGTCACCATCGTTTCGCTCTACTTTCTCTCAGCCTCTTTCTCTCTTTTCCCTCTTGTCTCTCCTTCTTCTTTTCCCCCATCCATCCTTTTTATATTCAAATTAATTAAACAATCATACCATTGATCAGCTCTACCAAACTTGGATGTCCTTTTTGGATGTCCAGTAATAAACAAACATTGTTGAGTTGTTTTGATTGATACTGTAAAGCAGCTTTGATACAATCTGTATTGTGAAAAGCGCTATATAAATATATTTGACTTGACTTGACTTGACTTTTTTTGAAGAGTCAAAATTAGAGGCCAAGAAATCCGCTTGAGAAATATGGAACGAAACGTTTTCAGACGATCCGTTCTGTGAAGCAGCTTCAGTCAGTGGTTTTTGTTTTGAGTGGAGAAGTGAGGGACATGGAAAATGATAGAGAGGAGAGAGTTCAGCGCTGCCCGCCCAACCCGTGCCACACGCCCTGCGGTGAACTCGCAGCACGACTGCATTCTGGCACAGATGACACACGCCCTGGCAGGACGTTGCCACCGCTTCACGGCCCCTGTCTGTGCTCGGCCCCGTCCCTTATGGTTCACCTAAGGTTTTGGTCAGTCGTAGGTTAGGAGCAGATTAGGTCAGATTCATTTGGGTCAAACTTATTTAGATGATGCTTTCTGTGGACGTCAGTTATTTTAATGAAATGTTTGCATGGTGTGATGGCTAGGGGATAAAGTGATGAAGTGTGTGTGTGTGTGTCGGTGAGACATTTGCTAAAGATAATGTGACATGCCCGGAGGAAGATGAACCTCTTTAAACCTCTACAGTCTCAATGAACTGGCAGAGTATTATACAAACTATCTTCTTCTCTTCTCGTGCACATTCAAACATGCAGTTTTGGCACAAGTAACTGTTTTAAGCAGTATTACTAATTCTGCAAAATGTGGGCATGAACTAACTTGAGCATTTTGTCGTTCAATCTTCCTTTTTTTCTCTCCAATTTTCTAGCCTTTTCTCCTATAGCCTATAGTTAGCTAGCTGTCATTTGATTTGTTGTTGTTGTTGTCGTCCAAAGACTGTCTATCTCTCTGTCTATTTAGATATAATATTATTCTCATGTGTTTTTTTAAATATTCTTTAGTGAACTATAAACCATGATTGCTACTAGTGGGAACATGCAAATTCTCGACATCATTTTATTAGAAACACATTTTTATGTGTCCCTTAGCGCAAGATAAGTCACCAATAGTTTTCATCTGAAGAGAAAAGAAAACTGTTAATGTGTATGCCCGCTAACAATTTATTTGACAACTTTATTCCAACATTTATTTGCTTGCTTTTACACTAACACATAATACCATTCAAAGTCAGATTTTTTAAAGAAATGAATACTTGTATAAGCAAGAATGCATTCAATTAATCAAAAGTGATAGTAATGGAATTCATATGCTGTTCATGAAAGCATCTTGAAAACAGCGCATCTTGGTTTCCAAAAACAATATTACACTGCACAATTTTTGGAATGTTTCTTAACAACAAATGATCATATTGGAATGATTAAGGATAACGTGACACTAAAAAATTGGTTATAATGATATCACATAAATAAATTATGTTTTAAAATATATAAAAATGGAAAAACGCTATTTTAAATTGTAATAATATTTCACAATATTACTGTTTTAACTGTATTCTCATATATTAAATACAGCCTTGGTTATCATAAGAGACTTAACCCCAAACTTTTAATGGGTAGTATAGATGGCCTCAAAGTAAATGGATATAAATGATAAAACCACAAAAATCTTTGCATCATGACCTGTTGGAGCTTTAAGAAAGAGTACATCAGTAGTAAAAGATGCAGATAGCATTGGAAGGTTTGATTTAATTCCACAAATCCCTTTTAAATGAATCTGTTCTAAACACTGATTTAGCAATCTAGCATTAAAACTCAATGGAAGTCTATAGTTCTATTGTACATACTATATATATATATATACATCCAGTTTTGAACTGGAAATATTAATTTATTGTCTTTTAGTCATTAAATGTACTGTATAATGTTTTGCTGTTTAACAATTTTAACTATTACTTTCATCCAGTTGAACTTTCCTGACTAAACTGCTGTTTTAAGCCATTTTAGTGCATTTTCACAAATACCAAAATATATTAAATACTGTTTAAAATCTGAACAATATTGAAACCTTTTTGTTGTCAGTGTTCAGCGCCATTAGACTGGTTCACCTTACAATTTTTTTTTTACTAATAATAATTTTTCTTCTTTTTTTAAATGGTGAGTAACATCAGCTTCGTTGAATGATTCAATTCCACGTCTATGACACTAATAGAGAAAGATGGTTTTTGACTTATGTAGCCCATTTCTCATTGTGGTTTTCCAGTTGCAAAGCTTTGGTCTGTCTGACTGTTTTCATCTTTCTGGTCATTGTATCTCATGTGGCGTTTTGACGGTCTTGTCCTGCGGTTTCGAAACGTAATAAAATATGTGTATGTAGATTTTGCCGTGTGTTGTGGGTTCGCTGTTGCGTGTTCAGTGTTTGTGTGCGTGTCAGAAGCTCTTCCTGTTGAAGTGCCTATGTTTGTCATGCTGTTGCTGAAAACTGATGACTCACATGGGCTTATCCACTTCTTCCCTCAATGCGTGTCTGGCTTTGTGTGTATGTGTATGTGTATCTGTAGCTTGTTGCGTTTTTCTATCCTTCTGTCTCTAAATGTTATTTCATACTGGTTTTCTCCTCTTACACATATAGATCTGAATATGTCTTTCGGTTCTTTTTGAGTCTCTGAGTCTCTCTATCGATCACTACAGTTTTGTTTAAGTATCTGTGTATGTGTGTTTTCCGTGAGGGAGCTGAAGGTCTGTGGTTTTTCTCTTAAGCATATGACGTCACATGGCCCAGCGGCTTGACTTTGCGTGCAAGACCTTTGCATGTGCATGTGTATAGGAAAACTCTGATTGATCTTCAGGACCGCTCGCATGGAGTTGCATGTTATTGATGACCTTATTTTACCAGCACTGCAAGATGCAATAAACCATGACATGATTAACGCCAAGTTTGGTTCAAATGTTCCCCGTATACGTTGGCCAATGAAACAAACCTCAACTTCTATCATATGATTTCCACTTTAGCATTCGGGTGGCGTATGTTTTGGATCCTAAGTGATCTATGAGCTTTAAATACATTTTTGAACTGAACACACAACTGCATATTTTCTAAATCGTCTTGTCGGTAGGTTGTCAGGACAACTAGTCATTTTAGAAAGCTTTGTATAATTACAAAGTTCAATGTCCACCAGACATAAAAACTTTTATGTACAAAAATCGTACTCAACCCAAACTTTAAAACTGTAGTGTATTTGCACCCTTCTATGACTATGAATGACTAACTGACTATAACGTATTACCAAAACCATAATAGTCCTTGAA
Source organism: Chrosomus eos (assembly GCA_036326025.1). Lineage (NCBI taxonomy): Eukaryota > Metazoa > Chordata > Actinopteri > Cypriniformes > Leuciscidae > Chrosomus > Chrosomus eos. Next base: position 41,099,849 of record CM070818.1, on the reverse strand, counting down.
AACAAATGGAGGTGTATAAATTATGCGCATTGCTCACAGCAGGTGATTTGAAGTCTGACAGTAATTGTCCTGAAATGTATTGCTGAAGGTGGTGAATTTGTCACATAATTGGTGCTTTGATGACTGAGGTGAATTTGAAGAGTTTTACCACCTTTAGAAGTTACTGTTAAAATGTAGGCATGTTAAACCTTTCTCTGATAAGTTGCATCCTGAATTTCAGCCTCTTTTTGCATTGTCGCCTAAAAAAAAAAAAATTTAAAGCGACAAATGTATACAATCTTACTGGTCGACCTCACTAGTCACTACTGAACTGACCATGTCGACCTGCAACTTATTTTAGCTGAGAGCTATACTGTCAGATCTTTGATTACAATGTGAACTGAAGATGTGTTATGGTTTTCCCAGCATCCTTGTAAATGGCAAGGGCCATCAATAAACTCTATTCTGAGATGCTTTGCAAACACCTCTGGTGTTTTTGTGAATTGTCATGTTGCCTGATATCAAAGCTGAACCCTGTTCATGTGAAAACACTTGAGCATTGGACGGAAATGTCGAAAGTCTCTGAATGTTCTTGCTTTTTGCCGTCTGTAATCCTGATTCAGACGGGCAATTGATTTCATGTGCTCTGCACATGCTTGTCTTTGCACTGTTGAGGGAATTCACTAGCATTTGGGGAAACGGGTACATTTTATCCGGGGATAGAGGAGGATTCTGCTCAGTAAAGATTTCGATTTTGCGTTTCTGCAGCACACAATCCAAATCCATGTCAAAGATGGTCACTGAGTCTTCCTTTTCTGAACACACACACACGGCAGGTTATTAGAAGTATCAAAGGTTTCAGATGACATGGGCCTGAGGAAGATGACATCACCAGATCTGCAGGAATTCACTGTATGTGTGTGTCCTGTGAGGTTGGGAGGTTCAGCACAGTTTAGTATTTACTCGGTTCACACAGTTTACTGACATACAAGACATTAGATAAACCTGTATGCAACCTGTCAGGTAGGATATTTTTCTTCAGTGTTCTTTTGTGACGGTAAAATCATTTAGCATGAAGGAAACTACTAATTTGACAGTGTACGCTTAGACCCAAGTCTTATTGCTTTTATACAATGCTGACAATAACAATAAACATAGATCAATAGTAATATAAATAAATAAATAAATAAAAAATATATATATATATATATATATTTACATTAAGTCCCTTTTGGGGCCATTCATACGGAAACAATTTGCATTGTTTAAATTGCTATAAATTACGGAGGCCGAGAGAGCTCAACGTGCTGCAAGCTAAAGAAGACGCATGCAATTAGAAAAAAAACGTATGCAAATAGAAAAAAACGCATGCAAATAGAAAAAACACCCGCAAATTAAGAAAACATCTTCATCAGTTTCACAACACACGTGTGCTCCAAATACTCACAACACAACCAAATAGAGAAACGCGCTGCAAAAGTTCACAACACAACCAAATACAGAAACGCGCTGCAAACGTTCACAACACAACCAAATACAGAAACGCTGCAAGTAACACAGACTACAACGGAAATGTTTCCGGGGAACCAAATAAGTGACGGACCCGGCTGGGACGTGCTTATTGCTCGTGAGCATCCCTATGCCCTACTCCCTTCGAAGGGCAGATGGCAGAGCTCTTCAAGTGGGACTTTGGAGTGAGCGTGGCACTAGTGTCCCATTTATGTAGCCGTTTAAAACGCACTTGATGAAGGGAGCAACGAAAGACAACGTAATTTCCAACGTAATTATTTTCACCTGGGATGTTCCCATGACAACGCAGCAGTTGTCCATCAGCTGAACTGCTGTTCTGACGACAGAAATATATTGCTGTTAATATAACGGTTGCAAATAAATGTATTTGTTTATTTTTCCTTTACAAAAAAGAAATGTTACAATATGCGTTTATTTAAATTTTGGACCCTACATTAACTAACATTTCTTATGAAACTTTTCTTTATGAAAATTTAAACATAACATGAAACAATTTGTATAGTGTACATGATGTATAGATTAATATCTTGCCTTCATGTTCGTCTTCTCTATCTTTTTTATTTATATTTTAGTTTCCAGCTCATTGTTCTTTTCTCATTTGTATTCTGATGACATTGAACATATTGTTAATACATTTGTATACTGTACACAAGTTGTATGTAATAAAAAATGAATCTCTGTGTGTTTTGCGGGGTAAAAGATTTTTTTTATATATAAAATAAAATAAAGTAGAATTTTGAGCTGTAAGCAAAGAGTATAGAAGAACTATAAAAAAGTATAATATTACAATATATTATAATATTGTTTATATATACAATATATTACAATATTACTTTAAAATTATAGTTAATTTATAAAAAATATACGTCCTTTGCTGTAAGCACGTCCTGTCTATCACGTCCCAGCCGGGTCCGTCACTTATTTGGTTCTCCGGAAACATTTCCGTTGTGGTCTGTGTTACTTGCAGCGTTTCTGTATTTGGTTGTGTTGTGAACTTTTGCAGCGCGTTTCTGTATTTGGTTGTGTTGTGAACTTTTGCAGCGCGTTTCTCTATTTGGTTGTGTTGTGAGTATTTGGAGCACACGTGTGTTGTGAAACTGATGAAGATGGTTTCTTAATTTGCGGGTGTTTTTTTCTATTTGCATGCGTTTTTTTCTATTTGCATGCATTTTTATCTATTTGCATGCGTCTTCTTTAGGTTGCAGCACGTTGAACTCTCTCGGCCACCGTAATAAATTAATGTTACTGACAACAAAGACAAACATGAGCGTAAATATCAGTACGGCATATGCAAATGGTAAGATAAAAAAAAAAATATCCCCCACTAACCTTGCTTTTTTTTGTGTGTGTGTGTCCTTTATTTAGATAGTATAGTAGGTGACCAGTAGGGAAGCAAAGTGGGAGAGAGGGGAGCGGGGTCGAACTCGGGACGCCCAAAATGTCACGACTGCACACAAGGCTATCAGCTCCAACGTGTCTTATGTTTTTAAATGCAAAAAAATGAGAGACGCAGGGTAGTGGAATGAAAAAAAAGAACAAGCTCTGCATCTGAAATCGAACACTTCTCATAAATTATGCGATAAACAGTATTCCAAAATAGTAGTATGTCCCAATACTTAGTATTCACAAAACAGGCGAAAAGCACCTGGATTACCTACTACTTCTACTGAGATTCTGGAGTGCGAATTCAATGGACTTTACTCTCCCATGAGGCCGCGGGAGAAGATTTAAAGGATTAGTTCACTTTCAAAATAAAATTTCCTGATAATTTACTCACCCCCATGTCATCCAAGATGTCCATGTCTTTCTTCAGTTGAAAAGAAATTAAGGTTTTTGAGGAAAACATTCCAGGATTTTCCAAGATTTTGAAGGTCCAAATTTCAGTTTCAATGCAGCTTCAAAGGCTCGACACGATCTAGCGAAATGATCGGTCATTATATATATATATATATATATATGTATATGTATACATATATACTTTTTTTTACCACAATTGCCCCGTCTTGTACCATCTCTGAGATGCGCCACGCATTACGTCATCATGTTGGAAAGCTCACGTGTGACATCGTTAAACATCCAGGATATGCACATGTAAGGACCGTTTTAAACCATAAACTGACACAAATACGTATAAATATGTGTCATTCAGCATACAATAACTTTGAACGGTCCTCCTACTCCAAACTTGTAAACACAGACTACATCACGCGTGACTTTTTCTTTTTCTTTTGTCAGGCAACGCATCAGCCTAGCGTATTGATATGTATTATGTAGTGTACAACTTCAAATTCAATTGTATTCAATGTCAGTTATGTTCTGATTGGCTGTGGAATCAGAATGGATTTGCTATTTAAAGATGCAGTCAGTTCTTTAGCTAGCGTTAGCATCGTTGTTCTTTGTGTACTTTAAATACAGATACTGTTATGTGGATAGCAGGAAGGATGAACCCAATAGCAGACAGTTGCAGTGACTACGTTTATTAGTGCACAAAACAGGGAAAACAAAACCCACGATGGGGTAAAACAAGACAGGACGAGATAGACTACACTAGACAAAGACTCAGACTAAGACTATAAACTAAGACAGAAACAAAACCATGACAGGAACAGACACTTCTACAATAACTGACTTCTCAGCGAATAACTCACAGTAAGGATCACACAACGTATCACAATGAATCGCACAGGACAGAAAATACACAGGGGTAAAATAGGAAACACTAATGACGAGGACAGGTGAAACTGACTAGACAATCATCACAAGACGAGGATAACAAGGGGGCGGGGTTTAGAGACGAGACAACACAAGCACATGGCCAAACAATCGGCCATGCGCTTGTACACAAAACATGGATCTGCCATGATCCTGCCACAAGACAAAAGAAACCAAGGACATGATGGCAGAATCATGACAGAACCCCCACCTTAAGGAGCGGCTTCCAGACGCTCCTCAAGGGGACATCAAACACGGGACAAGACAGACTGAGACATCGACAGAAACCAACAAAACATGACAAATAACAGTAACGGCAAACACGAAAACACAACAACAGGGTTAGGATGCAACAATAAAAATAACAAACAAGGAAGAGGTGGCGGAGGAAACACAGAGTTCATGGGGGGTGGTCCAGGGTGGATGGGTGTGCTGGGGGTCCCTGGTCGACGGGACGAGGGCTTCGGACAAGGATTCTGGGCAGGTTTAGATGGAGACACACGAGGAGAGGTCTTGGGGGAAACAGTCCGGGGACAAGTGGAGACAGGGGCGAACGAAGATACAGTCCGGGGACTCGTGGAGACAGGGACAAAGGGTGAAACAGTTCGGGGACTAGTGGAGACGGGGGAGACCGGGAAAACAGATGGGGATGCTGCATCAGAGGAAGCAGCAACAGGCACAGACATTGAGGACACAGAGGACGAGGAAACAGGACTACTGACGGGGGACATGGCTGGTGACAGGACAGGACTGGGTGTAGCGCTCACGGCGACAGGCGCGGGTGCAGCGCTCTCGGCGGCAGGCGCGGGTGCAGCGCTCTCGGCGGCAGGCGCGGGTGCAGCGCTCTCGGCGGCAGGCGCGGGTGCAGCGCTCTCGGCGGCAGGCGCGGGTGCAGCGCTCTCGGCGGCAGGCGCGGGTGCAGCGCTCTCGGCGGCAGGCGCGGGTGCAGCGCTCTCGGCGGCAGGCGCGGGTGCAGCGCTCTCGGCGGCAGGCGCGGGTGCAGCGCTCTCGGCGGCCGCGCTGACTGCAGCGGGCTCGGCGACTGCAGCGGGCGCAGCGGGCTCTGTGACTGCAGCCTTCCTCCTCCTCTTTCTCCTTGGCCGCGGGGCAGAGGCCATGGCCAGAGCTGTGGCTGGTTGGGGAAGCACAGCAGGGACCGTGACTGGCGGTGGAAGGACGGACTCAGGCTGCGCTGACTCTGGTGAGGACGATTCCGACGGAGACTCCCACGAGGTCCGTCTTCCTCGTCTCCCACGAAGACCAGAGAGGGTAGATGGAGTGTCAGGAGTCAAGGAGGAACCAGCCTGGTCCTCAAGCATAGCAACGCCTATCCTTAGACCCTCCTGGATCACTGGCAGCTTGGGTGATGGTGACAGCTCAGGCGGGCAGACGATGGCCTCAGGACAGACTGGACTTCGACCACCTCTTCTACTATGACCACCACGGGTCCCAGTAAATCGTGCCAACCGGGTTCCTGCATAACGATGGCACAGCTCCAGCTCCCTGAAGGTTTGTGGTCTTGCGGGAAATATGAACAGTCTGCTGGGTTCAGTTTTCGGCGATTCATTCTGTTATGTGGATAGCAGGAAGGATGAACCCAATAGCAGACAGTTGCAGTGACTACGTTTATTAGTGCACAAAACAGGGAAAACAAAACCCACGATGGGGTAAAACAAGACAGGACGAGATAGACTACACTAGACAAAGACTCAGACTAAGACTATAAACTAAGACAGAAACAAAACCATGACAGGAACAGACACTTCTACAATAACTGACTTCTCAGCGAATAACTCACAGTAAGGATCACACAACGTATCACAATGAATCGCACAGGACAGAAAATACACAGGGGTAAAATAGGAAACACTAATGACGAGGACAGGTGAAACTGACTAGACAATCATCACAAGACGAGGATAACAAGGGGGCGGGGTTTAGAGACGAGACAACACAAGCACATGGCCAAACAATCGGCCATGCGCTTGTACACAAAACATGGATCTGCCATGATCCTGCCACAAGACAAAAGAAACCAAGGACATGATGGCAGAATCATGACAGATACCACAATGCTGTTAGTTGCTGCACTGACATCTATCTATCGACATGTTTCAGCATGATTGTCTCCGAGTTTTATGTAAATTACACTGATACTTGCATTGAGTTTCGGAGTGCGGTCTACACCATAATTAATTTTCTTACCGTCCAACAATAAATGAAGAAACTTGGGCATCACAAATCTTTCCACCTTAAGTATGATGTACCAATGTTTACGCTGTTTTTTTGTTGGTCAAGTCAAGTCAAAACTTAATGTTGGTCTTTCTATCTTCAGACCTTTTCTGCTTTTGCAGCTGGACAGGTACTGGTTCTAATTTTCGCACTTTGCATCACCAAACAACCACTAGCGTATCTACAGAGACAGCCAATGAGCATGAAGATTCTCTTCGACATTTAGTAAAACACTCCAGGTCACATCATTTCCACTTATATATATATATATTTTTTAAATTAGCACCAAACCACTCAATGCACCTTTAATATAAAGCAGATAGTTTAATTTTTGCTGACACAACAGTGCTGATTGTGTGGCATCACACAGCATGCTGCCCTCAATGTGGGGAGGCGGATTTGATGCTGGAAACTTAATTAGGCCAGTTACAGTGGCCAAGTTACTTTTACCTTAAGCGTTATTTCTCCTGTTAGTCTTGGTGCACGTTTTCAGCTAACCTGTCTCTCGTCTTGTAGGAGAAGGAATATTGTCAGAGCACAACCCCTTTCACCTCTCTTCCCTCTCATTCTTCCCCTCCCACCCTCATGTCGCAGGGCCCCCTTGCTTTCCATAACAAAAGCCTGTCTAACTTGAGCGTGTGTGAGACGTTTGCGTGGCAAAGGGAAGCTGCTTGTGTGTGTGCGTGTGTGTAAGCTGCCCCCACAATTACCCCATCTCTGTCCCTCTGAGCATTTTGACGTGTCAGGTGTCACCGACATCTGTGCAAATGAGCCGTTTTTTTGTGCGTAACCTTTTTTTTTTATCCAACACTTAGGATCTGTTACAGATCAGAGTGTTTTTATCTTCCTGCAGAATATTTCTGTTTGGGATTCTGTTCAAAGCACGTATGTTATTGCAATAAACAACAACCTTGAAGCAATTTTTTTTTTTTTTTTACGTTTCCTTGAAATGCATCACACTTGCAGAGTGTCCACATTTAGAGAGCTAATTTAAGTTTGCACATGCTGGGATGTTTTTCGTTAGTTAACTGAGGTAATTGGAACGCTGACACGAAATCGGAATTCTTCGATTATGAGCTAAGAGTTTTTGTTGCGTTTGACTTGTACACACACACACTTTGTTGTCCTTTTGCCCTTTTTCTTACCCCCTCCTCTTCCCCTTCTTTTTATTTTAAAGACCCCCAGCTGGAAAGCTGAGGTTTTTGGCCACAGTGTTTGTATGCTTTCTGCAAGCAACACATAGTTGCACTCACCAGAGAATTGGCTAATCAAACTTGGGCCTGTGTTTCTAGTCAAGCTCTGGAGATTTGGGTTTTGAAGCGCATACAGGCCTTCAGAAAGCTTTCTCTTCAAAGAAACACACACGCATGCTTTCACCAGAACCGTCTACAATAGCAATTCTAAAGCAGATTTACTGGTCTGAAACACAAGGACATGTTTTTAAAACATTTAACTGTGGTATTGGACTTAAAGCAGACAAGTGAAAAGCTGCCGTTTTTATGAAAATACTTAACAAAAAATTTTCAGTAATGGATTATAGTTTGATAATGTTATATTAAAGTTTCTTTAAGCCAAGTCAGGTTACTTGGCAGCCAGAATCGGGCAGCTTGTCATGCAATGGGAAAGACCAAAATCGATTTGTTGAAATAACATTTCAATAACATACTTCAAGTCAAGATTAAAATCTGACATCGATGGTATGATATATTTGCTGCTTGAACTCAAATCACGTTAAAACATTTGTGCCTTTCAGCTAATGTGCAAGTGCGTTCTAGTGTAAAAAACAAAACAAATGATTAGTTATTTTAAGTGTACGTTTCCTCCCATTCATATATTCACATGTGGGCCGTATACACTTTAGTTAGAGGTGGATGTCTGTTAGTGAAATGGACGTGCATGAGAAATCAATTGGTCGAGATTTTGGATACGTTATTAAATTTGAACTCACACACCTATAATCAATGCATTGGTTTTTATGATGTGTTCGAGTATGTTGCTACATAATTATTAAAAATTCCCTTTTACTCTCTAATATTTTCTGTCTTATGTGTTTCTTTTCCTCCTGTGATTTCAGAGAAGCCATGCGGAATTACCTGAAGGAACGAGGAGACCAAACTGTGCTCATCCTCCATGCTAAAGTTGCACAGAAATCATACGGCAATGAAAAAAGGTGAATCTTGATAAATTTACGAGATGAAATTTTGAAACTTTTTGACCATTTAGCGGGTCCATTGACCATTCATTTCTTTTTTTAATAGTTATTTAATCTTTACTAGTTGCAATGTGTCTCACTTTTTTTTTTCAACATCTTACTCCATGAGCTTTGCGATTTTAAGACACATTATTTTAAGGAACCCTTGTTCCATTCCTAAGCTCTCCATCTGTGTTTTTGAGCACAAAAACGTATCCCATGTGAAACCCCTTATGCTGTCCATCTCTTCCCTAAATTAGGAAAATTAGGTTTTTAGGGAAGAATGGAGTAAGATGAAGAGGTGAAAGGACAAGAGAAAGAAAGAACATTTAAGAAGGAAAAAAAAGGAGTGAGAGAGAAGAGAGATAAGAAAAGAAACCAAATAATGACAGGAAAGAGAAAAGAAATGATTAAGGAGGTGAGGTGATATGAGACAGGGAAGTGAAGGAGAGAAGGTCAGCGGAAAGAGAGACAAGATGATAACTGTAGAGAAACACCGTGTCTGGGGAACTGATGTCGCTCGGCCTCATTTGGCAGAGAGACGGCACTGTTATTCGTGAACAGCACAGCCAAAACCTGGACACTTGTCAAGAGCGACAGAATGCCAGATGAGAACAAAAGTATGCGCTTCATGAAATCATATACATGTGTTCTGTAATCAGATATGGTTTATGACTAGGAAATGTATCACTTAGCTTCAATTGAAAATGAATGTGAAACAACACTTGACTTGTTGCACCAGTTCTGCTTCTTTGCATGTCCTTGTGAACATGTTGTCTTTTAAAATTCCTAATGGTTACTATTACTGTTGTACACCCTAATAAACACTTAGGACACCATAGCAACACCCTGGAAAGCAACCGCATAGCAACTCCCTGCAAACCAATGCCATAACAACCACCCTAGGGTCACTGTGATTTTGCCAAGTAAGACATATTTTGTTGATCCTGAAACAACATTCCTGTCCAAAAACAGTCCTAATCGTATCCCTACCCATAATTTATTTCTAAAATCAGAGGGAAATGATTGGTGAATAACACTGATGTAGAAGCACCTAACCCTGGTTGTAAGCCTTAAACTTGTAAACAAACTTTAAACTTGTCCCTCAAACCTGATTGGTTGATTGGAATGTTGATCAAGGAATATGTTTTACTTGGTTAGCATTTTGCACATGCTTGGTTAGCATTTTGGTGGTGAGATCAGATTTGTGCAACTGTTTCCATCAGAAAATGTCAAACTCTAGTTGTCTCTGTAGCTGTATCTAGTAAAGTCGTGGTTTTACATGGTAGTGAACATAAAATGACATCAGAAATGTTATATACAGTAGATTAAACCAGCACGTTGTTGCAGCCTTGTCAATGACAAATTGATACAGTAAGTCTACGACATGCGTCTTTCATTATTAGGATGTGAAAGTAGACTTCAGACATGTCTTTTCCGTTTTCATTTCAAAGACACCAATACAGAAAATGCTAAACATTACCAAAAAATGGATTTAAAAACTCTTTGGGTTGGGTCTGTCCCCTAACTCATATCTACAGCATCTCTCAGTCTGACTGGATGTGGAACCGTTGTTATTCCCCTTTTATTGCACCAGTTTTCAGATATTAGCTGCAGTTCTGTGTCATGAGCATTCCCCCGCCTCACGTCTAGACGTTTACAAGCATTTCTCCAAGATGCGCGGTGAGCTGATAACGTCACCCACAGAGATCAAGGCTTTAATGTCAAGTACAGATTCCGTGCTTCAGTGTTCAAGGTCACGCTGATTGATATCTGTTTGCTCTTATATCTCTTTGATGATCTAGGCCACAAGATGCACGAGATGAGCAAAGTTGACATAGACCCCAGACTCTGGTAGGGCTCAGGACGTGGTGTAATACAGTGTGTTCGTGAGTTCTGTGCAGCTTTGCGTAGGTTCGGGTTTTCAGTGTTTTAGATTGACCATCTGATGGTGTTTCTTGAGTTTTTCCTGTAAGTGAAAGCTGTATCAACACTACACATGTTCTGCTGCCACCTAGTGCTGATGTAATGCACTTCTGATACATGATAGGTCGTGTACATTTGATGCGTAATGTCATTCATTCATGTAACAGTTGTGTTTATAATTGTATATTTTATCATTAATGTACCCCCTTGCAGATTCTGTTGACTTTTACTTATATGTTTAATAAATTGATGTTTAATCTTATTTATTTATTTATTTATTTATTTATTTATTTATGCATATTCATTAATTTGTTTGTTGATGTCATGACAGTGGCAGCTTTTATTTATTTATTTGATTATTTCTTTTTTTATTTGTTTATGTTTTAAATATTAATTCATTATTTGATTTTAATCCTACCCAGAAGTAGCTCTATCTATCTATCTATCTATCTATCTATCTATCTATCTATCTATCTATCTATCTATCTATCTACTATCTACCTATCTACTATCTATCTATCTATCTATCTATCTATCTATCTATCTATCCATCATCCATCCATCATATCACATAATATATTAAGTATTCCATTCATCGCATAATATATGAAGTATTCCATCCATCCATCATATGACATCATATATGAAGTATTCCATCCATCATTGCATATGAAATATTCCATACATACATCCATCACATAATATGAAGTATTCCATCTATCCATACATCCATACATCTCTCATGCAGTGTTTGTTTCCATCCATCGCACAATATATGAAGTATTCCATCCATCATCAATAATATAAAGTATTCCATACATCCATCCATAAATCTCATGCAGTGTTTGTTTCCATCCATCCATCCATCCATCCATCCATCCATCCATTATATTGCATATATATGAAGTATTCCATACATCCATCCATAAATCTCATGCAGTGTTTGTTTCCATCCATCCATCCATCCATCCATCCATCCATCCATCCATCCATCCATCCATTATATGCATAATATATGAAGTATTCCATACATCCATCCATAAATCTCATGCAGTGTTTGTTTCCATCCATCCATCCATCCATCCATCCATCCATCCATCCATCCATCCATCATCCATCCATCATCCATCCATCCATCCATTATATGCATAATATATGAAGTATTCCATCCATCCATCCATCCATCCATCCATCCATCCATCCATCCATCCATCCATCCATCCATCCATCCATCCATCCATCCATCCATCCATCCATCCATCCATTATATTGCAAATATGAATATTCCATCCATCCATTGCAAAATATATGAAGATTTCCATACATCCATCCATCACATAACATATGAAGTATCCATCTATACATCTAATCGAGTGTTTGTTTCCATCCGCATAATATGAAGTATTCCATACATCCATCTGTCCATCCCCATTATATGAAGTACTCCATTCATTCATCCATCACATAATATGAAGTATTCCATACATCCATCCATCCGCGTAACATATGAAGTCATCCATCCATCATCCATCCATCCATCCATCCATCCATCCATCCATCCATCCATCCATCATCCATCCATCCACATCCATCATCCATCCATCCATCCATCCATCCATCCATCCATCCATCCATCCATCCATCCATCCATCCATCCATCCATCCCCATCATCACATAATATGAAGTATTTCATCCATCATCACATAATATGAAGTATTTCATCCATCATCACATAATATGAAGTATTTCATCCATCATCACATAATATGAAGTATTCAATACACACATACATCTCATAATATGAAGTGTTTGTTTCCATCCATCCATCCTTTGCACAATATATTAAGTGTTCCATCTCATCCGTCCGTCCGTACGCATGTATAATATTCTGTCTAAATGCATATCTAAATATACTAAATTGGCAACTTTAAATCTGTGCCAGCAATGGATGCACGACTCACATTTTGTTCTGAAAAGGCAAAAAATCTATTATTTATGCCCATATGCCATGCTTTGATATTTTTAATGAACAGTGTGTATTCTCCACAAACGCTTCTCTATCTTACAGTAACACTCTTAATTTTGTGTTTGTCTAGGTTTTTCTGTCCTCCCCCATGTGTGTATCTGATGGGCTGTGGATGGAAGAAGAAGAGAGAGCAGATGGAGCGCGACGGCTGCTCGGAGCAGGAATCTCAGCCCTGCGCCTTCATCGGCATCGGCAACAGCGATCAGGAGATGCAGCAGCTAAACTTAGAGGGGAAGGTAACACACTCACACACAGATGCAAACCGCAAGAGCTACGACAGAGCCAAAACAACATGATTAGCATACCATCATTTTTTCCTCATGAATACGCAAATCTTGCCTCTTCCCTGCAGAACTATTGCACAGCCAAAACATTATACATCTCCGATTCCGACAAAAGGAAGCACTTCATGCTGTCAGTAAAGATGTTCTACGGCAACAGCTCAGACATCGGCGTCTTCCTCAGCAAGAGAATAAAGGTCATCTCCAAACCTTCGAAAAAAAAGCAGTCCCTCAAAAATGCAGACCGTGAGTGTATTCACCATCCATATCACGCTCAATAGAAACACCTACAATTCTTTTGAGACTGTTCGAAATAAAGCATAACTGGAATGAATAATAACATCCTGTTGTGTAATAACTTTACATGGAAATGAGATATTGATTCAAACAGCATGTTCTGAAGTCTCTGTGGTGCGTTCTGACAGAGTTGTGTCTCTCCCGTGTGCAGTCTGTATAGCATCAGGAACAAAAGTGGCGTTATTTAACCGGCTTCGCTCTCAAACGGTCAGCACACGTTACCTGCACGTCGAGGGAGGAAACTTTCACGCCAGCTCACAGCAGTGGGGAGCCTTCTTCATACACCTCTGTAAGTCCCAACACACATTCACACACACTTCTGTCGAGGGATGTTGATTGTCAAATCGTTAAAATTCAATAAAAATTTGTAGTATGTGACTTTCTTTCTTTAAAGTAGAACATTTAAAGATAGCCAAGTCCTTGGGAATTCACTTTGAGAGTCAAAAAAGGCTCCATGACGATTCTTAATTGCACATATTCTTGTCATAACTTGGATATACACTACTGTTCAAAAGTTTGCCATTGGTAAGATTATTTTGGAAAGAAGTCTCTTATGCTCACCAAGGCTGCATTTATTTGTCAACAAGACAGTAAAACAAAATAATATTGTGTATTATTAATTTATTTATTTTAAATGTAGTTTAATCCTGTGATTGGTAAATCTGAATTTTAGGCATCAATACTTTCAGGAATCATTCTAATATATGCTGATTTGCTGCTCAAGAAATATTTCTTATTATTATCAATGTTGAAAACAGTTGTGCTGCTTAATATTTTTGTGGAAACTGTAAGACAGTTTTTTCAGGATTTTTTGATGAATAGAAAGTTCAAAAGAACAGCATTTATTTGAAATAGAATGTTTTTGTCAACATTGTCTTTTATGTCTTTACTGTCACTTTACTGTTAATTTAATGCATCCTTGCTGAAAAGAACTATTAATAAAAAAAAAAAAAAAACAACAACGTACTGACAAAGTACAAAGTGTTTTTAAACTATTGCACACTCTGTTAATATTATTTTGGCCTTATTAGAAATCTGACCAACCACAGTTTACTTGGTGTTTGTGATGTTTAAGAGGAGGTTAATCTGAAATAAAATAAAATATAAACAAAATATAACCCTGAGAGCAAAACTGACCACTCAGGTTAGGGTTAGTCAAGTCGTCATGAAATCAAAATTGACCCTATTTACTTTGTTAGCGCACATTACTAGTCTTGTGGTGAACAATTAATCCGTGCAAGTTAATACACAGAAAAACATTGATTATCGTGGTAATCTTTAATCAAAATCTGACCTTTTGCTTCCGCTCTGAAATGGCATTCCCTATCTGATGATGTCAGTCTGCTATGAGGATGAAGAGGAGGTGCGCTAAAATAAAACCCTTCCCTCTATTCAATAATCCGTTTCACTTGGAAATGCTTCACAACACTGAAGTATAGTTAATTGCAACTTCTGGTTCACTGGGACTTTAAACAAAACTTGCTATGTATATCATTGATTTGATACAGAGAAAAGCAAACATTTACGAATCCAGCGAATAGTTCTTTCTAAGAAGCGGCAGCCTTTTTTTAGCACTGAACATGATTTGTGTCCTGGCAGACTGATTAACTCTCATCTTCAATTCCATAAAGCCAGCCAATCATGTTGGAGCTTGTCATTCAGAGAAAACTATTGCGATTGCTGTGCAAATGCAGTCCTGTTGCTGTCTATTAAGTCATTAATGTCAATTAAATAGACGAGAAAGAAAGATAAAACTCCTCAGTGTTCTTGATTCATTTTTTTTCTATAATACTGACCATAACTATTTGTGTGTAATGGAAAAACATATATGCCATTGACACTGAACTGTGTGTTTTGACAACCGTAATGGAAGGTCTGATCAGAGGATATGCTTAGTCTCTTTTATTATGTTTCAGTGGATGATGAAGAGTCGGAGGGAGAGGAGTTCACTGTGCGAGACGGATACATTCACTACGGCCAAACTGTCAAACTCGTGTGCTCTGTGACTGGCATGGCTCTTCCTAGACTGGTAAGAATCTGTCTCTATTCATCTGACGATTTTCATCATGTTATCGTTTCTCTCTACTATCCTCTGTTTTGTTTCTATCTGCTGCCAGTATATATAATTAAAGGATTAGTTCACTTTTATAAAAACTTTTGCTGATAATTTACTCACTCCCATGTCATCCAGGATGTCCATGTCTTTCTTTCTTCAGTCGAAAAGAAATTAAGGTTTTTGATGAAAACATTCTAGGATTTTTCTCCATATAATGTAATACACTGGGTGCCAATAACAAGGTCCAAATAAGAGTTTCAGTGCAGCTTCAAATGGCTTTAAACGACACCAGACGATGCATAAGGGTCTTATCTTGCGAAACGATCGCTCATTTCTAAAATAAATAAAAAACTTTAAGTTTTATGCCTTGCTCTGTTGTGTGATGCGCGGCCGTGACTCTTCTGTTCGAACTCGTTCATCAAAATGAACGAGTCTTTTTTCGAGTCATTTCGTTCATTCAACAAACAAAATGACTTGGAAAAAGATTCGTTCATTTTGATGAACGAGTTCGAACAGAAGAGTCACGACCGCGCATCACAGAACAGAGCAAGGCATAAAACTTAAAGTTTTTTATTTATTTTAGAAATGAGCGATCGTTTCGCAAGATAAGACCCTTATGCATCGTCTGGTGTCGTTTAAAGCTCTTTGAAGCTGCATTGAAACTGTCTTTTGGACCTTGAACCGTTTGGCACCCAGTGTATTACATTATATGGAGAAAAATCCTGGAATGTTTTCATCAAAAACCTTAATTTCTCTTCGACTGAAGAAAGAAAGACATGGACATCTTGGATGACATGGGGGTGAGTAAATTATCAGCAAAAGTTTTTTTTAAAGTGAACTAATCCTTTAACAGTCAGCTTCTAAATCTTTAGGGGACACAATCAGTCACTGCAGAGAATACAATGTTGCCGTCCTAATGTTTATATGATACTTCTGCTTATGCTCTTATCAACTTCTTTTCCCTCTCCCCGCACACACAGATCATCCGTAAAGTGGACAAGCAGACCGCCTTGCTGGATGCAGATGACCCCGTCTCCCAGCTGCATAAGTGTGCCTTTTTCCTGAAGGATACGGAGAGGATGTACCTGTGCCTTTCTCAAGAGAGGATCATCCAATTTCAAGTGAGTAGCTCACTGGAAACTTAGAGTAAATGCAAGCGAACGCAAAGTTTCTTGGGGGAACGCGAAACATTTGCAAGCGAACGCAAAAGCATTGAGACTTAATTTTTTTTTTTCATCACCATGTCCCTTTAGGGGCTCCGTACTTATGCTCACCCAACTCTATATTTATTTTGTATATAAAAAATACAGTTAAAACAGTAATATTGTGAAATTTTAGTACAATATAAAATAATTTTTATTTGAATATATTTTAAAATGTAATTTGTTCCAGCGATGGCAAAGCTGAATTTTCAGCATCATTACTCCAGTCTTCAGTGTCACATGATCCTTTAGAAATCATTCCAATATGATGATTTGGTGGTCAATAAACATTTCTTATTACTATTATTATCAATGTTGAAAACAGTTGTACTGCTTAATATTTTTGTGGAAACTGATACATTTTCCAGTATTCTTTCATGAAAAAAAAGTTCAAAAGAACAGCATGTATTTGAAATAAATATTGTTTGTGGCATTATAAATGTCTTTGCTATCACTTTTGATTATTTATTTATAAGAAATTAATTTCTTTCTTCAAACCCTCTCCCCCCCAAACCCTAAAACTTACTTACCCCAAACTTTGGAAGGGTTATTCATGGTGGACATAAAAATGAGAGAGCACTTAAAATAGAGGAGGACATGGTACATTTGATGTAAATGTTAGCGAACTAGTCAAGTCTATAAAACAACAAATTGATGGTAGGTTAAAAATAATTCATGAATTTAATATTTTCTTAGTGGAAGCATTATTTTTGTGCAACTTTTAAGTTAATAAAATAATTTTAGCAATATTACATCCATGTATTTATTTATTTAGATAGCCATCTAATAGGCGGGATGAAGTAATTCGGTCATTATCACAAAATAAACCCTCTCAGGGTGATACAAGTATCCTGATTGTTGGTTTTTATTTTGCGATAACGGCTATTTGATTGTGTATTATCTCTTTTGTTATGCTATTTTTGAGTTAGCTGTATTTATGTGTGTTTTGTATGTGTGTAGGCTACTCCATGCCCAAAGGAACCAAATAAAGAGATGATAAATGATGGTGCCTCCTGGACAATCATCAGCACTGATAAAGCAGAATACACGTTCTATGAGGGCATGGGCCCTGTACACACCCCCGTCACACCTGTGCCTGTGGTCGAGAGCTTACAGGTAACCCATACACACAAGAAGCTTGCATCTCTTACTGCCGTACACTTATAAGCCTCTGCCTGCAGTTGATAGTTTATGTACACTATGTGTGTGTGTGTGTCTTTGAGCAGTTAAATGGCGGTGGAGATGTAGCGATGCTGGAGCTGACAGGACAGAACTTCACTCCAAGTCTGCGGTGTGGTTCGGTGACGTAGAGGCTGAAACCATGTACAGGTATGGATATTATTTGAAAAGATATCTATATAGGAAAAAGGAGTAGAAATCCAATTTATGTATAATTTTACAGATGCAGACAGTTTAATAGTGGGAATTTTTATTTGCTGACTAGTTATAATCAGGAAGTTCTTTACAATACATTTATTGTATTGTTTATAAGCTTGATTTAGATCTCCACAGGGGCGTAACATACTTCAGTAATTGTACTTCATTATTATATATGAGAAATTTGAAATCCATATCAGTGTGAAAATTAATTGCTATACTAAAATCGGCTGTGGATTAATTCAAAGTTTCAGTTTAACATCCGGTGTGTCACTTGTGAAAAAGAAATACATGTTAGCATACTTTCAAAATAAGTTATCACAGAAATAATACAATTTAAAAGTATATACTGTGATAAGTGCAAACTGAATGTGATGTTTTGGATACTTAATTGCATGTTAGTTGCCATTAAATGAAAACTTTAAAGCGCTTTTTTGACCCACTTAATTACACCTTTAAATAGCTATAAAGTGTTACCAAAAAATGCTTTTAAGATTTGAAGTGCACTACGAATGGACATTCATAACAAGTACAGTGCTTAGCATAAGTGAATACACCATGCTATAGTTTAATTCCAAAGGCTAATGGAACTTTATCAGGATGCATAGTATCCTGGATAAATGAAATAACTGGCCTTTAAAATAAAAATCTGCCTGCCTCTATAGGAATTTAACATAGGGGTGTCCTGACTTTTGCACCCATGTATTTTAAGGAAGAACATTTACTTATTTACGATACATTATTCATTCACAAAGAAAATTGGTGTCCTTAAAGGTTGGATCTTTCCTCATTTTTTTATTCATTTAGGCTTAAGATCAATTTCCAAAAGATAATTTTTTTTAGTCACCTTTAGCATGGGTGTATTTACTTATGCTAAGCACTATAAGTGCATAAGGGAGTTCTAATCCGTACAAACCTGTTCAATGCAACAGTAAAAGACACACGATTTGACAGGTCGCAGGTTGAACGAAGTGCCTCTGCCTTGTAAAATTTGAAGTGAACAAGACCCCACATGTTTTGTTTAATCTGTATTAAATCCTTAAGAAAAATATGTACTTTTATTACAAACATTGTAAAAACAGTGACAGACTGATAGACATTATATTTCCCCTGAAGGTGCGGGGAGAGCATGCTGTGCGTTGTCCCAGACATCTCTGCGTTCCGCGAGGGCTGGCGGTGGGTTCGGCAGCCGGTGCAAGTCCCCGTAACGCTGGTCCGAAACGACGGCATCATCTACTCCACGACGCTCACGTTCACATACACTCCCGAACCCGGTCCCCGTCCTCACTGCAGCGTGGCCGGCGCCATCCTACGAACGGGCAACACCAGCTTGCTTTCCACGACCGGCAACATCGCGGGAGTGACCGGAGAAACGACACCCTACGGCTCCAACAACACGTCTAACGCCGTCACAGCGTCGTCCTCTAACGCAGCCGCGGCTGTGGTGTTATAACACACGCAGCAGTGCTCACAAACTCACTACGAGCTATGCGTGAAAACAGAAGACTACAAACTTTTTGGAAAAGTGCTGCGTATTGAATTTCAAAATCAACGGGATGGACGGGCAAAAAAGGCTAAACTTGTGGCGAGGACAAAATATTTGAGAGATGGTTGTCCCGTGCCCTCTCGTGGTTTTTCTCCAAGGAGCCGGTTTGGTGCTAGCAATAGACAATGCCTGACAGTAAACACCAGCACCTGTCAACGGGTGTAGAAGACATGGAGACAAGACCACAGCAATGATACATCAGCCGACTGAAATCATGTTTAGTCTCCTGCGTGTTAGTGTGTGTGTGCGATTGGGTGAGATGTATCATAGCCTGGGAGGTCGAAACTCTTAGGAAAAGGGTCACATTGAAATTGCGAGTTGACAGTTTTTATGGACCAAGGACATTGTATAAGCTTTAGTAAAGGTACAATTTTTTTTCCCTCCATAACTTTTTTATATCAAACATTATAGTACGCTTTTGTTACCAAATAGGTTCTATTCCTCCTCTGAGCTTCGCCTTTTTATTTTTTGTTTTTCTGTATATAGATAGTTTCATATACGTATGTTCGCTTGGACTCCTTCAGTTTTGATACTTTGCATTTTGTAATACCGTCCTTTTTCTTTTCCATGCGGTTTTAGTTTCGTTTTCCATTTGGGAGAAACTCAGAGGGCCTGTTTTTTATCATTTGTTTTTATGAAGTCTTTTAAAAGAAAAGAGCTTTAAGCAATGCGTCTGCCTTGCCTGCATTACAATATGCGCTACGCTTCCTTTAAGCATTTCATCACCGATCAATGCGTCTAAATCTCACAAAAAGGAACAATGCCATCTTTCTATGTCTTATTTGGGAATATAAACCAGAAAACACAATATAGAGGCTTTGAATGCAACGTGTCTCTTCGATAGTGTAGTTCATTTGCTCTAGGGCGCACATACGGTTCTCACATATCAATTTCAGAAAGTTCACAGTAGTTGGATATTTGTAACGGTCAAGTTCTGACCTGAGTTTAGACTCCTACACTTTTAGTGCCGTTTTATAATGTTTCCTTTCTAAAAATCCATTTTTTTGTCTTCCTGAACATCCATTTGCAGTTTCTAAAATTTGAAATGCTCTCAAAAACGGATGATTTGGAGACGTGCTCTACTATTAGATGTGGCCTTACTGGAACAAAGGTTCCCGCTTTAGTTGACCCCTTCAAAAGGAGGTTAACAAACGCGACCCGAGGAACCACGCCTTGCATTTTGAACATTTTACATGCGATTTTTGATATTTAAACTCCCTAAACTTTCATTTTTTCGTTTGGATTTAGAAGATCTAAATGTGTAATAGATACGAACATACCCAAAGATATTATATTGCATTGTTGTCTCTGTTTTTTGAATATTTGAAGAGTATGTCGAGAATTGTGGCCTCTCGCACACCAAAAGTAGGAAGCTTTACTCCGTTGGTCATTGATGTGTTTATCGTGGCCTTGGTGTCTCACCAACTAGTAGACTCCCAGAGAGCAACATAGTGCCGGCCCAGATCCGGTACACGTTGATACAGGTGTGGGCCGGATCTGGGCCGACACTACGTTACTGTCTGGGCTAGTATTAATGACAAAATTAAAAAAAAAAAAAAAAAAAAAACCTTGCTGTAATGATCCCATCAACCAGCACTAATAGTGTTTTGTGACTTTCTTTTTTATGTACAGTAATTTAACTTTTGAATTTTATGCATCCATTTGTAAAAAAAAAAAAAAAAATGTAAAGAAAAAAAAAACTAAAGAACGAAAAAGAGAAACCATTCAGCCATTTTTTGTGTGCGTCTGTGGCTCTTACCCAGTTTATGTCCTTGATGTTTCCCGTCAAAACGGTTGGGTGTTTAGTGTCCGAGTTTGTCCTTACCTTGTATGCTAATGTCCGGATAGCAAATGGACATCGTGGGACTAGAAACATGAATGGCCTTTAAATGTGTGTGTCTCAAATGTGTAAGCATACAGCAATACTGTATAGGTCACTTGGTCTTGGTCACTTGTGTCTTGGTCTGTGGAAATAGCCACTGATTTTTCACCAGCCTGATCCACAACATATGTGGTCATGAAGAACAGCTGGCTCAACTAGAGTCATATTCACTTTCTTTTACACTTCTCCTCCTACCTTCTCTTCTCCATACTAATTTAATCAGACACCTTTTGCGTGGATCCTGCACTGTCTTCCTTACTTGGAAAATCTGTAGTGTAGTGCAAGTAGGCAACCCATCAAATAAGGCAATACTCCAGCATTGTAGGCCTATAATGTAGTTTGTTTCGGGAAAAACTGTAACACGAATGTTTCTGCAAAAAAATCACTCGTTGCCTCCATTAGGTTTTTCTTTTCATCATTATCATCATCATCATCATCATCTGTATTTTTTGTTAAAAATGACTTTATTCTGTGCTTGACGGGCACTTTGCAAAAATCTTCCATGAGGTAGTTTAACCTAAAGCTCTTGCACTCGTTTTCCCAGAATTCTCGCGTCACATTTTACCGTGTTCTTGCTATTCAGAATCTTATAAGCGCATACTTCCATTTGGGGGAAGACGGCACTGGGCAAAAGCATGGATGCATTTTTTTAACAGATATCTTGTTAAACGTTTACTAGCAGTCCATTTAATTTCTCATATTTGATGGTTTTTCATTTGTCATTGTGAGAGCTTCCGTTCAATTGTGTGTGCCCCCCCCACCCCCATTATTATTCAAACGCTTCCCTTGAATTATATGGGATCACGACCCAAAAAAAAGACAAAAACAAGTGCTTTAAGCCAGTCCGCCTTGAAATGATACAGCATCATTGAAACAGTTCCCACACAAACGAAAGAAAGCGATTAATTCAGACGGTAAATTCAGTTTGACATTATCATGTTTTCGTTAGCGCTGCACAATAAATCATAATTTACTCGTTTATAGTGAGAACATTTCTGAACCGCTCCGTCACTCTGATTGCTGCCTCTGTTCCACGTTTAGTTTACATTGTGGATTTGCTCAGCTCTACCCCCTATTTTACCGTGGTGTTATGGCGGTAAAGTGCATTATGTTGCTTTCTGAACAAACTAATTGACAATCTTGCTGTTTTTTACTGTTTACAGTTTTTGAAGGTGTTGAGCTTTAGAATGAAGGATTTGTTCGAACTGACGTGTTGAGCTGTGCATTTAAGTTGCACAGAAAATTTGGAGGATAACAAAATCCATTCATTTGCATTATATCATTTTTCTGTCACTTATAAATCAATGGAAGAGCTCAAAACATGTTTTTCATGTAATTGTCCAAGGCACGCATGTCGAGGTCATGCGCCGAGCCTTAAAAACACATTTAATTCCAAATTCGAGTATGTTTATAGTCAGTCAGTTGATGTCATTTATGTCTATATGTTGGTTTTATAACTCTCCATTAACTTTGCTCTTCCAAAAACAACTTTTTTTTGTGCTTAATGAGCTCTGATCAATGTATAGGTGATATGCCAAATGTCTTATACTTACATTTTCATGCACTGCTTTTCAAACATGGCACCAGAGGCAGCTTTTCAAAGATATCTCAATAGTTATAGACGAGAGAAGGGTGGTAATAAATGATTATGTGTGACCCTGGATCACAAAACCAGTCTTAAGTAGCACGGGTATATTTGTGGCAATAGCCAACAAAACACTGTATGGGTCAAAATTATCGATTTTTCTTTTATGCCAAAAATCATTAGGATATTAAGTAAAGATCATGATCCATGAAGATATTTAGTAAATTTCCTACCTTAAATATATCTAAATTGTATTTTTGTAAGTGGATGCAGCACAATCACCAACAGAAATGGAAACCTTTAAAGGCGATTTTCTCAATGTTTAGATTTTTTTTGCACCCTCAGATTCTCAATTTCAAATAGTTGTATCTCGGCCAAATATTGTCCTATCTTAACAAACCATACACCAATGGAAAGCTTATTTATTCAGCTTTCATGTGATGTATAAATCTCAATTTTAGAAAATGGACACATAAGACTGCTTTTGTTGTCCAGGGTCACATGTACTGTATACAAACAGTAGCGGTTCTCTAGTTCCTTGAATCAGTCCTAACTTTGTCTTGCTTTGCCTTTTGGACGTGAACATTTAATCAAAGGCTTAAATAGGGCACGACTTTTTCTCTTTTGCCATCGGGAAAGTTAAGTGTTGTACTGCATAGTATCAAGTTATTATGCCTCTAGGACCGTTTTAGTTTGGTGATTCATCTTTTCTGCTGGTTTTGCACTTAGAGAAAACCACATTTGTCTAGATTAGTTGCTTATAGTCACTTTTCATGTAAAGCAATCCTGCTGTGCCTAATTTGATGCTCTGTGCTAGGCTTTATGTGCGCAGCTCATCGCTTTCATTTCCCGTTTGTCAGTGTCTTTTCCCCCCTTTTTTTCCCTACTTGGTCTGTTCTAGTTATAATATTCAGAGGTATCAGTATGGTAGCAATCTCAGTTCTTAATAGGCCGCTGATGTTAGGATCATGTGCCCCAATGTGAAACAAGGAGAATTAGTTCCGTTTCATTTGTCTGTATGTTTGATTTTGTACATATTGCACCTGCTCAGTTCCATATGTCATTAAATAATAAAACTGCAATATTGGCATAAAAATCTAGAAATAAAAGTGAGATTTATTTCAATTGTATATTCCTTTTTTTACAAATGCAAAGGGTCATGAACTGCATTTTTTTTATATAACCTACAGTATAATGTTCTCTGAGGTCCACTTATTAATATCAAGATTTTTACATCAAAAACTGTAATAAGTAATAAGCTATTTTCTATCCTGTTTTTGACCTTCTCTTTCAAACACTCCATTTTGATAGGCATGCCACATTCAAAAAGTAAACGCACACAAAGATATTCAGAAGAATTCAATTCAAATTCAATTTAAATGTATTTGTATGGCGCTTTTTAAAATACATATTGTTTCAAAGCAGCTTTACAGAATGACGGTAACCAAACAGTTGATGGACACCATTGACTTTGAATGAAAAAATACTAATGAAGTCAATGGGGTCCATCAACTGTTTGGTTACCGATATTCTTCAAAATATCTTTTTTTTTGTACAGCAAAAGAAAGAAATTCATACAGATTTGGAACTTAAAGGATGAATAAATTATGACAGATTTTTTTTTTTTTTTGGGAGGGGTGTGAAATATCCCTTTAAATTTTTGCCCACCCCTTAAATGGGTCATACAGGAGTAGCCTACATTAAAATGCAATTTAAACAAAAAGTGACTTCAGCAATGATGAACAATCTACCATTTTCAGATTTTTTTTTTTTTTTTTTACCCAACGGAGGTGTCCTCGACGAGCGTACAGCACATTATGTGCTTATACAGGGCATAAAAATTTTAAATAGTATTTTTGCACATTTTTCATAACAGTAAACGTACAATTCTATTACATTTTTAATGTTTCACTTAAGCAATAATCTGCCAAGTGTTGTCTTTGATAAGAGATCAAACTTCAGTCTGTGCTCTAAAGCATTCAAGATTTACGACATTTTATTTTCAGGTATGCTCATAAAGTAAATAAATTGATTATAAATACAGTGTAAATATAAGTTGATACCATAAAATCCCCTAAAATTACAAAATATTAAAATTACAAAAAATTACTAAAATATAGTACATTCATTTCATTGAAATAAATTTCGATCATTTTTGACTGGCACGCAAAGAGCACCAGAGGGTCAAGATGCACCTTTGTCACTCTGCTGAATAGGACACACATATTGGTGAATTGAAAGTCCAAATTGCCCCCTTCACAATCTTTTTGGCTATCATATCAGGAATATATATTGAATATAGTTTTACCAGTTGTACCATCCTTCCTCTTAGGCCTTGTTACTGGCAAAATTACTTGTTTAGGGATGTTATATTGTATATTACGTTAAGTTTATCGGAGGAAAACAATTTTTGTGAGAGAACAAAATCATGTCCCTTTAGGGGCCCTGTAGTATAAAGAGTTAAAATAATAATGATATTTAAAATATTTATTATACCATCCCTCTACTTAGGCAGAATTATCGGCAATATTATTTGCTTAGGGATGTTTAAATATTGTATGTTATAATATGCTTGTAAATAGACTTTTTATATTTAAAATATTTATAATTAATAAAAATATATATATTTATGTTGCACTGTTTATATTAATGCACTCAGTTGTAGTGTCTACCTAATGCATTAAAAAACTGTATAGGCCTACACCTTTTGAAATTTACCATGTTTTTACCATGCTATTACTTCTTGATTTACAGCTTTATATGATTCAAAATTTTAAATATTCTTTGAAATTTCAAAATTTTCAAGAACTACAGCAAAAACAAATGTGATGCAACAAAAAATATATTTTTTATTATTATTTATGAGAAAATTTATTTGAATATATCATTAGATGAAATTGATGTAATATGATTATTACCAGTACAATAATGGATTTAATTGAATTCATTTTGAAATTTATAACAGTCCAAATTTAGGAAACCTATTGTTTTCAACACCAAAACCACATCAATATCCCTCTGAAATTGTTTTCAAAATAAATATATTCATTTTACCAGCATAAACGTTTCCTTTCATATGAAAAAATGATGATGATGATAAACAGCCTGACTCTCCTTTTCAATGCTGCAATGGTTCATCAACAGGTGGCAGCAAAGTGAAATGTGTGCCTTTTCTTTTCCAAACCCTCTTTCAAATTCAGACTTTATGGTATACTTTTGCTCTACTAACACATTAATACATTCATTTATTTTTGTAGTTTTATTTTAATTTTAAGAGGCTAAATGCTTTTTACAGGAGTAATTTGAGACGAATAAATGTAAAAAACAAACAAAACAAAAACCCCACCATAATTCATCTGTAAAGCCAGTTTACTTTCTGGTCAAAACAGACCCAAACACAAAAGGTGTAACAATTTAGTTCAAATGGTTATATCTTAAAAAATAAAATAAAAATATGTGTATTTTGATGTGTCTTACATCTCCTTACTAAAAATGATGGATATGAAACACATTTTTTTTTACCTCTACTAGTTCAAAACAGACCCCAATGTAATAAGAGGATCCTTTATGGCACATTCCCCTCACCTAGTGATTTTGGTTAACCCGCTATGGTCCCAGAGTTCCCAGTTATGGTCACCCCAGTCCCAGAGTTTCCTGTCTCAACCGACACCAGAGCTCCCCAGAGGATCATGTATGTTCACCCCAGAACCAGTGCTCACCATCACAGGACCCCCAGCGGTTCCTGTTGCTGCAGCTCCATTTGTTCCTGTAGCTTCAGAATACCATACAGTTCCAAATGGATATACAGAATATTCATGTCATGACCCCAGCCAAAGCCAGTTCCCAAGGCATCCACAGTCCTGTTGCCTGTTTCAGCCTCCCTATAATCCCAAAGGTTCCTTTCAAAGCTGCTACACATAAAGTAGTCTACCCGTAATGTGAAACTTTACATTTTTCTAGTTCTGACTGATTTTAAATCATAATTTTGGCCACCCCTGAAATGGATCATTGCGTCTCTCGTACTACTACATGACTTGTGTGTATCAGTGGGCGGAGCTAAAGAGGCAATGATGTAGAAGTAGGCGTTGATCTTCTGCAGAGGCGGTCTTTCGTCGCACTATGATGTCATACTGAGGCAAAATCCGAAACGAGTCGTTTTGGCTGCTTGGTTTTAACAAATACAATGACAGATCAAGGAAAATTTGATTTTCTCATTTCATGACCTCTTTAAAAGACCCCGATTGGGCTTTCCGATAACTTTATACTTACTAAAGCATACTAAAAAACATCTTTAAAATATTTCAAGCCTTATTTTTTTAGGTTGCTGTGCTGAATTATAAAGATTTTCTCAATTTGTCAATGCTCTTCTTGAATACTTATCACCACACTGCCAGCCAACAACATTTCCATTTAGCCACACAAATGTTTTTATTGGGTCACACTGTGTTATGTCATTTCGCAGACCTCTTATTATCCATAATAGCTGATAGATTAGATAAAGCAAGCCTGAACTCACAAAGTTATTTGTAGTTCGGGATTAAACTTGCATATTTGCCAGTGTTTTGCTCCCTAAAGGGGTTCACCCAAAAGTTCTGTCATTACTAAAGCCCAAAACAAGATATTTTAAAGAACGATTCATGTTTTTGTCCATATTTTTCTAGTTGTTCTAATGTATAAACACTGAGACATGTTTTAAAATATCTTATTTTATGTGTGTTCCACAGAAGGAAGAAATTCATACAGGTTTAGAACCACATGAGTGTGAGAAAACAAAAACCGAATTTTCATCCCATTAACCAGGTGCCTCCACCATATGCTGCGGATGTAAACCATATCATATATACAAGAGCATCCCATTAGCTATTTTTTGTCAATGGCTTTCAAAATTATTGACTTCCTACATTTTGTCATAAAACAATGAAAACTATGAAAAAATTTAAATTTATAATAAATACACTTACAATGACGCAACTGAAACAATAGGACAATTTTGGTCCGACCCTCAGGTTGCATTTCATACAAAGCACTCCTAAAATATTCATTACTAGATGATATGTGGACTGGCATATGTAAATCACCTCAGGGTTTTGAAATGTTTCCTTTAATAAACAGATGGTTGTTATTTTGGGTAGTTAAATTGCCTGGTATATAGACATCCGACAGACGATCAAAACTTTACATGGTTTAATGTGTCAATGTCAGTGCGTATAGACATACAATGTGTTGCCAGTATCGGGGACCATGCGGACGTGCGTTATAAGTAACATCTTGGCTGATCAAGTATGCTATTGAAGCAAGAAATAATTATTTATTTCATTGAGAGATTAAATAAAAATGTGAGTTTTGGCATATACAAATATTATAAACAAATATATTCAATGACCATGTGTCCTGGGGAAAATATCCCAGATGTCAGAAGCAGCCTTGAGTAGGTTCTTTGAAGTGCGCAACAGGTGTTAAAAGTCTCATGCAATGATAAGGACATACTCTATGTCACAGTGTACAAACAGTACAGCTTTGCTAACACAAGATAAAGACATGCCTGTGTACTTTCCTAGAAGAAAATGGTTAATGCTAAACATCTACCTATAGACACAAGCTGGTACATTTTGTACAGAGTTTACACATTTTTGCATGTTGTATTGGCAATGAATCCAAAGAGGTTTTGTTATTGCAGATTCTGTAAGTATGTGTCATACATTTATAAAACAGAGAATTATATGTGTGGTCATTACTGAAGCAGGTATGATAAACAAAATATCAAATACATTCCAGTGAACACTCTTAAACATCTCTAAGCTGATCTCAGATGTCCGATATATACACTACCATTCATATTTGGGGTCGGTCAGATATTTTAAAAGAAATTAATACTTTTATTTCAGCAAGGATGCATTAAATTGATTAAAAGTGAAGACTTTTCCACTGTTACAACAACACACACACACACACACACACACACACACACACACACACACACACACACACACACACCACACACACACACACACACACACATCACACACACACACACACACACACGCGCGTTTGTTTTTGTGACTTATGAGGACATTCCATAGGCGTAATGTTTTTTATACTGGACAAACTATATATTCTATCCCCCTACACTGCCCCTGTCCCTAAACCTACCCCTTACAGGAGACATGCTGGATTTTAACATTTTAAAAAAAACATTGTTTTTTATGATTTTTAAAGGTGCATTGCGCAACTTTTCATGTTAAAAATACCTGTTTTCTATCCTATACATGCTTAAAGAACTGCCTGATGGGCTGAATGAGCCCTTCTCTGCTCACTGAGAGTGCCTCTATAATCCTGTACAGTAAAATATATAAGAGGGATTCGGGCTCGAATCTGAGACTGGGCGTGACGTCATGCGCGTTCGCGCGTTCACGCTCACCAGGCGATGTCTCGCAGGTTTGTTATTGTTAGCCGCCATTCTCGTATCAGCGAAAGACAACTCGAGCGACAAAACTTTAGTCAACTTTCGACAAAAGTAGAAGATGGATTCAAAGAGACCGGCTTGTAGTTCATTCCAAACCCCAACGCAAACTCCACGTAAGACAAAGAAAAGAAAACTTTGTCTAGTTATTGACCAAAACAAAAGGGCCAAATTGGAGTCAGACAGGCGTGGGAATAAGACGAGTCGACATCGGGAAGGGTTTTAACAGATCTCCGGTCTGCTATATGGCTCAAACTGGACCCTCAGTTGGCTTTTTTCTTGATAAAACGGTAAGATATACTCAGGATCGGCGCGTGCACTTCTGCCGCTCTAGGCGAAAAGCAATTGTGCCGCCCCTCTATTTGCAACGTATACAAGCAACAACACACAAAAGACCAATATGCCATAGGCCTATACATATAACGCAAAACCAGCAACAACACACAAAGACCAATAAGCCATAGGATATAACGCAAATAGTGCGCAACGCGCCTATGCCCAAAATGTCAACAATATTAAAGTTTATGCAGGAGGCAAATGCCTGCTGGCATTTTTCTTTAAGCAGTCATGACAGGACTTTTCCAAATAATCACATTTCACCTCCTCAAATTACTGTTGCTTGCACATCTCTTTACGCCACTTTACACCACCAATTATGTGCGTATTCAAATGAAATGTCGCGAGCACATTATTATATCATCAGCAGGTTCAGCATCTTAAATAACGACTAAAGAACAAATGAAGCTTAACTTACGTTTCAGAAACGCGCACAGCGGCCCTTCATCGCAGCAAAGGTCTTAACTGCATCCTCTATTTCGATTCTCTGTGCCAGTTCATGTTCTATGGAGATTGCCAGTCCATTAGCCGTCTTGTTTCAATGTAGGCTACTGCGAAGGTAGTTTTTTTATTAGTTTCAACTTTTCCTTTATAAGTCGTCTCTTTTTATATTCGCAACCAGATAATTTATTTCGTTTCACATCCTGCATTAGTCCCTGATAGGTGATTCATGAACAATCTGTTCATTGCGTATGTCACGTGACGCAATGAACGGATCACCCAAATGAACGTAAGACTCGGAAGGTAAAGTAATTATTTATGTTCCCTATAAATAATTGTTTACTGCATCATGATTTCTTAATTCAGAATATGATCAACATTGCGTAGGTGGATGTGATCGGGGAATTGGTCTGTTAAAAGTTTAAAATTTAAAGCCACTTAAATAAACGAAATGACTCGAATGACTCAATAGAGTCAGTAAAATGATCCGAACTTCCCATCACCCAGTCATGACTCGTGCGAGCAGGGGCTCGCCCTCGCTGGCGCTGCTGGGCGGCGGAAGCTCAGTAGATCAGTCATTAATCGTGAGAGCAGGGGCGCGCCCGCGTTGCGGGTCGGCGGCAGCTCAGTAAATCATACAAATAACCTATTTTGTGAATTGTTCATTCCCGGTTGGCACAAATTTTCCGCTCTTACAAAAGTGCCGCTCTAGGCAATTGCCTAGTTCGCCTATATGGACGCACCGGCCCTGGATATACTGTAGCACAGTCTCTAATGTCTGATATGGCAAATCTATGACAACAAATGACGATGCGTCGTATGTAATGCTTTAGCGTAAGCTAGATAAATGTACAATCAGAATTGATTTTACTACCATTGTCAGTGAACAGGTTCATAAACTAGGAATTGTCTTCGGAAGAATCGTACAACATGTCCGGTAGCCTTGTGTCCTTTGCCTGCGCTCTGCTCTTCTTCTTCCAGGATATTACTTAAGATTATATTACGCTGGAGCCTTCGTCTTCTGTGTTTCTCTGAACAGAACTCAAGCATAGTCTTTAAATGCCGCCGTTCGTACTCCGTTATTAAGGTCCCGGCAGAACGGGAACATTGCGATAGCCTCCTCCATGCTGGTTTGTTGTTGTTGTGTGTGGCGCCGCCGCTGCCGTGCTTGCGTCACTCCCTTACCCCTCGGTTCCTATGGCCCAGAGGTCTTCACTCCTGCTCCTGGAGAGCCACTGTCCTGCAGAGTTTAGTTCCAACCTGCTTCACCACACCTGCCTTTGAATACTCAAGCGATTCTGAAGTGCTTGATGAGCTGATTCAGGTGTGTTTGATTAGGGTTGGAACTAAACTTTGCAGGACAGTGGCTCTCCAGGAGCAGGAGTGAAGACCTCTGCTATGGCCACTGGCCAGTGCGAACGCAAACAGCAAAACCGAGTTTGGGGGAGAGTAGTTCTTAGAACTGTTTAGAAGTGGACAGTTCCTATAACTAATTTCCTGTAACTACTTGCTCTGTAAGCGGCTATAGTGTCATTTGAATGTTTATTACCTTGAGACATTTGAATGTACTTTGCTGACCAACTGTGTATGGTATGATTATTATTTTGAGCTTTTACAAAGTAATAACTTATATTGTTCATGAACGTTTCCACAATAATACAATCATAAGTGGATACAGTAAACACATAAAACAGTTCAACATGGAGATAGATGGAAACAAAAACCGAAGTTTTCTTCTACCCCCGTTTTCCCCTCACATATAAGTGTGTAATTTACTCAAATGCCTTTCCTTTCGTATATTTAAAATGACTTGCAGAAAGATTGTAAACAAAAGATTGTGCGCTGATGCTCCTTTGGTTATGAACAGCTCGTGCTCGTGCAAGCGTGCGTGTGCGTGTGCTCCATGAGCGTGCACACCTCTGGTTGCTGTTCCGCTTGTCGCCAGAGGGGGCGTAGTTCTGCAAAAACTCAGAAACCTGCGCTATGCTCCTTTAAGCTGTTTGAAATAGAGGACGCATGCAATGTCCTCATATTTCACGTGTAAGTTGTAATACCAGTGTAATACCCATGTCATTATACACATTTGTGTCCTCATATATCACAAAAACAAGCACACACAAACACACACACACACACACACACACACACACACACACACACACACACACACACACACACACACACACACACACACACACACACACACACACACACACACACACACACACACACACACACCAAATTAAGCAAAATACCAAGAAAAGCAAAGGAATTCCTCTTTGTCTTCTAGGTGAGCCAGAAAATTAGAGACCCAAATTGACAAACTTATTTATAAAGTCTTGTGTTTTATATAAAGCCCAACATTTATAAGTCATAGCCGTAATAAGGACCGGATGCTACAGTCTTGCGCCATTTGATTCTGCTGTTTGTTTAAACAGTGACGTACTAAATTTAAGCTCTGGATTCTGTCAGCATTTCGATGCTATTGGCAGCCATTGCTTGTGCTCTCATTTATCAATAGTCCAATGAGTCTCTTTTCAGCTAGCAGCCATTTTACTAAACATACCAAAGCTCCAGGCACGTGCACAGATAGACCCCAAGTGGTGTTCAAGCACCTGCCCTTTTGGCCTCTGACAAGGTAAGTGCCCTTCTTGCACAACATTTTTTTCCATTCTCAATCAATTCTCAGCATTTGCCCAACAACTTATTCTTAATAAGCTCTGCAGGCGAGCAGCATCCACATCTCCTGGACATGCCTAACCATCGTGTTTGGAAATGCCACCAAAATTAACAAAAATGCCCCCAAAATTCAAGATATCAATTGCCCTTGTACGAGTTCTTGCAATATCACACAACCAGTAGGGCTATTTTAAATATATTTCAAATATCAGCACGATTGCAAAATGTAATATTCAGCCGTTCGATAAACGTTAAGTTTATTTTTAGACACATCATTGTCAGTTTTGAATGTTTTCCTCTATTTTGCCAACAAAAAAGTTTCAAACAAAGCAGAGAAGCATGCAACACACAGCGGTGTTTCGTTCTTGAATGATTCACCATTTTTGAACGAATCGGGTGAGTCGATGATTCAATGACCCATTCATAAACGAAGGCCTACTGGACATTTAATTCTTTCATGAATGAATCAGCCAGTTTGAACGAATTGGTTAAATGGACGATGTTTAACTTATTACGACTTGCTGCCATCTACTGTCGGTTTTAGTTTAATATATAATAGTATCATTTCATATTTCTATATTAGAAACAATAATCTCATTACATTATTTAGGCAATTGTAATTGCAGTCTAAATGGATTTTGATAAATTCTAAGATGGATTTTTTTATACTGATTTCAGATAATAGCTTGTTTTCATATAACGTCACATAATTGCAGATGGAGGGCAGGATGTGATTTGCTATATTTAGAAAGCACTATAACAAACTCAAAATGCCTATGTTTTGCGTCATTTATGGTTGCTTAAATCGATCAAACCACAAGGAGTTTTTATCGTGTAGAAGTTGTTGTTCATAAGGGAGGAAATGCAAGAAATTGACCGAAAAACTCTGGAAAAACGGCTAGCAAACCTATGTCTGCGTTCGGGAGGAGCAGAATGGGAAAATGCCCGTGTGTGGTGTGCAATGATCACTTCGTCAAAGCTGAGTTAATACAACTTATGTGGCTGTGTTTGTGTAACGCACCAGTTTCCGAACTTTATAAAGTCAAAGTCATTGTCTGTAAGACAAAGTTGCTGATATATCCACCACCTCGATGGCAGGAAAATCTTTCAATTCAGTTGAAAAATCGCTCCTCTTCATGACGTTAGGATCACGTCCAACATATGTTTGATTTTTTGTTTATATCTTTCTCTTGTAATAGCGTGTAAAGTAGTAGCCTACAGTACGGATTTCCTCCATCTCGTTCATTGCGCTCTTCACTCCCTGCCCTGCATCTGAATTTCGCGCGTCATCATAATCACGTGAGCTATTGGTATAACAGGCCTATAGGGTGTAGTTTTAAATAGTGTAATTACTTATCAACAATATGAAACTTTACTTTTTATAAATAATTTTAAACTAGGTAACTTTTTTTTTTTTTTACTAGAGCACCTGCCCCCCAAAATGTCTGTGCACGGCCCTGCCAAGCTCTGAACGATTTTGATATCATATTGACTTTACTCAAGATAAACTCTTTGGTAAACCAAAATGGGTTCCTACGCTGCAATTTTCCGGGTTTGATGAGTATCAGTTAAGCTTGCGCAGAGCCACGGATACTGGTGTCAGTCAGCCTGGTAAGCGTTCCTGAGGTTTGCGTGTTACCGTCGTTCTGTCCGGTTCCTCCAAACCGCGTTCCCAGGCCTCCAGCTCCTCTGGCACTCCGTCGGCTGCTGCTCCTGCTCACTTCATCGACATCATCCCTACAGCAGGTGAATGTCGCCAGGATGCCCTGTCTGAAGCGTTTGTTCATAAAACAGTAGACTATAGGATTGACGCAGGCGGAGGTGTAGGACAGCAAGTGGATGAAGGATATCGGCGCTCCTGAGAGGAGACGACCGGTCGAACGTCTGTCGAAGGCTCTCCAGGCGTTGACGACGAAGATCGGCGTCCAGCAGAGGAAGAACAGCGCCACGATCACCAGCAACATGCGGATGACCCTTTTCTTGGCCATGAGATTTGCTGTAGGGCTGTTGCTGCAAACCCTTCTCAGTTTGGATTTCGGGTTGCTGAAGCTGAGCGTCACGGGTTCGGCGCGCTTCCTCTTGGACGCCTGGAGGTAGCAGCCGTCGCCGTCGACATTTTTCAGATTGGACGTGCCGTACTCTTTCTCTAGTGAGCAAAGTGAGGATGAAACCGTGATTATTCTATTCAAGATAAAGCTGTTCTGTTTGTAATCCTAAAGCAGGTTCTCCACTATCTCTGACATTTGCATATCATTTTCGCAGTTTGCATTTAGAGATAGTCACACTTTCCGGTTGGACACAAAGCAGCCGTTACCCTCCACTTATTCTACATGCTAATATAAATAAATACAAAAGAAATGTCTGTCAATAGATCTAAAAGGAAAACATAGTAGGGCTAGTCAAGGTAAATGATTATTCAACTGCCCATTTTACATTATTTATACACTATGTCCAATACAGTATGTGAAACTTTACGCTAAAAGAGTAGTGTGTCCTAATTAATAGAATTCCAAATTTCCCACTTGTTAATAAAACTTAATTTGGTCGTTTAGGTGCTCAGAAATCTAATATGCGATATTTCCGATTCCAATTGAAGGGCACGTTCTGGGTCGTCCTACAAATTGACTTCATGGCTAAACATCTCAATTTAAATGGCTTTTATACTATAATTACACATCTGAAATATTAAGGTCAGGAAGTCTGTGATTTTTTTCCATACCTTTGTTTGACTTCCTATTAGCCATTTCAAATTTGACTCCCCTGTAGAGTTCGAGTGAGGTGAGGCCATAAGCTGTCATCATTATGATCCCAGGAACGAGAAAAGAGTATCAGCAACAGGAAAACATACCTTAGAGAGAGAGAGAGAGAGAGAGAGAGAGAGAGAGAGAGAGAGAGAGAGGAAGAGAGAGAGAGAGAGAGAGAGAGAGAGAGAGAGAGAGTGTGGTGTTTAGCTAGGTTTACATTTTTCATGATAGACTTACCCTCAAATTAAAATTGTTTACTCATCCTCAAGTAATTCCAAACCTCTCCGAGTGGTTTTTTGTTTGTTTGTAGAATTGTTGAAGAATCTGACAGCTCTAGTTTTTTTGGACCACATTCACAATTTTAGTGGAGCTTAAAGGCTGGAATACACTATACAACTTTTGCCCTGATTTAAAGTCTGGAGTTGTTGATGCTACTTGCTGAAAATCAGAGCCAATCTGCAGATTTTGGGAAGTCAAAATTAACAGATTTCCACGAAAATCTGGTACTATATGATTGGGCACACACTCCATTTTTTGAATCTTCAGACTATGCCACTTTTAGAACAAGTATTGTTTTAATTTGTCATGCGTATCTTAGCAATGAGGCACATGAAGAAGAAGTAGAAACCAGCGCACGTGTAAAATAAGGGGATCGTCAAACATTAAACAGCATGTAAATCAAAACTGCCTAATGTTCCTGCATGAAATATCGAAACCATGAAGAGGAAACGAATGTGAAGCTTTGGGGGTGTCGATGGACTCGATCTACTACATCTGTGTTTTGATCATCGTTCTGAATCCCATCCGGCCAAAGTCTTTGACAAAAACCTGATTTTCTCAGCTCTTTGTTCAAAATATTGCTTTTTTAAATGAAACTTACCCACATTTAAGTTTTGATCATTTTTTTTTTTTTTTGTCAATCTGTATTCTTTCTTTTGATATATATTGATACAATTAAATATGTTGGGGACCATACATTTTTGTGAAAATGAACAAAAATGCTGGCGATGGTTCAAAGTGAACTTTCATAAACTAAAAAATACTTATTTAACTAATAAACTTCCAGTATAACTATACACTCACTTGTAGTATAGTTGCAGTACAAATGAAAAACTTAGTTGTAAACTAGTTGTGTATTCAACGTTTGCATTTAAAGTATACTTTTATAGACTAAATAGTGGTATACTACTTGTACATTGATATCAGTATACTTACTACATAAGTATACTGAAAATATACTTGATCTTTACTTAAGTATACTTATTTTTTTGTAAGGTTTAACATGCATGGTCACACTAAACTTATTGATTAAATAAAAAAGCAGCATGAAGTTTTTTGAAATTTCTTTTATATTCTACAAAAAAAGTATCTTTACGGTTAGTGCAAATAATCCTGTTAGCAACGATAATTTTCACTAACTCCAAAGCTCTGATGTTTTTTCTTTGTACACTTTGTGTGAATAGCATCTGTCCCTATTTGCACTTATACATAGCGCAAACAGTATCTACCACTATTTACACTCAGTATAAATATCATCAAGTTTTTTTACTCTTAGTGTAAATAACTGCTGCTGAAAACATAACAGCATACAGGGTGGGAACAACATGACGATAAATTATGACAATTTTTTTTATTTTTGGTCCCTCTTCCTTTAAAGGGATAGTTCACCCAAAAGGAAAATTAGCCATCCTAGGTGTATATGACATTTTTCTTATTCTTCTTTCAGACGAATACAATCAGAGTTATATTAAACAATATCCTGGCTCTTCCATATTTTATAGTAGCAGTGAATGGCTGTTTCTGTTTTTAAGTCCATAAAAGTGCATCCATCCATCATAAAAGTGCACAGCTCTGGGGGGTTAATAAAGGCCTCCTGAAGAGTAATATTAATAACATGTTACAAAGTAAAATTATAGCTGCAGCCAAACGGCCAGACGCAGTCTATTTGCTCCTAAAGCGCAACTTATGATGTCAGAAGTGGCGTAGTGCATCATGGCATAAATATCAGCAGAACAGTTGTGCTTAGAATTAAGTGGAATCCTATATTTTACTTTATAGAGTTTTTAATATGAATATGTTTCTTACACAAGCGCATCGCTTCACTTCAGAAGGCCTTTATTAAAGCTGCTGTCCGTAACATTTTTAAATTAAAAATAATCCAAATTAATTATTTAAAAAAAAAAAAACATCTTCAGCCAGTGTTCAAAACTATCTGCTTGCCATAGCTAGATTCAAAACGGTTAGCTTGTAATAATGATTTTAATTCCAGTGGTACTGGTGGGTTTTCGCGGGAAATTCGAGCATGTCTTTGCGTCATTACGTCACATCCGTACACATAAAGAAGGAGTTTCGGCTAGCCGGGCTATACTGCGCGTGAGGAGATGTAGAGATGGGCTTTTCTCGCAGCACTTTACATGATTAAACTCATGGCGGATCCAGAAAGATCCAAACAACAATCATCAGTGTCAACTGGAGATTAACCAGTTATAAAACCCAAAAGACTTCGTACTTCGGATTTAAGGTGGAAAGAGAAAGGAACCGTCTCATGGGAACACAAGGATACACATCGGTGGGGCTTTTGAAAGGTGCGTGAACTCCCGAAGCGGTTCGAAACAGAAGAAGAGACGGCTTTTTTCTGCTGAACTAGTAAGACATTTCAATAGTTCAATCGTGTAACAGTACGTTTTCTTAATTCACACAGTTATGGAGTTTCCTTTGTTGTGCCTTTCTCGTTTAGCTATTATGGAGAATATGATTTCTGAACTACACAGGTAATCATAAAACACATTAAATAACGTTAGTCACGCAATGCTGATGTTGTTAACATGAACAATTTGAGAACAAATTAGGCAATGATTTGCACGTTTGCTGTAAATCGCGCTGATTAAATCTAACAATCGCTTGTCATGTCGAACGCTTTTCCCCCTTAGTTGATCAGAACAAAAATGGATGTTACTTACTTGTTCAGAAGAAATTTTCCGGTGAAAATTCTTATGTTAGTCAAACTTTCAAAAAGTGAATCTGTGATTCTGAATGACAGTATCCACACAGAAGTGGCGTAGTGATTGACAGCAGCACTCGCCTCAAAACACTGTGTTCATCCCGATTTACAACCCACGTAAAGATTATAATTCCGCGAATCACTGCAGTTACAGATTTCGAACAGAGATGGCGACAAAAAGGGAAAATGCTACGGACTGCAGCTTTAACTCCCGGAGCTGTATGGAGCACTTTTATGATGGATTGATGCACTTTTATGGACTTCAAAACAGAAACAGCCATTCACTGGCATTATAAAGACATTTTTTAATATAATTCTGATAGTGTTCATCTGAAAGAAGAATGTCATATACAACTAGGATGGCTTGAGGGTGAGTAAATAATGGGCTAATTTTCATTTTTGGGTGAAATATCCCTTTAACACACCTTATTCTCAAAACGAACAACAAGACACACACACAGTCCTAAGATCTTACCAGGCCTGCATGACATCACTGGCCAAACCAAGCGGCACATGTTGCCTGTGCTGTTGTTACTGCGCATGAAAGGCACCAGGGTGCTGCCTATCGGATAAGGCAGCATGAGCAGAAAAGACACGACCCAAGTGGCTGTGATGACTTTTGCAGCGTGGGACTTCGTCTGCCAGGTACGAGACTTAAAGGGGTTGCAGATGGCACTATAGCGCTCCAGAGAGATGGCCACAAGGTTAAATGTGGATACGCTCACCGAAATACCTGTGTGTTTGGACACACAGAACTCAGTTGCACATACATAAATAATAAATCTGGGCTAGTTAAAGTACTGATTCTCAGGAGGTCTGATATATATGCGTCTATAAACAACAGTAAACACAAAAATGGGAACAGACAGGAAAACTCCATAACAAACTATATCTCTAAGCCCTGATAACAAAGGCATTTAATTACAGCAATGTTAACATACACGAGGTAATAACAACAGAGCATGTAAATTGCGTCAGCATTATCATGAACAAGTATTACAGAATAGCACAGAACAAACACATAAAACATGCTGATGCATCAAATAAAGAGACAGTTGCAGTGTCTAATTACTAAATTGTTTACATGGCACATTTGCAACATCTGGAATTGTGGCTATAAATAGTTTTCAGAATTGTTACACAATTCAACAAGTCTTAAATATGAATTTTAAATGGATGTGCCTTCCAATAAACAAGGGTGGAAAAGAAAAAAAACTCTTGTCGCTACAATTGAGGCTTACAATGGAATAAAAAGCTTTTTATTTCTATTAGTGCAAGCCTCGCTGTGATTGTGGTCTCCTTTTAGCCCCTTAATGAATAATAATAAATCTCTAAATTAATGTTTTTTTTACAAACTAAATCCGTGGAAAAAGCAGAAGTGTATCAAGTGTGCACTTCATACAGAAGCTTATCATGATACTCACACTCAAAGTAACACAGTTATGGTAGCACTTTATTTTACAGTACTGTTCCGCATGTACATTTACCAATTACAATAACTGAGTTATAACTACTTGGTATTTAGTTAACCCTGAACCTACCCCTAAATCTAACCTTAACCAGTATTTCCATGGGTAACTACACTGTAAAATTAAGTGCAACCAAAATGTCACATTTCAGGTTTGGTACCATAGCAAAAACGGTTTCAACAATTATAGGCTATAGGTTACAATATAACAGCATGTAGCCTTCAAAGAAAATTGAAAACTGAATCACATCTCATTTCTAGTTTGATTCAAGATGGAATTCATCTATGTTAAATTTCTGCTGTCATCTGCTGTCATTACCTTATTTACAAAAAGAATAATCAGTAGCATCATATGTTGAGAGAAAAAAAAGAGTTACAGACCAAATGTAGAACTCACAAGTAAAATAAAACCTGTATCCCTTTGTATCAGGCACCACTGTCATCACAATAACAAACTTATGACTGTAAAAAAATACTGTATTGTAATATTCTGAAAATAAATATATAAGGGTTCTATATGAGAAAGTTCCCATGTTTATTTACAATTGGACTAATTGTTGTAAAACTGTAAAAGTCTATTTTTTTTAAGGCAACCACATAACTTACTTTTTTAAGTTAAACTAACAGTGTATTTACTATCTGACTATCAATACCACGAATGTTATTTCTCGTGCCATTTATACGCCATAAATGTTTTTTTTGCGTGTATATGCTACGCACTGAAAACTCCTTGGGTAGGATTAGGTTGAGGGGGGATGTGGGTACGTGCGTATTACACGCCATAAAGTGCGTATCATATGCACGCGAAAACTGCACGCAAAAACTGTTTTTGGCGTATAAATGGCACGAGAAATAACATTCGTGGTATTGATACGCACTTTCATGAGACTGCGTTGCACTATCTGACTAAGCTGCAAAAAGTGAAGTGTGAACAACTTACACATATCAAACTTGACTCACCCATGAAGTACGTGGCCACTTTGCACATGCCGCTGCCGAAGATGAAGTCCTTCATGAGGTTGGGGATGAGTGTGAAGGGCATGCAGAAGACACACAGCATCAGATCACTGACGGCCAGGGACAGCAGGAACAGATTGGTGACCGTCCGCATGCGCCGGTTCCGCACCAGAACAGTGATGATGAGGCTGTTCCCTATGAAGCTCAGGAGGAAGATCAACACATACAGCACGATCCGCACTGTCTGGTTCATATCTGACAAACAAACACGAGAGAACGAGATGAGAATACTATAATTTACAAGTTTTAACATGTAGCTAGTTTGTGTGTCTTTTGGACAAGTGTAGCAGGCTACAAGACGAAACTTGTCTATTGGTTCACAGTGCCAAAGCAAAAATGCCTGCGCTAATGCAAAGACTAAAGGCAATACAAGTAAAACAGTACGAATAATTGTAAATATATGTAGGTCAATGTAAATTTATAAAAGTTAATTTTTTTTACCTTTTGGTTCGAACGTGCTGTCACTGTCATTTTTACACTCCGACAAATTCCCGATTCCTAATCCACATAATATTTTATAAATATCAGTGGAATTGATGAGCATATCTTGAAGTGTAAATGTCTCCATGTTTGTTTGTTGTTTCTGATGATTTTCCGCTCTCCTTCACAATATCCAAATGAATGTCTCTTCATCTCTTGGAGGTAAAACACAGCAACATTTGCTCTGCCATAATGCCACAGTGCAGCACTCTATAGTAAAGCACATGGCTTTATCTTAATTCACAATGATATATTCAAGACAAAACTGTATAAAGTTTTGAGATGTCAAAACCAAGAATAATAAATAAATAAATGGATAACAAAGGAAAATGAATAGTTAAAGTAGCCTACGTCCAGGACTGTATTTCGTCAAGTGTTGCTGCTCATGAGTTGTGATGTGAAGTAATGCTGTGTTGATCAGTGCTGCCGTCCACAGAACACCAGACCCGCCTTCACTTTTTAAAAGACACTTCCGTGAATACGGTAGCATCCTAATGACATTAGAAGTAGGCTAAAGAAAAAAACTTTTTGTAAAAAAAATAGGCTAACATAAAATTAACCATAAAAATAACACATAGGCGTACAATAGCTAATTTATTTTTACTTAGGCTATAATGATAATAATAATACTGTTGTTGTTGTATTTATTTTAGTTATTAACTCCAAAAATGTTATATTTTGATGTGTTTCTTATTCTGCTGGCAACTCAGGTTATGCAACTCAGATTTTCCCCTATAATAAAAAAATATAATAATAATATTCATTAAATTTTGACACCGCAAGAAATAACATAATTTGGTAGCTTGATAAGAAGAAAAGTAAAATCTATTTTTTTTTCTTTTGTACACAAGTTTTGTCGGTTTGTCTAAACAACTCTAGATATTGAAACCACTCAAATTTTTTAATTTATGTGATATATACGGTAATGTGTGTTTTGTGGGGACTTAGATATAATGACTTTAATACTGTATTAACTGTATATTATATCCCCTTTTACATTCTATCCCTTTTTTTACATTTTCAAAAATCTATTTCATATGATCTAAATGCTGTTTTCATCAGGGGTTAAGCAAACAAAAAAGTCACCACAAGGCCAGAAATGACTGGTATTACTTTGTGGGCACATTTAGTCCCCATAACAGTATACCAGGACCACCACCACACACACACACACGCACGCACAGGGTTTGGAGGATGGATGGATGGATTTATTTATTTTGTACACAAGTCATGAGATATGCTATAACTCTATTCTTTCACTTAACCGAGCAACTACTTTTACAAGTGAAGTTGTTATACTCTTGGATACTGTTTTACTATTCTGATTATCCTGAAAGAGATTTTAAGGGCCCTTTTACTGCCATTCACTGACCTCTCCACATTGAACAAAGCACTCGTGATCTCACACAATTTAAACAGCCTGGAAGATGCTTTATAGCTTTGGAAAGAGATCTGCAAAATTTATTTTAGCTTTTACAACACATTGCTAAACCCTTTTAGAGTGCTGTGTGTGTATAGTATAATATCAAAAGGTTTACAACAACTTGTTAACTATTCCAAAACTATCTAATGCCACAGTCCTTTGTTGAGTACAGTTGTGGATCACATGATTTATTTTGTGCTTGTTGTAACAAAAACCTTATTACAGTTTTTTTCAACTGCTTACACACATTTTCAAAACTTTGCCTCTTTTTTTCAAAACTTTACTCACAAATCAAAGAATTGATGGACTTAATGCAAAATGCCTCACATCTCTTGCAAAATGAAGCACTGCATTTAAATTTTTTTTTCATGCGGCGATCGATCTGCGAGAAGCCGATGCATCTCGAACAAGCCTGGCGTGTTTGTGTTTGGCGCTACCGCTCTAGCGTAGAAGCGTTGCTGGGCAACATGAGACGTATGCAGTGACGTAAGATGTAGCTCTGTTGTGGCTCTCAAGCCGGTGGAAAGGCAAACCGGTTCTTAGTAAGCTTGTCAGTTGAACCAACTCCGAACCAGCTCTGGCTCTGGCTCTGAACCAGCACCCGGTTCTTGTTGGTGGAAAAGGGGTACAAGACTACTAACACTACTGACCCAAAAGCACAAGAAAAGTGTTCAAAATCATATAAATAAGCCACAGAAGTTTTGGGATTCTGTTCTGTAGAGTGATGAAACAAAACTCAGCGCTATGGATCAGCGATATGTCTGGAGAAAGAAGAATGAAGCTGAAAAGAACCCTCTGTCTACAGTTAAGCATGTTGGGCCTCGGTGATACTCTGGGGCTGCTTTGCATCCTCTGACACTGGAAACCTGCCATGTGTGGAAGGCATCTTGCATTCATGCATGCAGAAGTATCATTAAAGTATCAGGAAATTCTAGGAGAAAACATCATGCCATCAGTGAGGAAGCTTGGGCGTCATTGGACCTTCCAACAGGACAATGATCTCAAGTATACCTCAAATTCCACCAAGGCTTGGTTGCAGAATAAGTCCTGGAAGATTCTACAGTTGCCATCACAGTCACCTGACTTGAACCCCATAGAAAATCTCTAGTGGGATTTGAAGAAGGCAGTTGCAGCACGCAAACCCAAGAACATTACTGAACTGGAGGCCATTGCTCATGAGGAATGGGGTAAGATTCCTCAGAAACACTGCCAGAAGCTGGTGTCTGGTTAATACTGGTTTGCAGCAGGTCATAACAGCAAAAGGCTGTTCTACTAAGTACTAAAGATGCTTGTCATGAAGGGTCTGAATAATTTTGAGACTGCATAAGTTGACTGCATTTTCAGTTGAATTTGGGGAAAACACTTGAACAATTAGTTATGTTGAGCTATTTCAATTTTGTTTTATTTGTTCCTTGCAAACAGCTGAATGTCTCCAAATTTTGCCAATATACTTGATTTTCAATGCGGGTTGAATAACTGTATTTATAATAAATACTGCAATATTCCATGAAATAAGAATGGTCTATTTCATGGTGACTTTAATTGTTGTTCTGGATGACTATTAGTAAAAAAGGAGTTTACATAATGTGTTTTAATGATTTGGGAATGTAAGACACTTCTTACTGACTATAAAGCTAGTACTGTACATAACATTCAGCTTTCAGACATACTATAAAAAGTTGTAAAACTTAAAAGGGCTTTAAGGTAAGTGCTTTGAAAAAGACCACACGCAGGTTTTGTTAACCTAAAAATCTAGCACTGGCCAAAAGCTTTAATTCCTGATAGCTGCTGTCAGATATATTTGTGCACAATAAAAATTATCAGCCTTCCTGCAAAGAGAAACATAATCTGCTTGCTTGTTCATGTCTATACATGTTCAGGTTTAATCTGTAAGACTGGAGAAACTGGAAGATGCAGAGCCGTCTGCGTC
This sequence comes from Chrosomus eos, assembly GCA_036326025.1. Taxonomy (NCBI): domain Eukaryota; kingdom Metazoa; phylum Chordata; class Actinopteri; order Cypriniformes; family Leuciscidae; genus Chrosomus; species Chrosomus eos. Next base: position 41,055,047 of record CM070818.1, on the reverse strand, counting down.
TGGACTGAGGAACGACTGCTCTCAGAGAAAACAAAGGACATTTCTGGAAATTAACAAAATTAGCATTCCCACCAGAGATGCAATCACATTGAATCAATCACCTTAGCATTGTCTTAAATTACATTTCTTTCCCCTTTACCCCCTCTCTCCCCTCTTCTCCCCATGCTGCAGATAACCTGAAATTCACCCAAAAATCTATATGGGTTAATGTGAACAATTATCACAATGTTTGGTATCATTTGAAATGTCTCAGTCAGTGCAACTGGTACAAATGTCTCATTCCCACAGAAGTAAACCAAAAGGTAATAATGATTTTTAAGAGTTTGGAGATATTTTGCTTTCTGTAGAGGGGATCCTCTGCCAATTGGTCTTTGTCTTCTGTCCTCAGTAAGGTGTAACTACCCAGGCCTGGAGACTTGAGTAATGCAAATCCCCATTGTTAGCTCATGATTCCACTTGAAAGAGGTTTCTATGGTCTGAGTATTTAAAGAGATGTTGCAGGAGACTCAAAGCGCGATTTGTAGTCAGATCAATTCGTAATGCTGAATGTCCTCAGACACTCAGCATTATGTCTTTTTTCTAATGTCAGGTATGCATCTTTAACTCTTTGTTCCAGAGCATATGTTTTGGGTAACAATTTATTTCGATAGTCCACTTTAGACATTCTACTAAGTAACTTTGCAACTACATGTCAACTAACTGTCATTAAAGTGTTAGTAGACTGTATGCATAATATCTGCTAACACTTTATTTTGTTGGTCCCCCAACAGATATTCTACCGTACTGACTACAGTATAAGTAACTTGGCAACTACAAGTCAACTTATTCTACTAACCCCGACCTTAACACCTCCATAACCTAACAGTAGCCTATATTGACAGTCTACTAATACATAATGAGAGTTGACATGTAGTTGCAAATTCATTAGTTTGAGACGTTACCATAAAAACTCTTATTAATGTTAATAAAGAGGTAGTATTTTGTGGAATTCATTAGTTTGAGTCGTTACCATAAAAACTCGTATTAATGTTAATAAAGAGGTAGTATTTGTGGAATTCATTATTTTGAGTCGTTAGCAAGAACTCTTTTATTAATGTTAAAGGGATAGTTCATGCAAAAAAAAAAAAAAAAAAAAAATACCAAAAATTATCTGTCACTTACTCGATCACCCTCAAGCTGTTTCACACCTGTATACGTTTCTTCTTTCTGTTAAACACAAAATAAGTTATTCTAAAGAATGTTGCTAACTGAACAGTTCTGCACCCATTGACTTCCATGGAAGGAAAAAATACTTGGCATTGGCTACCATCAATTACCAACATTCTTTAAACTGTCTTCTTTTGTGTTCAACAGGTTACATACAGGTTTGGAACAACTTGAGGGTGATGACAGAATTATAATTTTCGGGTGAACTATCCCTTTAATAAAGGCCTGTACAGTGTCGGAACCTTCAGTCGAGGACATGTTTCCTGAAAGGTTTGTTGTCATTTGCCTGGATACGCTGCTTCATTCTGTGATGCTGCTGCGCTAACAAATGTACATCTGTTGTGGGGGAAAAATCACATCGACATCACATTAAAAGTGTGATAATGATGGACGAAAGCACAGAGCTGTCTGTCTCTATAACGCAGATAGTTCAACGGCTCAAAGGGACTCATTTACACTCTCAGCTGGAGAAACAGGCTAAAGTGAGTAGCTTCAGCTATCTGACTGCAGAGTGTGCAACACGAAATACGGTCACTGCATTCTTGACTGCCAGCTTTCGTTTGCTGTTGTTTTTCATTGCAGAGATGTGTTTTTTTCTCTCTCTTTAGGAATGCATGCACAAACCCGAAATTAAACTAGAAACACTGAAAGATGACGTGAGAAGATTGTTAAAAGAATCAGGTACATGGCCGTCGTATGAAATTTAAAGTGAATTCATTTTTATTTATTTAAATATTTTTTTTTTAAAATACAGTATTCAAAAGTTTAGATTCATTAATTAAAAAAACTAATAAAGAAAAACGTTAATTAAATCGATCAAAAGTGACAGTAAAGGCATTTATATTAAATGCCTATTTCTAATCAATTCTGATTAGGAATCGTAAAAAAAAAAGGTTTTTACAAACATATTAGGCAGATGTTTTCAACATTTATAAAAAATGTTTCCTGACCACCAAATCAGCATATTAGAGAATGAATATTTCCTATTATTATTATTATTATTATACATAATCACAATATTGATTGAGAGACCATTTTTTTTATTTTCTAGTGGTTTATTTGACTTTTTCTATTTTTTAACTTATATATATATATATATATATATATATATATATATATATATATATATATATATATATATATTTTTTTTTTGTATGTAAATTCTATTTAAGGAATAAAAACATACATGTATGTGAAATGTCAACTTGCTCAAGAGATGAATGTGTTCTCTGTTGTATTGCCACTGACCCTTTTATTCTTGTAGGTTGGGAGAGGAAATTACAAAATGCAGTTTACAGAGAATTACACATGTAAGTGATATATAATTATATATTCATGATGTACAACTCGAATTCTGGAGAAGTTAGGCCGTTTTTTTTTTTAATTTGAATAAAATGAAAACTAAAAGAATTTCAAATCACAATATATTTTATTAAGCCAATATTTTACTCACAATAGAACATAGATAATGTTTCAACAGAAAAAGCTTACACTTTTATCCACTAAATGAGCTAATTTCAAATTTGATGCCTGCTACAGGTCTCAAAAAAGTTGGCACCTGGGCAACGAACGGCTGAAAAAGCAAGATATTTTGAAAAGATTTAGCTGGGAGAATATCTAGCAACTAATTAAGTTATCTATATCAGGTCTGTATCAAGATTAGCTTTAAAAGGGATGTCTTAGAGAGGCAGATTCTCTCAGAGGTAAAGATGGGCAGAAGCTCTCCAATCTGTGAAAGACTGCGTAAAAAGATTGTGGAATACTTTAAAAACAATGTTTCTCAACGTCAAATTGCAAAGGCTTTGCAAATCTCATCATCTACAGTGCATACCATCAAAAGATTCAGAGAAACTGGAGAAATCTCTGTGCGTAAGGGACAAGACCGGAGACCTTTATTGGATGCCCTTTGTCTTCGGGTCCTCAGATGACACTGCGTCCCTCATCTGAAGTGCCTGCAGTCTAGATAGAGATAGATCACCTATAGAGAACATTTGGTGCATCATTAAACTAAAAATATGTCTAACAAAGACGACCACAAACTCTTCAAAGGTTGGAAAACTATATATAAGGCAAGAATGGGACCAAATTCCAACATTAAAACTCCAGCAACTCATGACCTCAATGCCCAGACGTCTTCAAACTGTTTTGAAAAGAAGAGGAGATGCTACACCATGATAAACATACCCCCGTCCCAACTATTTTGAGACCTGTAGCAGGAATCAAATGTTCTCATTTTGTGCATAAAATTGTAAAATTTCTCAGTTTAAAAATGTATGTTATCTATGTTCTATTGTGAATAAAATATTGGCTCATTTTGTTTGAAAGTCTTTTAGTTTTCATTTTATTCAAATTTAAGAAAAAACGTCCCAATTTTTTTCTAATGCATATCATTAAAAACACTAGCCAGTTTCTTCTAAAACATTTTATTCATGTATTACCACACTGAGATCATCAGCAATAAAAAGGATGACATGAGATTTAGATGAGACAATACCTTCTCTTTCTCTTTCTTCTCTCACACATACGCATACATTGGACATGTCTAGAGTATTTCTTCCTCCAGTTTGAGTGTTTATACAGTTTTAAGACAGATACTCTTTCTGGCAAAATACAAAAATGACAAGAGACAGAATTGCTTCATTAAGCTTAAAAGGATCCAGGTATAAATATAGGACAGGACTTAATGGAGAGTCTGACGTACAATATAAATTGCTTTCACATAGTGTAGCCCATAAAACTGTTAGAGCTGGACATTGTTAGAGATGAGAAGGAAACAAAATGTATACTTTTAAACATATGGCTCCTTGTTTGAAAGGACAGCATTGTCAGATGTTTTGTAGATAGACTTTTTTGGTGATGTGTTTATCCTAAAATGACTGTTTTAAGCTAATGGGGCTGAGAAAAGACTGAAGGGACTGAAACAAAGAAGTGTTGGACTGGCTTCATAAAGTTTGATAATGGAATATGGGGCAGGTGTCTCTGCTAAATGTCTTTTTGTGTAGACATTAATGTGAAAGTCTGGTGTATGTCAGAGTTTTCAGAGTGGGAGGAGCCAATATATGGGTACAATAGAGTGCAACAGTTAGGCTAGGTTCCGGAAAAAAAAATCTCATTTATTTTCTATTGTAGGGGAATCAATCATACATTTTAACTAAACAATGCTTTGGTGTGCATAAATGTGTGAATTATATGAACTCCTTAAATCATTTGGTTATATAGTGTCCTTTTGGAGTCTCCCAAATGTCCTGTTTTGGAAAGACACTTAAATTTACCTTAAATTTATTGAGAAGTAATGGTTTACTCTGCTGGATATTGCAAATGATGACAGAATAAACATGTTAAAAAAGATAAATGGTGTAGCCTAGGGTTCATTAATAACCATACTTAAAGTCTTTGCACTGGATCACTTGTCTACTTACATGACGTATTTCTTGTATTTGGCCAAAGTGTTCAAGAAGGTGCAAAGACTGCAAGTATGCGTATAATTTTTGATTACCCAGTGGGACACACTTACAACATAGTGTTGTAAAAATGCAAGAGCTTTATTTACGCATTTTGATTTTCAATACACTTCAAACTTTAAAATGTCTGTTCATTACCTATATAACAAACACAATTTACCTGTGGTGCTTCATATTAAGTGATAAAAACCAGCTGCAAACTTTTTTTTTACAGCATACACATGCTGCTTATCTGCACCAATACAATTTCCAACACTTTACGTTTTACGACCAATTCTACAATTACTACATGCAAGTTCCTGAACTAATGAATGGATTCTCTTAGCCTCAAATACCGCTCTGCAGCTTTAAGTGTACTGCGCTTTGGCATTTTTCAGACCTGGGACAGTCTTGCGCACTTATTAACTGTCACATACACACTCTCTAGTGTGCCAAGACTGCAAGTGTGGGTAATGGGACAGGCCCACCAACATGTTTTATGTGCCTATGGGAAAAATAAATGGGAGAAATGCTTCTGAAACCAAGGCTGCTGAAAAAGTGTGCGGGCACTTTTGCACTCCAAAATATTTCTTAGAATGAAAATTGACTTCTTTTTTTAATACAGAAATTGCTTAAATAAGGTCTAATTTTGACTGTAGGTTTCCATCGAGGTTAAACTAATGTAACGGATGCTTTGTCCATGCTTCTGTGTCTTATGTTTATGTGTGGTGAAGTCTGCCTCCCCCTGGGCACCCCAGGGCACCTCCTGAACACGCCAAAGAGCCCCTGGAATATATGCGCAAAGCCCAGGTACACATTCTTTCTCTTATTTCTTTAGGGATTCAAGAAAGGGGTTGTTAGAAATTGTTAGAATTTCCAAGGATCAGCATTCTCCCCTAAAAGTGATTGGGCAAACCAAACCATAAGTTGCAGAGACTTGAAACTACGAGGGATGGTTGTACCCATCCAGTCTACAATGTCACCAAGGCTCGCACCAATCGGCCTGATGGTGACGCTACAATGGTCAAAATTACATGATGGCTCATAACTTCTAAGCCATTTGTCGCAGACTCAATATATCGTTGGATGCACGTTTCGGATTTAATCGTCACCCTGGTGAAATTTTCGGGGATTTTGGATTTTTAATTTTTTTTTAATCGGGAAACAAACCAGTGCAAAAAGATTCTCTGGAGTCAGATTATGAATAAATATGAAAATAAAGTCGAAATTTCAATTCAAGTCTGTGACGGGACGCCAAAACTTTTGAAGGTTGTCATGGCCACTTTTACTAAAACGTCTATCTCTCTTGATCAAAATATGATTTCACCAAACTCGGTACACCTATGTATGGGCTCGGTCCAATGAAAAAGGACGCTTTAAAAAAATGTCAAAAACAAAAAGTGCTGCGAAAATGGCTATAGCAATGCATTAGTCAGTCCGATTGGCTTGAAAACTGACATGTGGTGTCGTAGACAATCGCGGCACCATGGACACTTATCTTCAGCCAATGAAGTTTGAGCGGCTGTCAACAAGGAAAACTCGCTAAGGCCTGTTTAACTCATGGCCCTAGAGGCCTGTGAGAAATTCGAAAGAAATCGCCCACTGGGGTGTAACGTGCGTAACAGATTGTATATCACACGATTTTTCGCACATGCCCACAACATTCATACCATATGGTAGAACTCTGAGCAACTTTGCCTCTAGGACCACTGCTGTCAATCTGTGAATCGTTCATTATATTGGAGATTGTTACAAACCTACTTTCATGAATTAGTCCTAGGTTTTTTGCTCAACCTCGACAAAGATTTTAGATATAGAAAGACGGTTCACTCCTTCTTACTTATGAACGGGAGAAACTGCAACGCGCAATATGGTGTAATAGACCCGCCTTCTAAAGTAAAAGAGCCAATCGCTGATTGGTAAAGTAATTGTGTCACTGCAGTTGCCGTTAGAAGCTCCGGTTCCCATAGAAAACCTGAGATTCGTGCTTAGGACTGCACATGGAAACTAAGCTTTTTTAACTCTATTTAGAGCATAAGAAACAACATTTCATGTCAGATTTTGCTGATTTGAAATGGGTTATTTAGTTCGGCAAGCAGTTTTTGAGATTTCAGGATTCACGCATTCAAATAGATAGGACTTGGATGACCAAAATAGCCGCCCGGAGGCGTTGCAAATATGTCCGCCGAGGGAACCGACTTTCCTTGAAAGGGACTTTGACCTCGATAACTGTTAAAAAGCTTTAACACATGTATTTCATTAGTAAATTGCCTGTTTTGGCTGTAAATGGTCTTTTCATCTATTACTTTCACGTTTTGCCTGTGTTTTTGTTTCGTTTTCATATTGGACTTTCCTGTTTCCAGTGTTCCCTCTAGTCATTATTTACCATGAACACTCTACTATTTGATTATTTGAGTTTGTTTGACTAAATAAATACTTTTGTGTTGAACCCTTTGTGTGTGTGTGTTGTAGGTGAGCTGGGAGAAGAGGATCCTGAAGAGCTTGAACAGTATGTGCACTGAGTTAGGAATCCCACTGGCACGGAAGGTAAAGGTCTAAACCAGCGTATGTACAACACAGAATCTATTACATATTAATTTGATCAGTTTTTTTTCTCCTTTGTTTTATAGCGTCCCATCTCAGAGCAGAAAGAGCTGACAAATAAATGGAACGAGATGGGAACTGATGAACCAGGTAATGCAGACATTCACAACCCCTCCTGACATGTGTTCTCGGTGTGCGTGTGTGTTAATGCATTGCAGAATGTTTACACACAGAGTTTGGCTCACACACAGAAGCCCTGAGCAGTATAACAGCTCCATAACAATGCTATCAGTTTGCAGTGTGTATGATAACATTTACCGCCTTCTGGAGGACACTGGCATAAACAGCCCTGCCTGTGAAACCAGAGCATGTCCAGACCCCTGGACTGTATCCCGATAACTAAAGCTTTCTTTCTTGCGTTCTTTTTTCTGCTTGTGTTCTTTTGCACTTTCTTTCATACTCTTTTTTTTCTTGATTTCTCTTATTCTTTTTCTGTCTGTCTTACAATTTTGCCATAACTTTGAAACAGAGTATAATACTGCCAGGCCAGCAGCTTTTGTTCATGATAAATAAATAACTTTCTCTCACAATGAACATTTGGTCAATATTTACATCATTTACTCACTCTCAGCACACTACCAGTCAAAAGTTTGGAGTAATCAAAGGTGGGGTATGTGATTTGCAAAACGGGCGTCAGATTTTGAAAATACACAACTCATAAGGTCCTACCTTCTCTCCTCCAACGCTGGCCCTGACTCCACCCATTCGAAAAACATGGACGCGCAATCAAGCATTTTCTGTCCAATGATTCTAGATGGTCTTGAAAATGATTGGCTGGAGTTTTTAAGGCCTGCCCGTTCCACAGATGATTAAATTGCTTAATTTTCATTTCAGTGCTTCTAATTTACAGCCAGTATGTGGGTTAGGAATAGGATTTCACGTGATTTTGAAAAAATGGTCAAAAAAGAAAATCACATACCCCACCTTTAAGATGCTTTAATGTTTTTGAATGAAGTCTATTATGCTCACCAAGGCTGCATTTACTTGATCATTGGTCCCCAATGATTTCTGCATATTATAATGATTTCTGATGGATCGTGATTTTATTTTAAAATATAATTTATTCCTATGATGGCAAAACAGAATTTTCAGCATTATTACTCCAGTCTTCAGTGTCACATGATCCTTCAGAAATCATTCTAATAGGCTGATTTTGGTGGCCAAGAAACACTTCACATTGTTATCCATGTTGAAAACAGTTGTGCTGCTTAATATATTGGGGGAAATTTTAATACACTACCATTCAAAAGTTTGGGGTAATTAAGTTTTTTTTTAAGCAAGGATGCATTAAAAACATTTATAATGTTACACAAGATTTATATTTCAGATAAATGCTGTTCTTTTGCCCTTTCTATTCATCTCAGTATCCTGAAAAAATGTATCGCAGTTTCACAAAAAATTATAAAGCAGCATTGTTTATTAAAGTATCTTTATTCATGAATATGTGTCTCCTTGCTACCATGATAATTATGACATTAAAACTGATAATAATAAGAACTATTATTAATAATTGAGCACCAATAATAATTGATTTCAATGGATATTAATATTTATGCTAAGCCTAAGAGACTTCTTTCAAAAATACACAATTTAAAGCAATAATTTTATTCCAAAATGTTGTGTTTGTGTATTATCAAAATCAGCACCTGAGAGAATTTCATCATCCTGAATCTCCTCATTTGCATCATGTTTGGCATCAAGTCTTTATTCTCTAAATACCTTTTTAAATATCAAAATGTAATTTTTTTGCCAGCATTTATTTGCATCTCCCTCTCCTTTCTTTTTCTTCCTCTCACTTAGGTATATATATATATATTTTTTATCTTACCAAGTCATTTCATTGGACTTTTAAGTATAATGTAAACAAAACAGGTTCTGATTAGCATCCTAGTATCTTGCCAGTGTTATTTGTCAACCATATTCTGTTGCGCTCTTGTTTTCAATTACACTAATTGGTAGGCCATTACATACAAGTTTGGAAGCACTTAGATCTCTGTATTCTTTATTTAATTGCAGACCTAAGCAAATTCAGGCCTGTCTACGCACCCAAAGACTTCCTTGAGGTGGGTCTCGTTTACATAATCTAATCAGTTTATTTTCAAGCATCCGGTCCAAATGAGAAAGATTGGGATGGATATGAAGCAGCTGATTGGATTCCCTCAGGAAATGTTCGGTTAAATTACTCTGAGTGAGAATTGACTGAGAGCTTGTTTTGATAGCACCACAGAACCACTTGATGAATGGTTTATTTATAGTTGGCATATTAAATTGGGATAAGAAGGATTTGTAGAAAATGTTATCAAAGGTTTTAGAATTTGTCGTATCTAGTACTTTTTTACTATAAGTATTCTTATTTAGGTAATATGAAACGTAATACTTGTTGTCGTGTAGGTGCTGATTGGTTTAAGAAATCTGAATAATGATCGCAGTGAAGATCTAACAGTAAGAAGCAACTGGGGTTTAATCCAGGTTTCCCTCAACGTCCGTGACATTCCTCAAATGGTGAGTCACCCTCTTTTTAATTTACTTTGTCAAGACACAAACATTTTGCATTGCAACTGCTGATAATCATCTGAAAACATTTCTTTAATTACAGTAATCAAGAGTTCTAGAGAAATTGAAATGATTATGGAAAACTATCTTGATGCTCGCTGTGCACAAGATCTCGCGATATTAAAAGTTATTGCGTTATTATGAAAGATATTACGGAGTTGAGTTTGTGGCAAATCCTTGCTGTTTTGGGGGGGGGGGGGGGGGGGGGCATTTGAGAACACATTAAGTCTGACACGCTTTGTTTCATTGCAAAGTATTGCGTTGTTATCATACATGCGTTGAGCGCTTCTCAAACACCATCTCTGCATGCTGTGTTTAGCGCACTTATAACGTTCATCTTGCAACTCAACATGCGCCATTTCACCAGATTTGTAACGTAAATCATTTTTAAACCTAGGCCAACACAGGAGAATACATTAATATGTTTCTAAATATGCAAATTGTTGTTCATCTCGATTTCAAATTAAAGTTTAAACTCTCGCTGAGTTCAAGAAATTACAGTGGGTGTAGCATTTCTATCTTAAAGATATTTAAAGATTTAGTGGACATTTTAATTAAATGTTGTTTGGCCAAATTAGACAAGGATTTGATGCCTTAAAGTGTAACAACTATCACCAGGCCTTTGGCTCTGCAGTCGTTTGTTATAATATTGTACATAAGTTGATCGTTTATATTATGTACTATATTATTACATAATGTATTTTAACAGTTTTGTTCAATAAAACCATAGGCTACTTGCTTTTGAACCAATTATCATTGCCTTATTGTATTTATTTTAAGCTATTTTAAAGGCAATTGTTCACTTAGGTCTATTTTTATTACCACAAAAATGATCAGATTACACTACTAATTGTCAAAATAACCAGCCAATTACTTGATTACCAAAATAATAATTACAGACAGCATTAGATTAGTTAAAACTTCAAAATGCACCTCATTGTTTTGCATTTTGAGACTTTCAGTCGAATAAAAGTCATTTTTTTTCAGTCATATATTTCATCATTGAAGATTTCATAAAAATGTTTTCGTTCTTGTGAACCAAATATCGTGTATCGTTTCGTCTTGTGATATAAGTGTATCATTATATCCAGATGGCATGCATTAGAAGTGATTTATGTGAAACAAATTTGGCAAAATTCCTTTTCAAGAATTTGAATAGATGAATTATCATAAATGTAACCCACTTTTGTCCTTTTTGATAATTGTGGCCCATTATTTCTCTGTGTTGCAGAGGGAAACGTATCCAGAACTGGGTCTTACTTATGGGCAGCTTGGTATAGATGATCACACTCATGTTCCCCCAGGTATTTATTTACTCATTCCATCCATGACATGATTATGGAATAATGGAATATTACGTGGGCTGAGCTCCACTTCCGCCAGGTCCCAAAGTCCTTTTGCACTGGTCCAAATAGTTGCAGTTGATGTTCCTTTTTTTTGTTGTTTTTTTCCTACTAACTTGTCACAAGTCAACAGAACAGAAGCTTCACCTACTGTATATACCTTGTGTAATATGTTCTGTTATTGTATTTAAGTATTTAAGGCTACCAAAGAGGCTCACTACTCATTTGTAAATATCTGTGTTGTATGGTCTGTTTGCACTATCACTTCTTTTCTATCTTTCACTATCTCTCTCTCTGCTATTTCAACACAGATTTGTTTGAGAGTGAGCACATTCTCATTGGAAAAAAAGGTAAAAATAAACTCTTTTTGTCGTTATCATGACACGAATGCTTGTTTAAAACCGCTTTATCAATCTTGTCTTGTGGGGAATATTTGTTTAATATTTGCCATTCCATTTCCCCTCAAATAATAGTCTGATCAAATTTGAAGGCAGCGTAGATGTTTCTTCCAGTGCCTGTGAGATCACATGATGCAATCAGAAGAGTAAAATGGTGTCCTTTAAGTTTTATGAAATTATGATCCCATCATTTATAGTGAGAAAAACATTTACAACTACCTTAAAAAAAAAAATATTATATATATATATATATATATATATATATATATATACTTCTATTCAGCGAGAATGCATTAAATTAATCAAAAAGGCAGTAAATGCATTAATAATGTTACCAAAGATTTCTATTTCAAAATATTCTGTTCTTTTGAACTTTGTTCATCAATAAAATCCTGAATAAATGGATCAGGTTTCCACTATAATATTAAGCAGCACAAGTATTTTCAAGATTGAAAATATGCGAAACATTTTGAGCAGCAAATCAGCCTATTAGAATGTTTTCTGAAGGATCATGTGACACTGAAGACTGGAGTAATGATGCTGAAAATACAGCTTTGCCATCATTTTTGAATAAATTACATTTTCAAAATATATTAAAATAAAAAGCTTTCACTTTAAGTTGTAATAATATTGCACAATATTACTGTTTTACTGTATTTCTGATCAAACAAATGTAGTCTTGGGGAGCATTAGACACTTCAATATCATACAAATCTTTATTTTATTTTTAAAACAAAACAAAAACATTTTTGGTCACCCCCCAAACAACGGTAGTGTTTTCTGATTCATAACTTAATCATTTCTTGGTTTTCTCTAAAGCTCACTTTAATTTGTTCTGGATCTTTAGACCTGATGTTATGAATTTTCTTAAGATGTTCCTTCATATACCAAACACTGCCTGTTTAGTCATTGACTGACTAGGCAACAAGGCAGCTGCTTTAGGTTTTGCACGCATCCACATAGTGTCTCTCTCTGAAAGGCCAAAGTATATGGATTAGCTTTGGATACGACAAGAGCCTCTCAAGATGTGTTTACTAAAACAAATGCGGCTTCTTCTCCTGTTTTTCTGCATTTCTGTAGTGGTGAGTGAGCAAGACAGTGCAGCGGCGCAGCAGTACAGCAGGCAGGGCTGTCCCACGGGTCTCAGGGCCCAGCTATGGACTCTCATCCTAAATACTACTGATGATCCTGAGGTACTGACTGAATTCCAGAATGCAATTTTTGTGCCCATCAAGGTCATTTTAGAAAGGGGAAAATGTTTTCAACATTGATAATAATAAGACATGTTTCTTGAGCAGCAAATTAGAATGATAAAAGATTTTAAAATATATTAGAATAGAAGCCAGCTATTTTACATTGTAATAATATTTCACAAAATTACAGTATTTACTGTATTTTAATCGAATAAATGCAGTGAACTTGGTAAACATAAAAGGCTCAAAAACAAACAAAAATCGTAAATCTTACAGACCCACAACTTTTGAACGGTGGGGTTTAAATATTTCTCTCTCCCTTTTTATACACACAAAATCAGTCACAGGTCCTCAACCATATATAAACCTACCATAAATATTTATGTACATTTAAACAAATTAAACTGTTTGTGTATATCTCAACCGACATTTATGGCAGTTGTTGTGAACATGTGCCAAAACTGACATTTAATGGGTATTTATTTGTACTTATCAGAAGCATTCTTGACTGAAACGTTCTATATGCGGTGCAAATTACAGTTTCAGAGAAAGGCTTTTGAAGGTTTACAGAAGTTATAAATAAGAGGTGAATACGCTTTCACAGTAAAACTTTTGGGACGAATTCAAGTCAGTTTGACATCAGAATGTAGTATGTTTTTTTGGTGTGGAAGCGAATTTCTTTGGTATATACTTGTAAATCATATTCGAGTCTGCTTGATTAGGTGGTTTAGCAACCTTTATTAAGGACGTATATTTTCATTGTTCCTGGGCACACTTATAACAGCATAATGTATTTCAAAATGTTAAAAAAGTCCTAAAATTGACCAAGCAGTTTTAAATACGTTATCCTTCTCAATTATACAATTAGCTTTGAGAACTGTGGTGCAGAAATGACAGATCAGGTACCCCCTGTGATTTTTCACCCTGGGCATCTAATAGCTGCCATTTTCAGACATGAAGCAATGTCTCTCAGCTGGCTGATTAATCCTTGGGCCTCCATTAAAGCAGTGAAAGGGCATCTGGAGAATGTTCTTTCTCGATGTGTTAATGCGAAGACAAACACCCGGTGTGGGGCGACACAATTTAAACAAGTAGAGTAATTCCTCACTCTTTTGAGCTAGTGCTGTAGATGTGAGCAGGACAGGAGCTGGTGGAATGACAGAGGGGAAGAGGGGAAATCACAAGAGTTTAAATGTTTCAGGTGGAACAATTATGTAACTGCTGATAAAAGCCGCTGTCAGGATGACAGTGACCTGCTGTCATGACTATCCTCACAGCAAAATGGGAGAAAATTCTCCTGTCCCTCTGGGTTTCAGGAGGGGAATGGGCTTTGAGAAAGACTCATGATTAGAGGCTGTCTTAAAGGGATAGTTCACCCTAAAATGAAAATTAAGTCTTCATTTACCCACCCTGGTGTTGTACTAATGTAGAATGCCCTTCTCTCTTTTATGAATCACAGGGAATTAAAAAAAAAAGTTCACAAACGCTCATGTAGCTGTGCACAGACCAACGGCCAAGGTCAATAATTTCATTAGATAATACATTAAATTATCACCAAACCCTATCGTATACCTTTGTATATTGCATGGGATCATTCCTTGATACTTTTGTGTTTTTTTTTAACTGCCATTATATGTTTGATTTGCCCCAGTTTATTGTGATATTTAATTTTTGAGCCAGATATTTTCAGTCCCACTGAGAGCATAACATGATTGAGTGATTGAAAGCGATCCTATTAATATGCTGCTTACAATAGCAATTTAATTATTTAATTGGTTAGTATAATTAATTTAGCTGTAATGACTGGGGGTAGTTTGATCTGTGTATAGGTGCTTCTTTGTCCATTATGTATTAGTTAATCTAATTCAGCTGACTGAGATAAATTCACTTTGTCAGTTCTTTTGTTTTTATTTCATTAAACAGGTCATAACACATTATGAACAGCTGAAGGCCAGAGTCATACATCATGGCCTGCTTGTGGACAACCTAATATATAAGGTACATTTACAATGCAGTTTATTATAGTTTTGTATGCTCCATTTATTCTCTTGAAATTAGAAAACCTCGAATAGGTTTTGACCATAGAGTAACAGTTCTGGAAGACTAATTTCTTCCAAGATCAAGTTTTCCATATATGCTTTAAGGCCAGTACATACCACACCAAAGCCAAACAACTTGGAGCGTTGGTGTCTGCTCATGTCAGCTGCGTCTGAGCAAAAATTGGTTTTGAACATAATGTAAATAGAGATGTATTCGACAGTATTCGCCATTCAAAAAAGGGAATATGAACTAGTGAGCTAGGAATGCGAATATACAAACTGTAAACAAAGCAGTGCTCACTACTTACCATTTTGAATTTGAATCTGAATCATGATGATCAGTTTGTCCTTACTTAATTAGTCTACATACTGCCATATCATTATGAAATTATTCGCGAATTGGAATGCTTCAAAAAAATGAAGAAGAAATTGATAGCCTCTTGTCATCGTCATTTGCTTCAACTTTTGTTTTTCTAAAACAAAACTAGCCTGAGAGATGCTAAATAACTGCCTGACGGCCAACCGTCGTTTTGGTGTGTCTCGGCCCTAAGTGGTAAACAGATATAATGGCAACGGGATTGTAGTTTTTTTGTCTGCAGTGTATCACATATTAAAAACTGTCCAATTTTACCACACCAAGTGCACCCGTTTCTGAATAAAAGGGCCTGATTTTTCTTCTCAGGATGTGAAGCTCACTGCAAGCAATGATGATTACTACTTTGTGTTTGAGGACTATTTATATCAGGTGGGTGAATGCATGTCACTGTCAGTGTAACACACTCACAATGCAAACTTATCATTTATGAGAATTTTTCTCTGTGAATCATAAACAAGCTCTGATAATCAAAGTAAAACCCAAGTTCTTTTGGACATGACACTGATAGAGGTTTTTGTACACATATCGCTGTAGACTAAACTATTGTGAGAAAGTTACTCATGCAAACCAATGCTCTTTCACTTCAAATACCTAAATCTGGATAGATACAAATAAGACTGGGTTGTGTAGTCTCACAGATAGACCTCTCTATTCATAGGGAATTGATAGTCTTACAGATAGACCTTCTATTCATAGGGAATTGATGTTACAGATAACCTCTCATCATAGGATTGATGAGTCATTGTATTATGGAGCATTATTCAATTTCCACTGCTTGAGGTATACTTTTACCACAAAATCATACTCAAGTTTAATTTGCGGGTTAGAGATACCCTGCCATATATATGATGCCATTTTTATATATCATTATATAGTGTATAATGCATATAGTATATATAATATAACTACTATGTACTTGTAGTTAATTAATATTACTTAGGACTTAATTGTATAATTGCACTGTAACACAGACATCTTAAATTAAAAAGTGTAACCAAGCCAGCAATTTAAAAAAGATTTTCAAAGTTGCTGTTTCATTTGCTGGTATCCTCTGGACAACCACCAATGTGCTTCGTTCCTAATTTGTGCTGAAATATACAAAAGATATGGCCAGTGTTTGGGCTTCACAGGAGTACATTGTGTCTTCACTATGGAACAGTAATATGAGTTGCAGGTGTGAGGTGATAAAGGAGCCAGGCTGCTTGTAAATATTGGTTTAGTGTGAAATCTGTGGGTCGTTCAAGAATTTCAGACGCAGTTAGAGAGGTGAATTTTGGGAAAATAAGGTGAAAGGGTTCATAATTACTATTCAATCCAATAGTAGCAATTTGGAGTGTATTAGCAAGAAAAAACAGATATTCAAACTCTAAAGGTGCTGTCACAATAGGGAAATGTAGGCTAGCAAATGGTAAGCTATATATTGTCAATAGTGTAGTGATGTATGAAGCACAGTTCACACAGAAGTCACCTTCAAAGCACGCAGTTAAAGAAAAAAAGTTACTAAGAAACCTGCATCTTAGAAAACAGATAATTTGATGTTTTTTAAACAAATTACATTTCCATTATGAGAAAAGTAATAAAAGAGAAAGCACATGCTTGACCTCAGCAGGCTGTAACCCTAAAGTGGCACTTCAACTGTAATTGAACCAGGAAATTACCAAAGATACAAAGTGTGTTTTGCAATAGTAATTCTTATCTGTTTGTGTTGCCAATTATTCGACCACTGTTTTTCTCCACAGGTCTTGCTGTGTTTTTCTCGAGACACTGCAGTCCTTCAGCATTTCAACTACAACAGCGCTACGCCTCCTAAATCTTGCGTCCAAAGTAATGTCTTTGAATGTTTATCATTGCTGCAAAGTTAGTTCCTTAGTTCCTGTTCAGTTTATAAAATTGTCTCTTTCTCAGGCAAGTCTAGCTCGGAGCAGTGCGCTGTGGTTTACCCCCCAAATGGTGAGAAAACAGCTTCAACAAGTATTTCAATAATAGCATGTCCCAGCATGCACCATGTATTGGTTCATTTGTTGAATTCTCTAAACCTGCACCAGTGCATTTATTAGATGATTTATTCATTTAGCAGTATTATAAAACAAATTTGTATAACGATAATCAGTATAACAGAATATGCCATCTCTGTACCTTAGGTGTCATCCCATTCCATGGCTTCTCGATGTACGGTGAGTATGAAGAATAAAGCACATAGCCTCAAATAACAAACTCTGTTTTCTAAGCAAACATCTGTGTCCTGTGTTGCAGTTGCCCCTCTGTGTTTCTTATATAATGAGCCATCTAAGCTGTACAGTGTGTTTAGGGAGATGTATATCCGCTATTTCTTCAGATTACACTCGATCTCCTCACATCCATCTGTAAGTATCTGTGTGACGTAACACGAGTGATCGGTTTGCTTAGGATGATGGTTGTCTCTGAGCTCAGCTGTTTGTGTATATGTTTGTTAGGGTATAGTGTCTCTGTGCTTGCAGTTTGAGAGGTTACTGCAGACGCATCTTCCTCAACTGTTCTACCATCTTCGAGAGATTGGAGCCCAACCGTGAGTTCACAATGCAGATTACTATACTCATTGATTTTTTTTTTTTTTTTTTTTACATTTTTAATGTATAACAATATTAGTGCTGTCAAAGCAATTAATCACATCAAACATAGAGTTTTTTTAATGTACTAATTTAATTACTATTTTAATGTTTTTGAAAGAAGTCTCTTTATACTCATCAAGCTTGCATTTATTTGATCAAAAATACAGAAAAAACACTAATAATAGTAATATTATAATAGAAATGTCAACATTAAAAATAGTAATGTCTCAAAACATTTTGACCGGCTACTGTACACACACACACACACACACACACACACACACACACACCACACAACACACACACACACACACACACACACACCACACACACACACACACACACACACACACACACACACACACACACACCACACACACACACACCCTCTATGTTTGATGTCAGTAATCACAAATAATCGATTTGACAGCACTAAAATAAATATATGAAAATGTGTCTTTATTCTTGTTTATTGGTTATTTTTCATTTATTCAATATCATTTTTCTCCTAAGCAGTTTTTTTTTATTTCTTTTTTTAATGTAATTTGATTTTGAGTCCACATCCTTAAAAAATACTCTGTCATTTGATTGGTAATAAAATTTAATTCAGCTCTTATATTTAGAGCTAGGAAATGGTTCTAAACCTCCAACCTTAACTATTAAAGTTCTGTGCAAAACTTTCTGCCGGATGATGAGTAAAAACAAAAGCAAATTTCATAGATTTATAATGAAAGATAGAATAAAACCTTATAGGGACCACTAGAACTTAAATACCTTAGCGACTACATTGCAAGGGTTTTGTGTGGATTTTAGCCCATTGCTGAGCAACATCCTAAAATACTTAGCAACTATAGCAACAGGATAAACCTCCTAGAACAACAGGCTAAAAACCCCACTGTAACTGCATAGCAATACATTAAAAACACCTGAAACATCTTAGAAACTGCATTTTTTTCCCTAATAATGTTAAAATCTTGTTCTAATCTATTATCATTAACGTGTAAATGCTCATTAAGTATTATACATACAAGCTCAAAGCTTATGTTACTCGAGTATCCAGCTGAAATGAAGAACTGTTGTCACTTCAGTGAAACGCTGTTGTATTATAACAGTGCAGCTCCATCTATTGGCTGAATTATGCGAACACAAGTCACTCCTCAACATCTGTGAAAGAAAATAACAGAATTGTAATAAAAGTTTTTAGATCTACACCGTGTATGATTTGGTATCTCATTATGTGTGTGTGTGTGTGTGTGTGTTTGTCTCTCTCTCTCTCTCTCTCTCTCTCTCTCTCTCTCTCTCCTCTCTCTCTCTCTCCTCTCTCTCTCTCTCTCTCTCTCTCTCTCTCTCTCTCTCTCTCTCTCTCTCAGGTTGCGTATTGCCTTTAAGTGGATAGTCCGAGCCTTCTCAGGATACCTGTCCACTGACCAGCTCCTGTTGTTATGGGACCGTATCCTAGGATACGGATCCTTAGAGATAGTGGCAGGTTGGTCGATATATCCTAATGTGTTACCTTTTGCCAGCTATTGTGAGCATGAATAAATAAATAAATAATTAATTAATAAATAATCCCAGTGCTTAGGATGTGTAAAACGTACTCGGTTACTAGCGTAACCTCGGTTCTCTCTAGAGAGGGAACGAGTACTGCGTAATATCTTACGCTATGGGGAAAACTCTTTTCCTCGAGATATTGAAGCCAAAAATTATCCTTAATTTTTAATCAATGTAAAACGCTTTGCAGCAGCAAGCAGACAAGGGCGAGGCAGCTCGCGCGCCCATTGGCTGCCTTGCTGGAAAAGCTGCAGCCTATCGAATGAGGCACTGCGTGACGCAATGACGAATGGGGGCGCTTCGCGCCCATTTCGTCATGTCCCGCCAGTAAAGGCGTGGTCTCGCCCTATAAATACCCTCGATAGCTGAATTTCCTCTGATTTTTCAACGCCGAAGCGAACCAGAGGTATTCCAAGCACGGCAAGATACGCAGTACTCGTTCCCTCTCTAGAGAGAACCGAGGTTACGCTAGTAACCGAGTACGTTCTCTTACGAGAGTATCTCTCGTACTGCGTAATATCTTACGCTATGGGGAACACAGTGTAACACGCGTGCGGACAGGGATCCAACACCAGAGTCCCAGGGCCGAAGCCCGGGGCGCATCTAGTGCACAATCACCACAACTCTCACAGAGTAGAGGAGGAGAGGCTAGAAGCATCACTCCTTTATAAATAGACCCGTAGGGGTATCAGACCCGTAAGGGTACCACACTTATGGAGCTGCCGCATCGGACTGAGCGATGCACAGGTCAACACTCCACACACAAGCCGCATGGCGGCCGATAAACCCGAAGTTCAGATCGCCAAAAGCTTAGCTTGTAAGGCGGGCACCTCCAGGTTATAGTACTTGATAAATGTAGACGGCGAGGCCCAGCCCGCAGCCGTACAGATATCTTGAAGGGAGACCCCTCTATACCATGCCCACGACGAGGCCACGCCTCTCGTGGAGTGCGCTCTGACACCCAATGGGCACTGCAGGCCCTTGGAAGTGTAAGCCAGCGCTATGGCATCCACTATCCATCTGGATAGGCTCTGTTTTGAAGCGGCAAGCCCCTTAGAACGCCCGCCAAACAAAACAAAAAGCTGCTCGGTCTGTCTGAACCCAGCCGAGCGGGACACATAAGCCCTTAACGCCCTGACAGGGCAAAGGAGACTTGCGTCCTTCTCCCCATCGAGAACCGGAAGGGCAGACAGGGAAATTACCTGGGCCCTAAACGGTGTATTGAGGGATTTTGGCACGTAGCCGTGCTTCGGTTTAAGTACGACCTTTGAGTCGTTAGGCCCAAACTCCATACATGACGCGCTTACAGAAAGCGCCTGTAAGTCCCCTACACGCTTCACTGAAGCGAGAGCCAAGAGAAACTCCGTCTTAAGGGACAGGTGCTTCATGTCCGACAGCTGGATCGGCTCGAACGGGGCGCCTTTCATGGCCTCCAAGACCGTGGAAAGGTCCCAAGTCGGGACTGAGGGGGGCCTGGGAGGGTTCAACCTCCGAACTCCCCGTAGGAAACGCACGACTAAGTCGTTTCTTTCCCAGCGACTGGCCAGACACCGGTTTAGCAAACGATGCTATGGCCGCCACATAAACTTTGAGCGTGGATGGGGTCCTGCCCTTATCCATCAGCTCCTGAAGGAAGGAAAGCACTTCCGTAACCCCGCAGTCCACAGGTGAAAAGCCCCGGGCTCGACACCAAGTAGAGAACATCGACCATTTCGAGGAGTAGAGCCGTCTGGTAGACGGAGCTCTAGCCTGCACGATCATGTTTAGCACTCCTTCCGGGAGGCTAGCGGGTACCCGTTGATGGCCCATGCGTGCAGGGACCACAGATCCGGGCGAGGATGCCAAATCGAGCCCCCCGCCTGAGAGAGGAGATCTCTCCTCAATGGTACAGGCCACGGGGCAGCGCTGGTCAGCTGCATCAGGACCGGGAACCAAGCCTGGTTCGTCCAGAGCGGAGCTATAAGCAGCACTGGGCATCCGTTTTCCCTGATCCGCTCCAGCACCTGAGGCAGGAGCGAGACGGGGGGAAAAGCATACAGGGGACCGCTGGGCCAGGCATGGGCCAGCGCGTCCCTGCGTTTCGAGAAGAATTCTGGGCAGTGAGCGTTTTCGCGGGACGCGAATAGGTCCACCTGCGCTCTGCCAAACGTTTCCCACAGCAGCTGGACCGTCTGCGGATGCAGCGACCATTCCCCTGCCGGGACGTTGCCTCTGGACAGCCTGTCTGGACCCACATTCAGGTGACCAGGCACGTGCGCCGCTTTCAGTGAAAGGAGGTTGCACTGAGCCCAGACCAAGAGGCGTTCCGTCAGCCTGTAAAGGCTCCTGGACCTGACGCCGCCCTGGCGATTTATGTATGCCACCACTGACATGTTGTCCGACCGGACCAAGACGTGGTGGCCTTTTATCTGGGGACAGAAACGCCGTAGCGCATTGTCGACCGCTATCATTTCCAGGCAGTTTATGTGAAGGAGCTTCTCCCGCTCTGACCACAGGCCAGCCAGCGGTCTGCCCTCGAGCAGCGCTCCCCACCCCGTGGTGGAGGCGTCCGTAGACACCACTTTCACCCTTGAGGCGGTCCCCAGACTCACACCAGACTGATACCAGCTGGTTACTTTCCAGGGTTCCAGAGCCGAAACGCACAGTTGGTCGACCCTGAGGCGGCACCAACCCGTGGCCCATGCCCGGGGCGGGACCCGTGCTCTCAGCCACATCTGCAGTGGGCGCATGCGAAGCAGGCCCAACTGGAGTACAGAGGCTGCCGAGGCCATCAGGCCGAGCATTTTCTGAAACCCTCTTGAGCGGAACTATAGAGCCGTGGCGGAAGGATTTCGCGACGAGCTGAATACTTAGTATGCGCTCCGGTGACAGGCGTGCCGTCATGGATAGCGAGTCTAACACTGTTCCCAGGAAAGAAATTGTCTGGCTGGGACACAGCGAGCTCTTTTCCCAGTTGACTGTCAGGCCCAGTTTCTCGAGGTGCTCGAGCAGTGTGGCCCTGTGTTCTATGAGCTCTGACCGTGATCGAGCTAGAATCAGCCAATCGTCCAAGTAGTTCATAACTCGCATGCCCCGAAGTCTCAGGGGTGCGAGAGCCGCGTCCATGCACTTCGTAAATGTACGGGGTGCCAAGGACAGGCCGAACGGCAGGACTGTGTATTGATATGCCTGGCCCTCGAACGCGAATCTCAAGAATCGCCTGTGATGGGACGCTATTTGTATTTGGAAATAGGCGTCTTTCAGATCTATTGACATAAACCAGTCCCCGTGGCGCACTTGCTCAGGATTTTCCTGGTCGTAAGCATCCTGAACTGGCGCCTCACAAGCGCTTTGTTCAGCTGTCTCAGATCTAGAATGGGTCTGAAACCCCCATCTTTTTTCGGTACCAGAAAATATCTGCTGTATAAGCCCCCTTCGCTTTGAGCCTGAGATAGGGGCTCTATGGCCCCTTTGCTCAGCAGTTTCGCTATCTCGGCTCGAAGTAGATGAGATACTTTGTTTCTCACCGTAGTCTCGACGCGCGCCGTATAACGGCGGGGACGTTGTGCGAATTGTAGCGAATAGCCTCTCTTTATAGTGTTCAGCACCCAGTCTGATACCCCGGGTAGCATTGACCACACGTCTGCGTGAGTAGCTAGAGGTAGAATGCAGACCGGGCTCTGGCCGCGACAAAGCGGCGGCTCGAGAGCCCCGGTACCCTGGGAACACATCGCCGTGTTTACAGCGTTCGAGGCGGGGGGCGCGCTGATCACAGCGGGCAGCCTGGCCGCACTCAAATTCTTTATGGCGGGACGCACAGCGAGAGTGAGCGGGGCGAATTTCGTTTTTACAGAAACCAAGGGACACGCGGCGTGTAGTGTGAGCGGGCATTGTATGGGCGCGTTCACTACACTGTCTGCACAATCGACCTGAGTCAGATTTATGTGTGCTAGCCTCGCACCGTGGCGGGCTGTGTCTGTGTGTGGGAATGGGCACTGGGGCGTGGGCATTCTTACAACACTCATAACACCATCGGCCGTGGCCGGGACACCAGAAAATACACTCTTTATTGGATTTATCTGGGTAGCCATAAAAACGGCTTTTGTGTGCAGGCAAGCGGGCTGAGACACCGGCTGCTTCGCTGCTAAATACACTGGTACAGTCACATCGCAAGGAACTGAACGAGCGAATCTTTTCGGTGGGGAACCGGCCGCAGCGGGATCCGAACACCGTCGCTTTCCTAGAGTGGCTAGGAAAGCTTCGAGGCCTCGGGCTTGAGCTCAATCTTCGGCGCTGAGCGGGGCGGCGTCCAGCAGAGCGAGAGCGCGGTCTCTGGTCCCGGGCCTGGCGGCGCTGTGTAGCGGCGGCTGCGGGCGGTGCAGGCTGAGGCTGAGAGCTGCGAGCAGACGGCTGTTTAGAGCGACCTGCAGCGGAGCTCGAGCGCTTCGGGAGGAAGTGCTTCATGGCCTGCGAAGTCTTCTGCACCTCAGAATATCTGTCCGCGAAATCCTTGACGGCAGATCCGAAGAGGCCCGCAGGGGAGATGGGCGCGTCGAGGAATACAGAGCGCTTAGCTTCCGTCATCTCAGACAGCGTCAACCACAGATGTCTCTCAGCAACGGCGAGAGAGGCCATATTCCGCCCCATGGCCTGAGCAGCGGCTTTAGCGGCGCGTAGAGCGAGGTCCGTAGCGCCTCGTAAATCCGCCACACTGATAGCCCCGGGCCCTTCCTCGTCCAGTTTAAGGAGAAGGTCAGCCTGGTAAATCTGCAAGACCGCCATAGTATGCAGCGCTGAGACCGCCTGTCCAGCGGCTGTGTAAGCGCGCCCGTGCAGCGATGACGTCACCCGGCAGGCTTTAGAAGGAAGCGTCGTCTGGACCCGCCGTCCCGCAGAGGGCGGGCAGAGATGAGACGCAACCGCCGCTTCCACAGGAGGGATGGAGAGATATCCTACGTCTCCTGCGCCGACAACGGAGGAAAAAGCCGCAGAGGTGGAAGTGCGCAGCCTGGCGGAGAATGGGGCGGTCCATGACTTGGCGACTTCATCGTGAAGCTCTGGGAGGAAGGGGGCGGCCCTAGACTTAGACGGGGCTTCGTCCTTTTTGAGAAAACGTCCGTCAAGTCTGTTGCGCGGCGGCAACGCAGGCGCCTCCCACTCGAGGCCGATGCATTCCACGGCCTGGGTGAGCAGACGCATCAGCTCAGCCTCAATGCCGGGTCTCTTCCCCGAGGGTTGGCTAGACACGTCAGCGGGGGGGAGGTCCACGGAACTCGCCCAATCCTCGCTGTCAGAAGCCACGAGAGAGCATACCTCAGCAGGTTCGTCGAACTCGGGAGCGGATGCGGCGGCTGACGGCGGGCGCTGTCCGTCCGGGAGCGACTGAAGTGAAGCCGGCGAAGCAGGCGGGCGAACCGGCGAGCTTTGGCGGGCTGGAGAAGGCTCGGGAGCGCGCTGGGCGCGACGCTTCTTACGGCGCGGCACAGAAGACTGGGACGCGGGCTCAGAGAACGACGCCAGGCCAGTCCTCAGAGTCACCATAGGCAGAAGTTCACAGTGAGGGCATCCACCATCCGTGAGCGCGATAGCCGCGTGATCATGACCCAGGCAGGACACACAGATGACGTGACGGTCCTCTTCACTTAGCTGGGCGCGGCACGAGCCACACGAAGGCATCTTTAAAAAGGTGCAGCTCTTTTAGAACAGAGAAATGAGTGCTGCGTCACGTAAGCAAACACACACTTGAGCAGAGTAAAGGATATAGTACGCCGGAAAGCGCAGCAGGTACGGCGGCTGAAGGCGGCTGGGCCAGCGACTCCAGATGATGGCACGTCCCGCTGAGAAGGCTACGAGTCAACGGCGCGGCTTCTCACTCCGGATCCAGCGATGAGTGAGCTTCGGTGAAGAGTAGAAAAATCAGAGGAAATTCAGCTATCGAGGGTATTTATAGGGCGAGACCACGCCTTTACTGGCGGGACATGACGAAATGGGCGCGAAGCGCCCCCATTCGTCATTGCGTCTCGCAGTGCCTCACTCGATAGGCTGCAGCTTTTCCAGCAAGGCAGCCAATGGGCGCGCGAGCTGCCTCGCCCTTGTCTGCTTGCTGCTGCAAAGCGTTTTACATTAATTAAAAATTAAGGATAATTTTTGGCTTCAATATCTCGAGGAAAAGAGTTTTTCCCATAGCGTAAGATATTACGCAGTACGAGAGATACTCTTGTAAGAGAACTGTTTTTAATTTGCATTCATTTGTTGGTGCACTCTTAAATTAGAAAGGGCCAGTCAGTTACATGGCGTACACACATTTTCCTGGAAGATGACTGTATGGCTGTCCCTTTTTTTCAGTCCTGGCCGCTGCAGTCTTTGCCTTCCGAGCCGAAAACCTAATGGAAGTGACATCACTGGCATCAGCTGAGGTTATCACTTGCAAACGAGTTTGTGTGTGTTTTGTGTGTGTGCTTTGTGTGTGTTTGTGTTTGTTTGTGTGTGTCTGTGTGTATGTTTGTGTGTAAGTGTTAAGGACTACAGAAATAGTGTCTTCACTCGCAGCCAACACTAGTAACCCAGTCCACCCAAGGCACATGTTTTAAAATTGCTGGGATAACACTTTTAAAAGTGGACCAAGTACCCCACACCCAGCTTTAAAATGTTTAGACTATGTGATGTCAAATGTGATGGGAACTTCAGCATGACAGTTAACATCAACACTGTGTGTGTGTGTGTGTGTGTGTGTGTGTGTGTGTGTGTGTGTGTGTGTGTGTGTGTGTGTGTGTGTGTGTGTGTGTGTGTGTGTGTGTGTGTGTGTGTGTGTGTGTGTGTGTCTGTCTGTCTGTCTGTCTGTCTGTGTGCATGTCCTGTGTCTTTGTGTGCGTAACAGGTTAACATTTTATTACTTGAAAGGATATTTTGGGTCCTGTAAAAGTTAAGCTCAATTTACAGCATTTGTGGCGTTATGTTGATTATATATATATGCAAAAAAAAGTTACAGAGAGGCACTTACAATGGAATTAAATGGGGCCAATCTGTAAACATACTAACCATTTCAATAGTATAGCCACAACAAGATGTAAGAAGTATAGCCCAGTTTCACAGACAGGGCTTAGATTAAGCCAGGATTAGGCTTAGTTTAATTAGGACATTAAAGTAGTTTTTTAAAACATGCACATCAGCATCTTGAGACAAAACAATGGCACTGACATATAATTTTCTGTGTAAAGTTATATCCAATTTTATAGCTTTCTTGCCATGAAATGCAATAAATCCCAAAACCATAGATGATTAGATTGATGATCTAAACCACTTCAAAGTGTGAGTCACATTTACCGTTGTTTGAATTTTTCAGGGTGAAATTCAGTCGTTTCAATAGGAACCTTCACAATTGGGAATTTTGCATGAGGGTGAAATATTATGCAGTTTTTGCAACAGGTTCAAGTTGAACCAACCAAAAGCTGCTTGATTTGAAAGTGACTTCTGTGTGAGCTGTGCTTCATACATCGCTACACTATTGCCAATAGACGATGGAAAAATTTTGCTAATGTGACCACACATTTACAGCTCAAATAAAACTAGGGGTGTGCCGATACCCTCATGTCACGATTCGATATATATATATCGCGATACTCCAAGAAATATGGTAAAAGGTTAACAAAAAATGTACTGTAGATTTCAGAGGTCATGCTGTGGCGCATATATCTTCTATTGGTCACAAGTCTTCACGTGATACGAATTCGCAGACCAGATTATATATTTTTGATATTATATTTTAAAATGCAAAAGCCTTAAAAAAACATTTCTACGTCCAAATGCTGTTAAAGCATCCATGGCCATTAAGAGGGCTGCGCTGTCGGATGCAGTCGCATGCATCTGCTTGATTGACAGCTGTAGTAAAAGTGCATCTGACCTGCTTTCGTTAATTCTGGCTGTAACCCGCAGTGACGCACGGGCCCGGGCCGGGCCCCAAAACGCTGTGAAGATGCTGCTGGACAGTATCTGCTTGCTTATGTACCACCTGGCCTCTACTGGAGAAAGTATCATAACACTTTGTATTTTTAGAGTCCAAGCCTGGTCATGAAACATTAGAGGAGACGTGTTAACCTGATAGGGGACTCTAAATTTATTTGCTTCCAATTCCATAAAGACCGAAGCTTGAGAACTTGAAGGCCCCCGCCCCAAACGGCTCCTTTGAGATGGATGCACTCTTAGCACCTTCCAAGCTCTTGAGTCACATCGATGCAGGTCACCAGGCGCCATTTTGTGAAACGGGATTGGCAGTTATGTGTTCAAGTGACATCTGAATGCATGCTTCTCTCATGAATATTTACAGTATCTATGTTTACGTGGGCACTTTTGTTTCAGATGAGTCTGGGTTTACATGGCCGGTAAATAAAGTCATTCGGTTCATTTGCGTCACAAGCTTTCAAATCAGAATCGATTTTTTGACATGCGCACATTTCACGAATATACAGAGTTTCCCGCTTTTTGCGCATATTAACCATTCTCCTACATTGCTTATTTTCTTTATTTTAAAGAGGAGACTTAACATTGATCTTTTTAGGGTCCTAATTTAGGAAACAAACAGCGCATGAAGATTTGTGCTGTTCTGCTTATATTTGCCTTTTTCTCGCACCCAAAACAAGCGTCTGTGGATGAGAGTCCAAAACAAGGACTGATGGGACGTTGTCCTGCTCCACTTTACAGACTATGGGTCAGATTTACTAACAGCTTGCTCTAGTGCAAACCCTCTTTTGGTGTTAGAAAACTACTGTCACGATTTACTTAAAGATACCCAGTAAAAAATTTGCGCTGATAAGGCGTGGACAGAATAATTTTTGCGGCTGACATTATTACAAATGCATTTGTTGGAGTTTCCTTTCACACAACATTTATGGGAAAATAGTATTTAAGTGAATCGTGCAAGGTGATTTACTAAATATTGGCTAGTCAATTTACTGGTATTTGCACCACCCAAAAAATGCATGTCTTAAACCAGATGCTTATTTGCGCTGCTCTTGGTAGATTGCGTTGGTCATTATGGAAATGATCCGGCTGTGTCTGCATTCTTGAATTTGCACGACATCAGTAGATTACGTGCAGAACTTTCCACCATTTGCACTTTTATGGGATTGCGCCCTCATGCTTATTTGCCCTGTTTAGTAAATCCGGCCCTATGAGTGGAAGGAGAATTTCAGAATGACATGACAGTCATTTATGACACTTCATTCAACAACAAAAGCTCATTCAGTGCATCATACGTATTTGCACATGTGCAGTACTTTCCAGTTTCAGTTTTCAATCCAATCAAGTGTTTACATGTCCTCTCCATCAGATTAGAAAAAGGTTTAAAGGAAAACTCCACCGTTTTTTGAAATAGGGCTTATTCACATTCTTTCCTACATTTAGATAGGTGTGCAAATGCATTTTTGTCTCAGTGCATGCATTGTTTTAGTTTGACAGGGTCGGCGCTAGCTTAGCTTAGCACAATGAATGGAATCCTTTGTTGCCAGCTAGCATGTCCTGAGTAAAAGTGATAATTAAAAAAAACAACAACACGTAATTACTTCTTGTGGCCTGCGTATTCACAACGAGTACAAATAGCGCTGCAAATTAACACTAGGCGATTTCCTAGGCAGAGATTGACTTGGGACTGTATTAGGGGAAGCACAGGCGAAGCACTGCTACTTGGGCGCAGACACACTTTCACGCAACACATGAAATCCCAAGTAGCAGTGCTTCGCCTAAGCAGCAGTGCTTCGCCTGTGCTTCCCCCTAATATAGTCCCAAGTCAATCTCTGCCTAGGAAATCACCTAGTGTTAATCTGCAGCGCTATTTGTCCTCGTTGTGAATACACAGGCCACAAAAAGTAATTACGTGTTTTAAAAAAAAAAAATTATCACTTTTACTCAGGACATGCTAGCTGGCAACAAAGGATTCCATTCATTGTGCTAAGCTAAGCTAGCGCCGACCCTGTCAAACTAAAACAATGCATGCACTGAGACAAAAATGCATTTGCACACCTATCTAAATGTAGGAAAGAATGTGAATAAGCCCTATTTCAAAAAACGGTGGAGTTTTCCTTTAAACTAGTGCTGTCAAATCGATTAATCGCGATTTTACAGTATACACACATTTACAAACTTTTATGTTAGATGCGATTAATCGCGATTCACTGATTTGACAGCACTAGTTTAAACCACCCCTTCTATTTACATTTCAGACTGATCTCATGAAACTGCGTATGTATGACACGCCAATTCTATTTCCATTTTTGGCGTGCTATCAACACGCAAAATCGCTTTTCAGCGTGTTTATGAACGCCGTTAACTTAACGTTACATTACTGTATATACAAATATATGACCTACTTCAACCCCGTCCCTAAACCTACCCGTCACTGGTTAATACCATTTATAAGTCTTTCCCTGCCATCCTAGTAAGAAAACTATCGCTCCCCAGATGTATATCAAAATTTTGGCTTTATTTCGCTCGGATTTTTAACGGCGTGTACATACACGCGGAATCACTCGGACATAACGGCGTAGATATACACGCGTACACGCGGATAGCTCAAAATGCGTATAAATAACACGCCACTTGACTTGAAAGTGGCGTGTATGTTTACGCAAAAGTCATGATGTCATGTTGTACATTTTAATAAAATTTGCCAAATTCATTCCAATTGACTGTGCTACTAGTCTGATTACAATAGAATTATTCGGGTCCATTTAAACAGATAATGACTGGCCCGAAACTAGCATACATCTACAATAGCACTTATTACAATGCATAGCCAGAAAGAGTCTTCGTTTTTCCATTTTCAGTTCTTTTTCTTCTTGCAGGCTGTTCTTGCTGACCTCTCAACCCTGAAGGTGATGCCCTTGCTGCAGATCTTCCTCTTCGCCACTTCTGTCTGAGGAGCGATTTGTGTGTGTTGGTTGCTTGATTTTCCAGTCTGTTTGGATTTCATGTTGACTCTAAATGGATATTTCACCCACAAATGAAAATTCTGTCATGTTTTTACTCCCCTTCATGTCATTCCAAACCTGTATGACTTACTGCCTTCTGCGGAACTCAAAATACGATTTTTAGAACAATGTTCGTAACCAAACACTTTTGGTTCAAGTCATACAGGTCTGATGGGGTAATGCCAAAATAAAAAATTTACATTTTTGGGTGAAGTGCTCCTTTAAGTAGCAATATGGCTATAAAGCCACTTTCCTTTTCTCTAGACATAACCAATTCTAGTAACTGCCTCTCACAATCCATCGAATTCCAAAAGGATAAATTAAAGATCTGTCCTACGTTTATCCTTTCCCACAGAAATGCATTAAATTGTAGAAGTATAATAAATACCCCCCCCCCCCCCCCAATCCCCTCATTTTAGGTTTCATTGCTTGCAATACAAAGTTTGAACTGTAAAAGTGACACAAGTATTAAATATGTTGATGCCATATTATCACTGCAAACCTAAGAGAATACTGTATGCAAAATTATTAAAAGCATTTTTTGTTAATCTGTGCTTCATACAACATAGCTAAATATCATGAATGAAAAATTCAATATGGTCTTCCATGACAATGAGGTTAATTTTGTAGGATATAGTTGTGGTGTACGTTTTAAAGATTAGGCCTTGTGAGGATCTTTGGCATAGTGGAAGTCTTGAAATTATATGCCATCTACTCCGGGGAAGTTACTCTGGTTAGGGCTTTGGCTTAGGCCAGTGAATTTGGATGAGAACATTTATCAAACTATGAACATAAGTGTAATTTCCATGCATGACACACTGATTGAGATGCGCGTTTTGCCATTCATATTTACATAATGGTTGTTTTGTGTGACTACTAATAAACCAAGAACTCGTTGCACTCCCTGACATGACCAAAAATGTTATTGATTTATTTGAAAGGAAATGCAGCAAATGAATTGTTCTTTTGTTCTTTGATCATCTGTTTGTATTGAAAACGGGGGATACTTTACACATATCTGCATGTGCAATAATGTAACATACATTTAGCTTTTTTATATATATAAATTGAAACACGTTTATGTTTAGTTATGTTTTGATTGCTAAAAGATATCCGTATTGGTTTCTCTACTATGTAACATCACTTATTGACAGTAGTAGATATTATTTATTTTGAAGCAATTTTTGGATGCAGATTCATAAGAATTTCCTGAAATACATTTTATAATGTTAATTCATAAAACAATAAAAGCTGCACATTACACAATCATTTTATGTTGTTTTTGGTTATTTTTTTTTACATTTCATATGCATGAATGGATTTTGTTTCAGCATCAGTAAATGTTTATTTCAGTAATTCTTTGTAACATAATTTTGAGTTACTCTATGTAAATGGGATTTTGAAATTGTACAAAAATGTACTTTACATGTGCAAAATGTACTTCATGTGAAGTACGTTTTGTACAATTTAAATTTGTTTTCAGATAAATAAATATTTAAGTGTTAAGTTGCATTTTAAGCTAAATTAATACATTTTAATGTTTTTTTGTGATGCATTTAACTTGACTAAAGAGCCTGTGTTTAAAGAGATAGTTCGCCCAAAAATGAAAATTAGCCCATGCATGCTTTACTCACCCTTAAGCCATCCAAGGCAAGGCAAGTTTATTTATATAGCACGTTTCATACACTATGGCAATACAAAATGCTTTACATAGAAAGGAATAAAATAATAATCACAAAATAAAAGCAAGGAAAATTCAAAGTTATTCAAAATAGGGCTGACTTCTAATAGTCGAGGATTCGACGATTCGATTCGGAGAGGTCTGATTCGACTATGAACCTCATAGTCGAATAGTAGGGGGTCTGTTCACATATCGCGTCTTTTGCGCGCTCAAGTTCGTTATTTCAAAATAGGCGCGCGGTATGCAACGAATGAGCAGCAGCACACTACATGCCTGTAACGTCTGGACCACATTTGTTAGCATTTACGGATTTATTGACTCACAATGGCTTCTAAAAAATCATTAAAACTGTAGGAGTATTTCGAGAAGGTTAAAGATGACCCAAAGAAAGTTAATTGCAAGTTGTGCCAGCAGCTTCTTTCATATCACACGACGACAACCAACATGGCTCATTTGAAACGGGTAAGGCTTGTTAATTTTACAAACAAAAAACAAACAAACAGTTCTACCACTCTTTTGTCAATACAGACATAAACCCTATATTATTATTATTATAATTTTGGGGGAAGACGCGTGCGTATTAATGAGTAGCCTACTCTAGCACACACACGCAAGGTCTCTCGCGCTCTCCCTCTGTCCTGCGCGCGTGTAATTAATGCGGACTCTAGCACACACACGCAAGGTCTCTCGCGCTCTGTCCTGCGCGTGTAATTAATGCGGACTTTAGCACACACACGCAAGGTCTCTCGCTCTCTCCCCCTCCCTCTGTCTTGCGCGTATTCAACGAAACCTAATATATAAAAATACATATATGTTAACGATGAAATACTGGACAAATCATGATTTTTTTCATAATAGCCTAAGTCAGGACACTAAAATTAGAGTTGAAATATGTCCCGGGAAAAACGGGACGTCTGGTGACCCTACCTATGTGTGATATGTTTTGTTCATCTGGCTTTAAATGAATAAAAGGTATTTGTTAAACACCATGTTTTTCTTTGAATTTTATTAGCTCTTTTGTTTGAAATGGAAAAAATCTAGCTGCTATCTAAAAAAAAAAAAAAAGGTTCGACTATCAGTCGACTATGGCAAAATCTAACGAATCAGATTCGACTATGAAAATCCTTAGTCGAAAACAGCCCTAATTCAAAATGCTTTACATATACTGAACAATGCAACTTTTTGCCCCCATTATTCTGTGTAAATCTGTGTTAGTGAGCACTCCTTTGTCGAGATAATCCATCCACCTCACAGGTGTGGCATATCAAAATGTTGATTAGACAGCATGATTATTGCACAGGTGTGCCTTAGGCTGGCCACAATAAAAGGTCACTCTAAAATGTGCAGTTTTACTGTTTTGGCGAGTCTGAAAACAAGTCAGTATCTGGTGTGACCAGAATCATGCTGTATAATCAGCATCTTGATATCCCACACCTGTGGTGTTTATTCTGCACACCTAAGAATTCCATTGGACATCTCCGATGGACCTGACTTTTCCCTAAAATCGGACAGGAGGAGCTCTAGGTTCACTGCCCCATCAGTCTGAACCCCCCAAAAAAAACATTTGTTCGGAAGCTTTAGAAATGGAGTCGATCCTTTCAATTTCCCCCCATGTAAGTGGTTTATGTTTCTCTCTACCCAGTTTTCAGTGCCATCTGAGTTCAGTTTAGAATCAAAAGGAAGAATACAGTGCAGTCAGTCGGACGTACAGTGGATACAGTTATAAAAAGAATCCAAGGTGTATTTGACATTCTTCTTTCAGACAAATGCAATCGGAGTTATATTAAAAAATGTCCTGGCTGTTCATCACTTAGCTTCAGATGGCCTTTATTAACCCCCCGGAGTCGTGTGGAGCACTTTTTTCATGGATGGATGCACTTTGATGGACTTCAAAACAGAAACAGACATTCACTGCCATTATAAATCTTGGAAGAGCCAGGACATTTTTTAATATAACTCGATTGTATTCGTCTGAAAGAAGAATGTCATATAGGATGGCCTGAGGGTATACCATGGGATAATTTTCATTTTTGGGTGAACTATTCCTTTAGGCATGTGAAAATACAATAAAAAAGTTACTTCAAAAGAATTTAAATCAGATTTTTGTAATACACTTTTGGTATATACAATTCTTTAATAGCAATAACAAACATAACACAAGATATATAGATAAAAGGAGAAGACTTGTCTTTAAAGAATCTGAAATAATCTTAAAAAGCATGGAAAACAACAAAATCTGAAAATTAGAAGAAATAAAAAATATTGTTTCCATTAAAATATTGAAGTTGCAATCAGTGGTTTTGACAAGTCGCAAAAAATGCATCCTTATGACAGACGAAAAAGCATATAAAAATACTGTATTTTTGCCCATAATATGCTATTTTAAAGGTTCCTCATTTTGTTCATGTATTTCATGCACCCAAAATCAAAAAACACTTAAAATCTTCTCATAATATACATTGCACATCACCACATTTCTCACAGTCTTAAAGGGATACTCTACTGGTTTTTTATATTAAAGTATGTTATTCACTTAACTAAGACGAGTTGATACATACCTCTCTCGTCTCAGTGAGTGTACTAAATCCAATAGTATCCAGCTGCAGACCCGCAGCACCACCAGTTTCAGAACCCCAGCGCCAGAACCAGAGGTAAGGGGCGGAGCTTACGTTCTAACACCAGCGCCAGAACCGGAAGTGAGGGGCGGAGCTTACGTTATAAACCAAGTAACGCCACCTAACGTTTTGAAGCGTAATTTGCTTAGACACGAAATGGCGTGCTTTTATTACACACGAAACCTCATACTTTATATGTGTCATTGTATTATGAGAGTTACTTCCGGGCATTTTAATATAACTTATGGGCATTTTAATATAACAGTTTAATTATTTTAGCTAAGCAGTTTATACATAAGTGTAGATTTATGAATGTAAGACCTTTGTTTTTGATTTTTATGAAGGAGTTAACTCTGTAGAAAGCTTTGAAAGATATAAAAACAAGACAAGCCTGGGAGGTTTCAAAATTATACACAATTTGATAACTGATTAGACCTCTGTGTTATTTTATGTTCTATTTATTTATTTATTTATTGTGTTTACAAATCTTAAATTGTTTTGATATTGAAGGTATGGTTAATATGAATTTGTAATGCCTGATATTGATTGTTTAATAAAAAATAAAAAAAAATCTATAAAAACGTATGGCCATTTTATATAAAATATACTTTATTTCACAAGAACATGTGCAGCATGTTTTTCTTCATGTAAAATAATAATGTCAAAAATCTAAAAAAGAGAGAGAAAATTCGGCATTGTTTTAAAAGAAACAATAAATATGTATACAACAAATGACCAATTCACCCATATTTTATCACAACAATCCTGTATAAATTTAACTTACAATGTATCAAATGAGGAACTCACTCTCAGGCCCATTTTGTCCTTACATTCTTGCAAAAATAACTATAATGCAAAAATAATAATTCCGCCCCTCCCTCTTTTCCGGTTCTGGCGCTGGGGTTCTGGCGCTGGGGTTCTGAAACTGGTGGTGCTGCGGGTCTGCAGCTGGATATGTCTCACTAAATCGCTGTCTTGCCGCGAACCTTTGTTAGATCTTATCTCAGCCCTGTTCATTCAATATGTGCCAAGAAGAGAAGCGACCAAACACCTCCACGTTTTCCCTATTTAAATACAGTTACTAGAGTAGTGTATCTCGACCAAAAACGGTGACACAAAATAAAACGTTGCGCTTTTCTAAGCGTGTAAAATGGATAACTATAGTGTATGGCAGAATACCATAGCAAGTGCTTGGGAGCACTTCGACTCGGCGCAGTAATATCATCTCTCGTGAAAAGTCCGCTCCCCCCGCTCCCTCTCCTCCTCCCTCTCATTTCAACGGGAGCGGACTTTTCACGAGTTTGGTCGCTTCTCTTCTTGGCACGTATTGAATGAACAGGGCTGAGATAAGATCTAACAAACGTTTGCGGTAAGACAGCGATTTAGTGCACGCACTGAGACGAGAGAGACTATCAACTCGTCTTAGTTAAGGGAATAACATAGTTTAATATGAAAAACCAGTAAAGTATCCCTTTAAAATGGTTTGTCGGGATTCAGTCTCTCTAAACCACTCCTTTCCACGAGCCTCATCTGCCCTGATTGGTCAGCTGACCTGTCAGTTGTGATTGGTCCACAGCGATCGCCGGAAATGAAACACCCATTACCATATCTGAATTTCAGCTCTGGAGGCTTCCTCAGATTTTGTATACACAGTTGTTTTATAGTGTTGGTCGTACAGTATCAGTTCGAGCCCGAGTCCTTCGGAAGTGAATGCAAAGTGGATTCGCAACACAGAAAACAGCATCTTCTCTACATGTCGACACTCGACAACACAAACCAAACTCTTCTAGACCTCAGCTTCAACTACAGTGTTTTAGGGTGGGTCAAGTAGATGTTGTTTGCGGGCTGCCAAAAAAAAACATAGGCTGGCATTATGCAAATTTGCTACAAACCTACATGGTTTGTGCAAGAAGTGAGACTGGAATTACTGATGACTTGTTTCGGCAGTTCAGAATCCCTTTTTTAGGAAACACCTTTATTTATCAGGCACTTTGATCTTTAAAACTTTGCAGACCTTTTACATCCACAAACAGCTATAGACACTTCATGAAAGCAAGGTAACATTTGAAAAAAGCATAATATGGGCATTTTACTTCAGAAAAAAATTGACAGCAATATGTACAATGGTTTACAATGGTAAAATCCTGTGTTTATTTTGTAAAAGCTGTATAGTGAACTCAGCTCTTTGAACGTCAGCATCATGCATGACTCTACAAGCTGACCCCAGCTTCGCAAACTCCAACGACTCTCTGACATCTGCTCCATCTATTCGCTTGCCCCTCTCATTCCCTCTGCACCTCGTATCAAATTATGCCACTCGTCCATTTTCTGCCCTGCTTTTCGCTCCCCATTGCCTCACGCTGGTCTCGGTACATCTGCCACCTGTTTACACAGCTTCCCACGCCCTGTCCCATTATTACCGGACTTTCAGTGCACCCCTAGCGGTCCCTCAGTGAGTTTGCTTCACCACAGCATTGCTTCTTGCTGAAACATTTCTTGTAGACAGGCACTATCACATTTCCACTGCGGGCACCTTTATATATTTAGACCCATGTAATAACGTCCCTCCTATCCTGCTAATACAGTTGAAACCTTTATGCAGGAAGTTAAAGGAGCTCTTGTTGAGAGAATTCATTATATATGTGTTTATTTGAAGAGTTCAGATGCAAAAGCCTCTAAGCGCCATATGAAATTTTTTTCTAGATTGATCATTTTTCATAATAATAATCTGGCAAGGCCCCTTTTCATTGTCCGGAATGGACAAAAAAAGTAAACACTTTGGGAGAGATCTATGATATGGGTCTAAAATCATTTCAGAACATTAAAGCTCAATATAATTGACAAGGTACATCTTTTTATATGTATTTGCGAATTAGATCGGCCCTTCGGGCATATGGGGTGCCTTGAGACTCCCATTTATCTTTTCGACGAAACAAAAGGTAGGGGTCTCAGCGAAATCCAAATGCAAATGATCACAGGAGACACATTTGAAATGCATGATAATACCAGGTGTAAACAACAGGGGCTTAGCCAGCCAACAGATGGGCCTGACAGGTGGGTCCACCCACTAGGATGATATGGCCCACTAGTTATTGTGCAAATATTATATTTATTAAATAATGAATTAAATAAAATGTGTTTTTGTATAATGCTTGAGTTTGATTGACATCTTTGATAGGCAATTAGTTGTTATTCAGGCTGTACGTCTCAGGCATTTTGCGCCTGTTAGTGTGTTATAATGCAGTTATAATTTGCAGTTGTGTGTTAGAAAATGTTTGAAAAACAGCAATGATGTTTAAGCAAAATTCTATTAAAAAATACTTTAAAGTCCCCGTGAACCGGAAGTTGCAAACGACTATTCTCCAATGCTGTGACGTATTTCCGAGAGAAACGGAATACTAAATGAGGCAAAATAGTGAGCGTGGCTTTTTTTTCCAACTAGCACCTGATTGGATCTAGAAAAATGCACCTCCTCTCCATCTCTCCTTTCACACGCTGTGTACCTGTCTAATGTCAGTTGGAGGGGCGTGATTACGGATGTTAAGCAGACACCTAAACCGTCAAGCCTACGTCATCAGGCAAGGTCCTCCAGTGCAGAGGGGAGGGGCATTTTCAGAATTTGATTAAAGATTACGAAGCCAAAAAATTTTTTTGTGTGGATTGACTTGCATGGATGAATTGTTCACCACAAAACGATCAATTTAGGCAAACAAAGTAAGTATGGTCAATTTTGATTTCATGGGGACTTTAAAAAATTTGCATTGACATGGAAGAGAATCCGTCCTTCAGCCCACAGGTAACAGAAACACGTCTCACTGCCAAGCCCAGAAGTCTTCGGCTCATTGTGTAACAGGTTTTGAAAATCAGATCTTTTTTTTTTTTTTTTTTTTTATGTATGTTTTGTAGCCAGGGCCTATAACATCTGGAATATTAGGCTGCTGTCACTTTAAGACCTGCACGTATCCAATATACTAATACACATTTCTCAACTGTTTATTTTCACTTAATCTATAACAGACCATATTTACGAGGATACTTGCCAAAACTGGCAATTTGACATCATTTTGTTTGAATATGTCTGTTAAAGTGCAAGAATATGTAAAAGAGAGCTCACTCACTCCAGTATACGTGTGCTATTTGAGATGTGGCTTTATAGGCGCACGCTTCAGTAACGAGTAAAGAATTGAGATAATTTGCCCCTTTTTGGGCGCATCAACTGTCCTGAGCGTCTTTCAAGTTTGTTCACATTCATGTTACAAAATTGCATTGTTATAATTCATAAAAATGTTACCCAACTAGCGATTTACAGGGTTTCATATGCTTACCAACATCGATTTTTACTTGCATTTGGCCCTTGGCAAGTGTTAATTTTAGGCCCTAATTGTAGCTATTCTTTGTTTGTCGATGTTGTATGACTTAATTCACAATTGATTAAGTTCACGTTTGTTAAATTATGAATACCAAAACACAGACGCGAACCTAATCAATTGTGAATTAAGTCATACAACATCGACAAACAAGAATGAGAGATTCTTTCTACACAACTTTGTTCTAACTTTAGTTAAGAGTATTTATTGTTATCTGCAATAGTGTTTAGTGCTTAGGCCAATCATAAATACATTTTAGTTATGTTGACATTGGACATGCTTTTTCCCTATGCATTACGAACGTGTTTGTGACGAAGACGTGGTGGTTTATACTGTGCATGTGTCTGGGAGAGGATGTCTGGGTAGTAGCTATAATGTTTGCTTTGCTTATTTACATGTACTTTTATGTAAAGTGTGTAAAAGTGCTAGCGTATGGAAAGTGAATTATTAACAACTGCATGCTGGTCATGTGATGTCAACATGGCAATGCTCATATTGGGACGACCTGCTTCATTTAGAAAACATGAAAACATCGTATGGGGGTGCGTTTCCCGAAAGCATCGTTCGCCAACTATGGTCGCAAGTTGGTCGCAATTCCCATTGAACTCTATTGGTAACGACGGAACTTGCGACCATAGTTGACTAACGATGCTTTCGGGAAACGCACCCTGGGGCAAGATATATGAAGATAATATGATGCCATAAAGAATCGCATGCGTAGGGAAAATTTGTGAAAGTGTACATAAGATTACACGCGTAAACCAAATTTGATGATGGATTTATTGTTTTACACAAAGGGTGATTTTACGCGATCAATCTTTTTTTGCAGATCCTGATTCTGTTGTTTTCGGTTGCAAATTGCTGTTCACAGGCGTGCAGTGCTTTTGGCCATAATTGTGCAAAAAAAAAAAAAAAAAAAAAAACCCTGCCAAAAGTGTACGTGCAGAAAAGGGAAACTAAGAAGAATAGAGATCATATTTATTTTGCATAAGCAAGCTGCAGTGTCACAGTAGCCTACATGCAGTACACTTACGGATAACAGTAAAATGCTGCACATATTTTTTTCTTACACTTGAAAGGCGATTTACACCTTTACAAATATTCACTTGCACATGCAAATTGTATTTACGCTTGCAATCTTATGTGCACTTTCACAAATCTTACCCTGCGCATGCATTCTTTATGGCATCATTTTACCTTTCATACAAGATTAAGATTAATTTAAATCATAAAGCAAAGCACCACCTTTAATACTGAATTGTATGCACATCATTTTATGTAGAATATGACAGGAAAAGCTTTTTGTATCTGAATCATATTGCAGATGAACATCAACCCTCAAAGCAAGAAAACACCTATTATCTGGCTGCCTGCTTTCAACCGCGGTCTGCCTTCAAAGCTCACGTCTCTCTCTCGCTGTCAGCCAATCGGATTGTGCCATGTTGGGACCGATGAACCAATCGCAACCCATAGCGAGGAGGAAAACTTGTCTCGGATGATTCTCAGGTCAGGGTGTAAATTGTTGCGTGTCGCGATGGGAGAAATAAAAGTGGGAAGTGATGAACAATAGAGCGGGCTGTTTCCGGGAGGCGCCAGAATTCCCGAACAACTTTCGTGCTCTCTGCATACCGATAGTCTGCCAAGCACACAGCTCATTGTTGCCGCACACAGCCCGTACAGTTCACACCAGCTGCAGGCTTTGTGTCAAATGAGAGTTTTAGGCGAGATCGCCGAAGAGGGAGAATCAAACAGCCGGCGTCCTGTTGTCAAATGATTTGCATACGGACTTCCGCCCCCTGAATTTAGTTTCTGCATCAACTAGCAAAGGCAGAGTGGGCAGACCTGACCTGAGCCCTCATTTCAGGCGCAGTCATGCGGACTTGACATTTAAACTCGGTTTAATATTGGACATGAACGGCACACGCGTGTATTTCGGATGGTCCCGATGGATTTGGATTAAACGGAACACTGGGATCTGACACTTGCATTCTGAGAAGCGTTTACTATGCTGGATATCTGCCGGCTCTTGTGGATGTACCGTGGCTGTTTGCGGTTACTTCCCGTGTAAATTTGGGATCTCGCATTGGACTCAGTTGGGTATTTTGTAGCAGGGAAATGCATCGGGTGATGATTTAAAAGAGGGGATTCCACGTCAGTTTTGCGCTCATCTGTTTGGATCCTAAAGTGGGATACAGCAGATCAGATCCTCCAACCCAGTCCGGTGTATCTGATGTCGGAATGCTCTGATGTCTATTTCAATGTGTCATATTAGAAGAGTTGACCATCTCTTTTGGATGGAGTTTAACTCGCGATCTTCTTTTGACGTCCTGGACAGTGTGGATGCATTTTTAGATCGTTTTTAGGTTGGATTACTTGTTTTTTGCCTACATTTTTACAGGTTGGATCTCGTTTATTTCGGGTATTTAAACTCGCTGCTTTTCTGTGTAACTACTGTTGAAATCACACGTTTCATTCTTGTGATTCGTTTTGACGATCCACTGGGTGAAAATACTGTGTGATCTCTTGTTTAATTCATTTATTGTTCGTTGAAAGCTTTTTTTGCACACCATGACTTTCTTGTCCGGGCAGCGGTTCTGTTGCTGCGTGGACTCGTCATCTCTGCGGTATTGGGCTTAGAGAGTTCATACACGAGTCAACTGTCGAACCGAGTCACTCCTGATCCAGCAGCTGTTGCTTATACAGGTAAGACCGTATCCTAATAAACACAAATCGATCAACCTGCGCTATTCTCTTTACAGATACGCATAACGCATGCTCGATTGTCATTGCTGTTTTGATGAGTATTAAGGAATGCTGACTAATTGTCACGGCACTGTGGGTCCTGATGTGGGATGGTCTCTCTTATCCTGGCATCGTTTCTGGATGATTCTATAGAATCTTCTCCTTCCTGTATGTGTGACTGTTTACGAAGTGATGAAGGTCAGGACAACATCCACATGGAATTCCTGCTGTTCCACCAATAAACGCTTGGCTTGAGAGAGCAGGAGGGAATCCCACAGTCACCAGGCAGCAGCTTCATGAAGAGAAGCCACGAGATGGGGTTTTCCATGGCCACTGGCTGATATAATGCATTTTCAAAATTGACATTTATTTTACACAATATTCAGTAAGCAATTGAAACAGTATACATTAATTACTAATACGGCAAGCCATTTTAACATTCATTGCTTTATATTTTTATTTTACTAGTATTTTTATTTAAAAAAAAAAAATCCAATAATGACTAGTATCTTTGTCAATAGTATCTTCCATTAAACTAGCACTAGCACCTTTGCTACTAGTCTTTATTGTAACCCACTATCCCATAGTGACAGGTAACTAACTATTCCATTATTGCTAATTCCATTTTTTTTAAGTAACTTAAATAGGTTCTACATTATTTAGTTATTAGTAACTAGCCCAAGAGAAATATCATGGCCAATAAAGCTGTAATTTTTAAATCAACTTCTAATATTTGTGTTGGACTATTATAATTTCTAGTTGATTATTGTAGGTTTAAAAAGGTTTTTGTCAAAACTGATGGGGCAGGAGTTACAGATTCATTGTCTAATGACACATTCTGAAACGTCCAATATTGGCAGATTAACTGATGCCCCTGATATACTGGATGTTTATCACAATCAAGGTTGTCGCCATGGGTGGGAAAACTGTGAATATTGTCCTGGGCCCTGTAATGAGGGTGACCCAATAAGGTCTTATAATGGTATAGCCTAGTTTTTAGGAGACGAGGGCCCCACCTATAAAAACATAGCTTTGGGCTATGAATTTAGTGATGACTATTTAATCTCTTCAAATGGACATTTGATCTGCAGAAAGTGATCTTCTAGGTCACTCATGTATCCATATTTTAGGTGAGGCAAATAAAGAAAAAGAAAATAAGCTAAACTAAAGGTTGGGATTTGTACCATACTGATAGTTAGCATAAACAAACATGACTGTTTCAGTCAGTCAATCAGCCTATTCTGGTTCATAACCCCGCAGCTGTTTTCCCAATATTAGTCATGCCTTTAATGACAGT
Source organism: Chrosomus eos (assembly GCA_036326025.1). Classification (NCBI taxonomy): domain Eukaryota; kingdom Metazoa; phylum Chordata; class Actinopteri; order Cypriniformes; family Leuciscidae; genus Chrosomus; species Chrosomus eos. The sequence continues at coordinate 41,012,114 of CM070818.1, read as the reverse complement.
GAATCGTTTCTGACAAGCAGAAGTCTGGTTGGAGCACTTGCTGAGGACACAGGGTGAGATGACAGATTGCTGTCTGTACAGAGCTACAAACTACTCTATGATAAATGCAATCCAGATCTGTGGTCATACAGGAATGTAGACTTAATCAGATGGGTAAATCACCTAATGGAGTCATCAGAAATGAAATCCCTTGGACAAATTATTTCAGCTGTTGCCATAGTTTAGTGCACTCTAATGGACACTTGTAATTAATTGATTACTTACAACAAGTGCACTACTGTTCCCAGCTGAAACAAACTCCTTGAATTCAGGAAACCCTTAGTTATAATTGTAGTGCAATGAGACTTGGGGATTTCTTGACTCAGGTAGGGGATTGATGATGCATTTACAACATTTTGAGCATTAACGTACTGTCAATGGTGGACTTTACCCCCTTGGGTTTTGTCGCCAAGAAGTCACATTTCAACATGATGCATGTATTATTACAGTATTAACTGAAAGTCATATAACATTAACAACCCAACAAGCTCATTGGAAAAACATGCCTGCAGTGACATTTCTGCAAAATGTAGGCTATATAATTAGCTTCTTGCACTTTTCCCAACCCTTTTAAAAGTGAAATGTCCAGTGAGTGGCACTAAAATCATGTTCAGTTTTATCCGAGACAGATGAATGTAAATCTGGCAATATTTCATTAAGTTGGTTGTGACAGCTGCCGTGGCGAGTGGGCAGAATATGCTCTGTCGTGTTTGAAAATAACTTATTGTCTACATTAAACCCTATAGTTATTATTAATTGACAGTGTTAACTAAAACAAATGTGAGAAATGCATTTGCTGCTGCAACCATACCCTTTTTTGCGTGCTTCTAGTCTTTGAGCTCTTATATTGTGACGCATTTTATTGGAGTCGTACCGAATACTGTCCACGTCACAAGTGCAGTGCTGTACCAGGTGAGCTACCGAGCAAGTTTACTATACATACATCAGAAAAGCCAAACATATGGAGCTGGTTATGTGATGCAAACAAATGGATTAGTTTGCAAATCATGCATTTAAGTGTTTGAGGTCATGACATGGTATTGTGCAAGGAACCATCCGAAAATACGTTATTAATCAATAATCTGCCTCTGTAATCATAATTTGTTTTGAAAGGAATAAAAGCAAACACATTTTTCCAATGAGCCTAGATTGAACATCGGCCATTACGCAACCTTTTTACAGCTTACTTAGGGAGCTGATTTTGTCAACTTCCAAATGAGTCACTATACACACACACATTTATTATAAGGCCATGAGAAATGAGAGGGCAGTGTTTTCAGTATTGTTCTCCAGCCACTGATGAGTTTTAAAGCCCCCTGTAATCAATAATTTTATCCCTTACAACTCGTCTGTGATCACCATAATGAAATCTGTATGCCTTAAAATTTATTGAATGTAATGCCATTTAGTAAACGCGATACCATTAATATGGTAATTAGCCCCACCCCCACTCAATTATGCCTGCTTACAGATTCACTTGTCCAACTTACTCAGGTAAACACTGCACAGTGGTGTCGCTCTTTAGAACGGTGGACACATAATGGTAATTAATATGATTAGCCTTTTGCTTGACAATGTTGTCAAACAAACCATGTTCCCATTCGCCATTTCAATCTGCCTTCTAACAATCATCAGAAACGCTTTGAACAACTCTGAACGTAAATGGAGAAAGGCATATAGTTCATCATAACATCGTAATATACACCCGCTATATTGCTAAATCTAACAGATTTTTCATATCAGTAAACAAATATACCGGAATAACCTGGCATCTCTCGAGACCCCCCTGTTTGCTGTTAATTGACCGTTCGCAAAAGCCACGCCCCCTAGTTATTGTTGCTACGCCCGTCAAACAAATGGTCAAACACGACCAGCGCCACAGATTGCCATGATGGGAAGAGGTATACCCGTGCGTGTCAGTGACCCTTTTTTGGAGCAATACCTCCGCGATATCCTCCAGATCGAGGCACAAGGGGTTACAGTATACAGTGCAGGGATATATTCAAAATAGAAAAATACGCAATGAAGGAGACACGACTACTATCGAGGCTAACGTTAATGCTTACCGGTCTCAAGCGAAATCTGAGAAACCCGACCTGTAACGTTACCTCAAATGCAACCAGCACAGCCTTGAAGAAGATTTTATAAGCTGGTTCAGTGGGTAATTGTTTGGAGTTAGAAATTTATAACTTTTTTTGCCTCAGATACAGGGTTATACATTCGCTTTAACGAGCGGCTTGTTCATTACCACGGCAACCACTTGCGTGCCATGCTGAATACGATTTTTGTGTTTAAAAAGTAACTATACATAAGAGACGGAAAGATGCAGATAATCATACATTATTTAAGGTTATTTCTATTCGTTACGATATTGATATGTGAACTGATGTTGTCAAGTAAGCTTCATGCGTTCCCCGTTGCGAGCGTGCACTCTTCTAAACTGTACAGGCACTGCTAGTGACTGCTGCTCATTTCCCCCTGAAAATATCATGTTAACAACAACCCTTTAGAAAACGTACTTCCTTTGTGGATCCTCTTGACCTGCTTTCTCCATGTTTCTTTGACTAATCTCAGTGTGTCAGTCTCACGCACGCGAGTTAACCATGTTCGACACAGTGCCGTCCACACTGTTTTATCCATAGTAGGCACCGCTCACGATGTGTTTTCGGCTTTGGGAATGGAAAGAACACAACTCCTCCAGACAATCTCTCGGGGATCTAGTGTCTGATTTACAAACGCTGTGGGTGCACCGCTTCACCAGCTTGCTTGGAGTCAATGTTTGACGGACCTGCTCACATAGTAACGGTTGCTATGATGTGTGATTGGACAATGGCCGTTTTGGGGGAGGGGCCTGCGAACGGTCAATTGTATGCTAAAGCCCGGCAGCAAGTTGACGTGATTGGTTACAGGGTAGTTTGTGACGTCAGAAACACTCCTCCAGTTTTAAGGAGAAAATGCTTAGCTATGGTGTTGACTAATACATTTGTTTTAAATTGGTTTGCCTTAAAGCACATTAAACATAATATAAACAACATTAAAAACTTGATTTTCACCACAGCTGGACTTTAACTGAAAGTTAAATATATCAGTGAATGTGTATGTAGGCCTAGTGACTGTGTTGGCATGCTTGTGATATTAAATTAAATGAATGCTATCAAACCTGAGCAGTAGGACGTGACACCTACAGGGATACATGCAGTCCTGCTAGTCCGGCAGATAAAATTAGTGTGTGACAAATTAAGTGCTTGTCTTAATACACGTTTACACAAGCTGCTTTTTTTGTGTACTTAAAGTCTCCACTATATCAATAAGGGTGCAGTCATCATGAGATACAACCCATGAGGAACATTAGGATTTCTTGGAATTCTTTTGCTTAGTAGAACACAGATGAGCTGTCAGATACCCTTTAAAAAAATCTACAGTAAAAAACTGGCAGCTGTGGTTGCCAGAACGTTACTGTAAAAATACAATTATGATGCTACAAGCTTTATATGAGGCCTTTTCATTACTGTGTTTTACTGTTCCTAACTGTGTATGTAAACTGTAATGTCAATATACCATCCTATTAGAGCTATTAAAATCTGTTTGATACTGTAACGTGCTGATAATGACGCAGGTGGACTATGAATGGCCATGTGATGACTTATAGGTCATCACAATTGCAAAGACAACACTCATGATACTAGAATGCACCGCGTTAGCATAACATATTCTGATAACAAAAATAAGAAGAAATATAACTAAATAAAATATAAACAAATTTGATTGAAACATGTTTTTATGTTGAATTCATGGAGGACTATTTTCATTTTTTTTTTACTAATATGTTTAAAGGTGCACCATTCAAACAATAAAACTAACCCTGGATTTCCACCAACTGCAGAACGGCTGCGGACCCGCTCCGCTGCGTGTCTGACAGCTGAAGTCACGAGGACACACGATATCTCGCGAGTTTACGTTTGATCACGCGGTATAACAGGATTTAGTTTCTATAAACAGAACCACAAAACCAGCAACAGTTTGTTTCCATCCAAAAGAGTACAGGGGAAACAACCCTTTTTTGTGGAGATTATTGTGATTCTAGTACAATATTTATTATTAGGGGAGAGCGGGGCACAACCTAACACATTTTGGTTTTGGCTCAATTATTTAAAAAATAATTAAGTTAGATTAATATTATTTTTACACAAGCAACATACACATCTCTGCTACAAATGAACACTTAAAGTTTTTTTCTAGGACCTACCATTTTCGTACAGTTGCACTGAAAGTGACAGAAGTGCAAATGTTACAACTTACCCCATATGCGGGGTTAATTGTAACAGACAGAGGGGTTAGTTGTAACACTTGTGTGTAACACACATAATTCAGTACTATTTTATCTGTATAGTTTGATATTGTTTTTGCATCTGTATAGATCGATATCCATACATCCATCCCTCATCCAATCATCCTTCTATTATGGATCAATATCATGGATAGAGATATAGGAAAGGGCTGCACAGTTTTGCTATAAATAAAATCATCAAATATTGTAATTGAAATTTAATTATATTTGTGTGTGGCAGTTGCATGCTCAATTATTATTATTATTATTATTAATAATAACAGTAATAATAATAATAAAAAACTAGCTTAAAATTAAATTTAAAGGGTTTATTGCATGAAAAACAGGCTATATTTTTTTTATAAATAAACAAATGATCAATGCATAGTAAACAAAATTTTAAAATTTTAATTCCAACATTGTTTGTGAAAGCCCAACGAAGTTTAATGTGGCTAAATAAATATATAAATACTCAAACCTGAAAACTTGTGTGGCTCCGTTTTCATTTGATTATCATTGCACACTTGGTGGCTTAGTTGTAACACTGTGTTACAACTAACCCCGCTGTGTAAAACATATTTTAAGCCTATAGCTAACAGTTGCTAGGAGTTGCTGACATGTTTCAAAACAGTGCTGTGGTTTAGCCCACAAGACGGCGATTAAGGTAATATAAAGTAAGATTTGGTGACGTACACACCCAGCTCAGAAACCGAAAAAAACGTACGATGAAAAAAATTACTTGCATGGTGTCAAAACACTCTTTGTCCAGTATCTTCATGAAATCTTATCAAAACTTTCCAAAAATTCGCGGGAGACCGTCTTCTGGCAGCGAGAGTAAAGGAGCGGAAACACAACCGGCTTGATCCTGACTAACTATGTAAACGGTCCGTGTTACATCTAACCCCGCGTTAGGTTGTGCCCCGCGCTCCCCTATATAATCAACTTATAAAATGCTAAATGTTTATTTTGGGTTCCTTTTTGAATGTATTGGGAAAGTAGTAGGCTGTGTAAATAAAGTTAACTATTTTTCTTGTTGGAAAAGGAAAAAGTAAATTATTATTTTGAAAATTACCGGATGTTTTATTATGTTTCTGTGCTCGACTTCCTGCGGCGCTCTCCGGCATCCGGCAAAAATAGAAACTCTGCGTATCTGCTCCGGAGGGCTGCGGTCGCCGGAGCTGGGACGGAAATGGAATGGAAACCTAGAGCGGATCCGCAGCCGTTCCGCAGTTGGTGGAAATTGGAGCTAACATTATCCTTTGTGTTTTCAAGTTTTCTTTTAGTAAAGGAAACCAACCAATCACTCACCTGTCTATTAAAACACATGCAAGATCGAAGCATCTGTCTCATTGAAGTTTGTCACGAAGTTCTCTCCATTTAGGAAATGCCACACCAATGTTGATTGGTCTTCTTGTCCCAAAATCTTCTTCGGTCATTTGGTTGATCCATACGTTGAGGTTTACGTTTATGGGAGTTGTCTTTGTCGAAAGAACCAGCTGCAAATTGTAAAGAATGATTGTGTTACATAATGACTGCGCGAAACAAGCTACTTGCTTGATAAACGCTACAACTACAACTTCAGCATTTGTCCACGAGACTATGTTGCCATGGTTTCTACTGCAGTAAAAGCGAGGGTAACACGGATATGACGCCATTGACTGGCGACTCCCTCACACCTGCTCACACGTCCCGTTTTACACGGAAACATTTGGGATATTGTAAGTAATCAACTGAACTGAACAAAACATATAACACTGGCCTAGTGGTTTTTGGATATTTTACTGCACAAATCTTACATATTGCACCTTTAACATTGTATGTGAAGTTATTTTAGATTGTCAGTGTATATGATTTCAGTTTAAAATGCTAAATGAGAATTTGAGCTGTTGGTATGCATGCACATGTGTAGACGTGTGACGATTCCTCTGGTGGCGTTGTGCTTATGTGCTTATGTGCGTGTGTGCTGGGAGTTTGTCTTTGGCCTCTTTGTGTGTCAAACGGCCCCACTGGTGTTGACCCAACGACCCACTTCCCATCCGACTGTGGTCATCTGCTGCTTTACAAGCTAGAATAAGCGAGAAAAATATACAACTGTTACGTATTTCACCACAGAATTAAAGAAAGAGCACATAAGTGATTATGAGTAGACTCTGCTTGTCTGTGTGAGTGGCATGTGTTAAGCTACTTGTTCAGTGAAGGTCTCCCAATTGGAAGCACAGTAATGAAGGAATTTCCTGTCGCACAGATGACTATCATGAAATGCTCTCTGAGTGAAAGGTCGATTGTTTTTGTGTATCTTTAAGGTCATTTGAATACACTTCGTCGTAGAGGCTTAGATGCATTTGTTTATCAGTGTCTTTTTGGTGTCTGTCCCATATTATGAATGTAATGAGGATATTTCAATTGAAAACTGACCATTCTAAAATGTGTTGTACAATCCATTACTCACAGTTCCTTTAGTGACTGCAGGTAATTCGTGGTAACCTTAAACTGTACAACTTTCACCATCCTAGTTGGGATAAAGTTTGTCTGTTGGAACAGCAATTTGTTTTTGTCCAAACAAGGTCATTTTGATCTTGCCCATTAACAATGCAGTCAGTCACTCACTGGCTGTCTGGATTATCCAGGTCATCCCTGGCAAACTTGTAATGACTGTTGTTGATGTACTTTTTATCTGTTGTTTAATCAGGGTATTAATCAGTCCATAAACCAGTGTCATTGAAGTGATAGTTGGCTCAAAATGAAGATTCTGACATAATTTTACTCCCCCTTAGGACCACTGATAAGGTGGGACAACTGAACTCTTTGTCCCAGGAAGAAAATTGGTCACCAAACCGTTTTGGTGACCATTGACTTTCATTCTACGCACATAATTAAACACTTAGACATTTCTTAAAATTTATTCTGTTGTTTTCCACACAGGTTTGATGACATAATTTAACTTTTTGTGTGAGAGCTATCCCTTTAAGGGTACTCCCAATGAATGCAGTTCAGCCTTCATTCATTCCGTATTTACATTTTTACACCTTGTACTTTCAGATTCCTTTCAGACAGACAATATATTCAAATACTTTCTCTCTGAGACACTATATATGAGGGTAACCGTCAAAATCATTTCCCTCACCTTACTTTACCTCTTAAAAATGCTAAATTTAAAAAACGTCTGGATCAAAAACTTGTCACCAGCTATTTTGGACATAAAATCAATGTTCCCACAACATTCCACAATATACACAGATTGATCTAAATCTGGAAATCTAGTGGCAACAGCTTTTGCAACAAATCAACTTCAAAATACGCATCCCTGACCAAAGTTCAGTTTTCAATGCAGAGGCAAATGCTCTATTATTGCCATTAAAGTTCATTTAAGTTGAAGTTCATTTCAAAATCATGTCTTGAAGCATTGGAATTATAAAAACTGATCACCATCAAATTGTCATCTCTTGAATCAAAGATTTTTAATATTATTTTCTCGTGACCACTTGGATGAGCAATGAGCAAGCAGACTGCGGCCAAAGAAGCATTATCTACAGAACCAGTAAAATGCTCTATACCTTTCACAGATCTGACACCAACATTAAATGCATTGCCAAAATAAATGGCAATTGAATGGATCGTGCTTAACAAAAACTACATTAATCTTGAATTTGGGAAAAACAATTCCATTTTAATAATCGCTGGATCAAGTCATTTACACACAATGTTAGATAGTTGATAGGATTTTAAATAACTAAACTTGGCTCTCCCTGAACAAGAAAATAAATAAATGAATTAAAATGCTAAATAGAAAAGATTGTTTCATAACTTTCATTCTATATTTACCACATTTATCAGTCGCAGTCTTCATACAACTAGTCTCACGTAGCCATGCAGCTTTCATTGGCTACGATGCAAGAGGCATTTGACTGACGTGATTCACCAATCACAGTTCATTTGTTCTGCTCATGCTTGAGGTGAAAATGTAATCGATGTCCTACGATAACAGAACTGCATGCATTAATAATTTTATTCAGAACTTTGCGAATAGACTGCAAACGTCACATACTTCTGAAATCCTGCATTTAGTTGATCATTGTAAGTGCTCATATGTCACAGTTGTCAATGCGACGACTTTCTCTTCACGAGGATTTGCGTTCCCCAAAATCCAAAATTTGGCGTCACCAAAACTATTGTTTCCAGTGGTCATTAAAGAACCAACTCAATCTGCGAATCCTGTAGATTTACCAATTAATATGACTTTGTAACTTCTGAAGTATTTCCAATTTTGTGTCCATATGCATCAGGCTTCGGCCACGGTCCGTAAGCAGAGATCTAGAGGCTGACATATCATACATAATCTCTCAGGAGGTCCTAGGAAATTGACTGTTGTTGTATTTGTTGAAATCCCTATGATATTCCTGTGAACGTGGCGTTCTCACATTAAATCCCTTTGTGATTAACTGTTTAGCTTCATCAACAAACTAAACAGCATCTAGACACTCTGTCGGAAGCATGAGTCTGAATTGTAATTTATGTAAGCCTTAAAATTGTGTCAGATGATCTTGTTTTGTGTCTTTTTACCTCTCTAGACAAAGTATTTATCATTACATAAGTCTGAAGAGGAAGTAGCAATGATAGAAAGCCATGCTGTTTGTACATCCAGCCATTCAATGTAGACAGACTTGTATGAACATTCTTGTCTTTTGTCTTTAAGTTGGATGACATCATGTAATACAAAGGTTATAGCTTACAAGGGTGCTCCTGTCTGAACAGCACAAATGAATGCTAATGGTGTCAGTCTGATTGTACTACATGTTAAATAATGTTATCATTATCTAAATAGTGTTTCAGCACAAAAGCTGCATCTAAGGGCATCGTAAATGCATTACCAAATGCTGAAATAATGTTATGACACAGCGGGATCATGCTCATGCCAGATGTGATGGTTCAGTATTTAAGAAGGTCATCTTTCACAATAATCAAAAGACTGCTTAAACCTACTTCAGTAGTTTTCAGTTCAACTTTTTCTTCCCTTTGGTCGTGTCTTATCTCGTTAGGGCAGCAAGTGAGCCAGGACTGAACCGATTTACACCCCTGTTATTATTAAAGGTAGGGTAGGCAATTTCAAACATGCTAGTAATAGCAAGCTAGCTTTGAAAGCATAATATCCAACCCTACCTTTAGAGCATCTCCAAAGCCACGCCACCTTCACAACACGTTGCAGCATCTCAAAGCGTCACAAGACGAGAGACAACATTAAATTACCTCATGTTCTCAAAGCACATAACATTATAATAATAACTCACAGTGCTCTAGTGGTATCACTGACTACTGCAGATTCAATTTGGTGTTGAAAGTGTTAACAAGAAACGCATAAATACGAGTCTGAGGACGTGAACAAGTTAAGGTAACAGTAGATTGGTTTGGTTTTATTTAAGTGGTTCTTGTATATATCTTAATTTCCAGCTAAATTAGTTTTGATTGATTCACTTCCTTGAAATGATCATTTGTTATTAAATTAGGGGCCGCTAAGACGACGCCGTTCTCTCTAAACAGACTTTAAAACGAGAACCTGTGATAAACGCTGATGGCGTTCACATGCGCATTAAGAATTGATTCTATAGTTATGTGCGTTTGAATATATGTACGCAGGTTTGCAAACCATGCCTAAACAAAACTACTTGTCTTGCCTATAAATTTTGATGCAGAATTTTATTTTATTTTATCACTTCGGGTTGGTACGCGAACCGGAATTTCCACAAAGCTTTATCTGTAGAGTGGTATGGATCCTCCATAGGGAGAGGCTAGTTGCAGCTCCGGGTAGAACATCACAGGTTGGCATCTTGTAATATGGTTACAACATGGCGTGAGCGCAGCATAAGCTTGTTGTTTTGGTTCAGACCAAATGCAATGATCCTGATACGTCCACAGAAGATATATAATGTTTTAACATTTAGACCACTTCTATAATTGATTGCGATTAGGATGGGAAGAGAGTTTAACCAGTATAACAAAAAGTTTATAAGATAATAAGTTTTATAAAGAAATTGCCTTTAAAATCCTAAATTTAAATGTTCAAAATATAAATTAAATGTACTGTAGAAAAATGAAGAAATGAATAAGAAAAATGAATTATTCCATGTTTGCTACATATCATACACTTTATTTACATGTGGCAAAGAGTAGCTAATTTTCTGTTCTTATTGTTCAGACTAGAACAGTTGTTTTTTTTCTATTCTTATTTTTTTATGGAATGTTGCAGTGTTTAATATAAATAATATGCACAATCCAATCAATTTCCTATGGATATTTCCATTTCACAATTCCAATTTCATATTTCCAAGCCGGTTCAACCAGATATACATCACACTAGGGAATTAAAGATGGTCGCAATTTCCGTTTCATGCTGACTTAAATGTTTTAGATGCTTGAGTTTACCTGTCACTTGTTACTCATCTTTGTGTCCATCGCACAGTAGCAGAGTCTCTCGGTAATAGCAGCAGCACCGCAGTATACACTGTTGTCCCTTTACATTTCCATTCATTTGTCTGTTAATCTCTTTATCTGGTCTTATTAAAATTAACTCTCTGCCAGAGCAGTTGTTTTCCATAGACGATTGTCTCAAAACAAACAGAGCTATTAAGGCACTGGAAGCAGCATCAGAGCAACTTTATATGCGGGCCTGAGGTGGATCAGAGCTGGTATGTTAAAGCTCTGCTTTTATGCAACATTTTATGCCCCCCCCCCCCCCCCCCCCAAACCCTGATTGCCTACACAATGCTGAAACATATACTAAACCCTTACCCTAACATACAACCTAACCTATATGTCTAAGTAGTGGTCTAGTTACTTTTACAAAGTAACACATTACTTTAAATTAAAAAAGTGTACACGTGGTGTAAACATGATGGTTATTGTTGTCTTGCATTTACTCATCTCACTTGCACAAAAACAGATTCAGTATTCCTCAAAATGAACAAAAACAGTGAAATCGTAGAATATTACACAAACCACCAGCAGTAATTGACCCTTCGCAAAGACCCGCCCTCCTTAGTTACTGTCGCTATGTCCGACAAGCTACGCCGCTCTCATGTTCTCACACAGTGAAAAATACATTGCGGAGCAGAGAGAAGACTGACAACATGCTGACAGACAGGACAGACCAGGTTACTTTTCAGTTTTTTTGATATTAAACATATAAAACAAAGTCTCACCTTTCAAATATGGTCATTTTTAAAAGAAATTTAAACAATAAATACCGTTTTGTGGCTCTTTAATGTGTCGTGGCAGATCGCTGTAGAGCATCAGTTAAAGCTGCTCGTGATCCGATCATCTCTTCCTTCTAGTTATTTATAGCATCAAATAAACATGAATGAACATAAGAATGAATGTTGTTTTAACCGCGGAAAGGCGTCAGTACACTCTGTGTACAGGCGAAGTATGATTGGTCAGATTACCTGTCAATCAAGCTCCACGCGAAGGGTCAATTAAATGTTGAATTACATGAATATACTTTATGCATTTAATCTCACTTTATTAACCAATGTCTATTATCCAATTAAACCATTCTAATAAGCATTGTGAGGATTTGCAGTGCGTTTCTGTATTTGGTTGTATTGTGAGTATTTGCAGAGCATGTTGTCAAATTGATGAAGATGTTTTCTTAATTTGCTGGTGTTTTCTTCAGTTGCAGCATGCTAAACTCTTGGTCACCATAATTTAAGTTATGTATAAGGCTATGTATAAGGACCTAATGCTTATTTCACAAATTCTTGAACCAGAAAATCACAAAGAGCATTCTGGGATGAGCGAGCGGCGTTGAGCGGACTTGAGAAAGCAGAGGGGAATCTTCAGAAAGGCACTCTCCGCTCGGGATGAAATATTTCCGCTCCGCTCTCATGCTCTCGTTGGTGATAGCTAGTTGCGTAGGTCTTCTTTTTTTGGGTTCAACAGAAGAAACCATACAGGTTTGAAACAACATGAGGCTGTATTATGTATTCACATTTTTCAAGCTTAATATTATCAAAAGACACCTGATCGCTGTCTAAACTTGGGTGCTAGAACTAGACGTCATAATCTAGACTGCCCTGACAGTTTTTTTATGGGTCTGATCATGCTTTCCGATTAAATCTAGTGGAACACATTCACACACGTCTGCTCAGATGGAAACAGTAGATGCCATCAATTCCTTTGGTTACTCAGTAACAGTTTGAGAATATCCTGCATGCCTGATATCTACTATCATCACAACAGCATGACATGGACACTATTTCTCTTGGGGTAATTAATTAAATTCCTGAGGGTTTACTTTAGTACACGCTGTCACATACACATACTTTTATGAAGTATGTGCTCCAGGCTAATATAACTGTGATTCAATTGAAAATAAGGTTTTTATGCGGGTACTCTATAATATTATTGTCCATAAGTATAACAATGTAAGTCTATTTAATTTGTTCTGTTATATTGTCTATCAGGCAAAAAACATAAGCCTGAATAATAAAATTTCCAGATGACTATAAATCAGTTAAGATCCACATACTGTAATTGCACATATTCTCATGTGTCTCTGATGGGACCCCAGACACTGTTGTGCTTATCTAAGGTCAGAGTGGCCTCTTTTACGAAGAAAATGGCATGAGTAATGTTTTAATTTAACTGAAACTTTTCTTTGAAGCCTTGCATCGTTCAACTTGTATCTCAGATCATGTAGAAAATTGTCCCCATTGGAAATGTAGGTCACTGTATTGAGCTGGACGGTGCAGCTTGTTTTGTGCCATTCTCAGAGGAACTGAAGGAGTTCTTTGTGATACGCTGCATGTGGCTGTGTTGTGAGGTTTTCTTGTCATTTCTGGTCTGGTCTGACTAGCTGCTTTCACAATGTGATGGGTGCATTTCAGGATACTGGTGTAAATACACTCTAGTGAAATTACCCATTTTGTAGTGAAATACACAAGAAAATTGCTGAAAGGGCAAAAACAAAATTCTTTAATGAAGATGAGTACTGGTGGTCAGCAAAATAAACACAAATGCATGCTTCCTCCTGTCTATGTTTATTTCTGTTTATTTGGCTCACTGCCTAGCCATGTCGTTATGGATTTTGTTTCACTTCTCATTGATTCTACTATGTCTCCGTCAGAGTTTCTATAGTATAATGCAAACATACTGAACAAATGAATGACTTGCAGGTTTGGGCAAAACTCAAGAGTTTAAAATTTGACGACAAGTTGGTTCATGAGATTCCACACAGGAATCATTGTTTTTCGGAGAAACAAGTACTTGAGGAAAAGAGATGTGAACAGATGTGGACAAGATGTAAATCTTATGGTATTTTTTCAAATAATTTAAAATATTTTTGTGCTTTAGTACAGTCAAAAAAAATTACATGCAGCACCTTTAACTTGTGTGTAGTAATACTGACTGGTATATGTAGCCTATATCGCAATTCATAATGAAAAATTAAATGCATTATTAAAAACTACACTTGTAATACATTTCTTTGAATATCTTTTATTTTAATTCAACTTTAAAATTCAAATTCAAATTTCACATTCTGTTTGCTAACTCAATTCAAATTCATGAATGGATTTGCAGTCTCAGTAGAATTCTCTGTTCATTTCCAAAGGGCTTGTAACCCTGATGATTTGGGGTTGTGATATATTTAGAACAATATAACACAGGTATCACATCATGGAGCCTGAAAACATGCATGGCACTCAGCTGTGACATCCGTTGGCATGATGCTAAAAAGGGAATGACATGAAGGTGCTAAGACCCACTATAGAGGATGATAAAGACACACTTTATAGTCCACCTGTGGTCCCTAGATTACATGCCCTTGAGCTCCACACACACACACACACCACACACACACACACACACACACACACACACACACACACACACACACACACACACACACACACACACACACACACACACACACACACACACACACACACACACACACACACACACACACACACACACACACACACACACACACGCGTCTCAAATGTCCATCATCACTGTCGTGTTGTCATTTTGTTAGTGAAACAGAACTGTTCAAACATCTGTATCAGGTTTATTTACATCGGTTGCTTTATTAATAATGTGTCAGGCATCACAAAAAGCAAAGAGAGAGTATAGCTGTGTCTATTCATTGGAAGACTGGATGGAAAACTGGCCACTGCTATCACAACAGATTGCCATGGTGTTAAACTTTAAGGTGCATGAGAGACATTTTACACAGTCACACTGAAAAAAATGGTGTTTAAACAATTTTCACATTGCTAGCATATTTTATAAACAGTTACAATAAATGGCAAGTAGAACATTAGATTAAATACAATTTTGAAGTAGAAAGACTGAATTACTAATTTCTTGTAAAACTTACTCCAACAATCTTTGTTTTATTTACGAACTTACACAAATATATATATATATATATATATAATATATATATATATATATATATATAATATATATATATAAAATATATATATATATATATATATATATATATATATAACACACATGTATTATGAAAGCTTGAAGTGGTCCTTGAGATAGAGAGATCTGAGAGTTGCTCTGTGGGTCTTACATCTCGTCTCTGTAAAGAAGACCAACACAGAAAGATACAGAGTGCTTACAAAGGGTGTGTTCTATGAAACAAAACAAAACAACTGATCACTACTCTGTCACTAAACTAACAACCTGCTCATAAACCATAGAAATCAATAGAGAAAAATGTATGTCACATTGGCACGCTCTCAGTTCCTTTATCTCTAACTTCAATGACTGGCTCTCAGCACTTCTATAGTATGTGACAGAGACATCACTTTCTTTTTCACTTTCTTTTTTATCAGATGTAGAATTCCTCAAAATATTTTCTTATGCTTTTACCGTGAGTATTTCAGGAGTGGCACTAGTATAATATCAGCTGATAAACAATATTTTCTTGTCTCAGAGCTTTTCAGCAAGTATCGCCACCACACAGTGTTTTTAGATTTATATTTTAAATAAATGCTGCTCTTTTGAACCTTGAAAAATGGATCACTGTTTCCACAAAATTGATAAGCAGCAAAACTGTAAACTTTGATAATAATAAATGTTTCTTGAGCACCAAATCATCTTATCAGAATGATTTCTGAAGGATCATGTGACACTGAAGACTAACGTAATGATCGCTGAAAATATTACTGTTTTTACTGTACTGTACAGCGTTGGTGAACATAAGAGACTTTCAATAAATATTTCAATGTTTCATGTCTCAAAAGTATTTTACAGACTCTGTAAAGACTTTTACAGACAAACTTTTAAACGGTAGTGTATAGACACATATATATTCAACTATATATTTTGAAAGCAGTGGTGAGAAATGCTAAATCAAGCCACATTTTAATTGAGATTTTACTCTCCGCTGTGGGTAAAGTGGGCTGATGGGCTAGATGAGTCAGCATATGCTTTGAGGTTAGTGGTAATCCAGCTCTGCGTACCCCCCCCCCCCCCCAAAAAAAAAAACAGGTGCGTTCTCATGGGCCGCTTATCCGGCTTCACAAACCGCTAGAGTTACACATTCTGTAGCTGTGTTGCCATGTGCTGCACTTCCGCTATAACTCTGTTTGGCTAATTGATTGTGGATAGACTGAAGGCTTAATTATTCCACTGGTGCCTAAGATGTGGTCAAAGGTTAAATCCATCATGCTCTGATGTCATCTCTTTGGACAGTGAGCGAGGTGTGTGCTGTCATAATGCTGAAATACTGTGTTATAGTGGAGTTTTATCATCAAATTCAATCTACCATTATGCTCAAATGCGCTATCATGCTGGATGCTGCATATTACATCCATATAAGACATAGACACGTTACTGCAGGTCACACAAGCCCCTTTCACACAGAAATTCCGGAAAACGCACTAATAATATGTCCCGGGATTTGTCCTGGGATCGTTTAATTTTGGTTCATTCACACTACCAGTGATTTTCTGGAATCTGTGCGTGCGTTTCCACACATCCCGCAAAGATCCCGTAAAGACACGTGACATCAGGATGTGACTTGTAATGCACGTGTCGCAAACGTTATTGTTGAGGTAAAACAGAAGAAGAGTTTGCATTGCTTTGAACAACATGGGAGCTGATCCGGCATTAGATGTTGATGTGCAAATTTTTGTCCTTAATTCCTTTGTTCCTTAAAGTACACAAACTTTCTTCCTCGTTAATGTGCAACGTGAACGCTGACCTGCATTTAAAACCCCCAGTCAAAGAGTCGCACGATAACTACGTCAATGTGACGATACATGCGTCATAACTACAGCACACCCCTTACGGCATTGGTCCTTCCTTTTGTTCACACAGGGGGCATTCTGGAACTGATCCCTGCAATGTTACTAGGTCCCCATCCCGGGATCAATCCCGGGACGTGTTAACATTCACACAGAAGACACTCTAGCTAGCATATCTATGGTAACTTTCTGGGATCAACGCTCTGTGTGAAAGAGATTTAGGGTGTGTTCACATTTGGCATGTTTGATTAGATTTAAGGAACACGCCAACTTTTTGGGACTTAAGCTTATTCACTGTGTCCCCAGGAGTTAGATAAGTCCATACATACCCTTTTCATCTCCGTGCGTGCTGTTAACTGTCTGACACACCTAGCCTAGCTTAGCACAAAGACTGGAAGGAAATGGCTCCAGCTAGCATTCTGCTCCCAATAAGTGACAAAATAACAAAATTTTCCTATTTATATGTTGTGATTTGTATAGTCACAGTGTGTACACATAACAAGGTCATATGAGATGAGACACAGGCATCTTCTAACCGTATACATACTGGGAACTATATTCTCAGAAGGCGAAGCACTGCTACTTGAGCGGAGTGATTAGTGCAACACTCTGAGCGAACTCTCTGCTCCTCACCACGGGGCTTCTCAGGTGCTGCGAGCAAATCACTCCACACTAGTAGCAGTGCTTCGCCTTCTGAGAATATAGTTCCGAGTATGTAGTATCGGTCCGCTTTCAAATAAACTCTGGTGCGGTTCAAATGAAATATGAACACAACACTGATCAAAGACATGTAAACGAATCAAAAATGGGATACAATGTCACAAGATGTGACCCTAAAAGGACATAATGCTGAAGCATTCCTGTTTTTTCTCGTCATAGTCACGATGTTGCCCATCACAGTTCGGTACAGGCATCAGAACCATTGAACCATGTCTCCTTGCAGCACATCTTCATATGTGTGTGTGACAGAGGGATTCCTGCTGCTGTTTTGACTTCTTAATAAGCTCTTCACGAGTTCTCAGCAGGTCAAAATACCATCATATGTAGGCTACACACATACAACAAGCACATTTATCCCAGCACACAGCATTGTTTTGGATGTTCAGTAGTCCATCGCAAAATATACACAATAAAAAGCAGACCAATCAGGTTGTGGACGTATCCCTATGCCTTTAGGTTCGGTGTTAAAATGCCAATGTGAACACACCGTTAATCTGCAGTCTGCCACATTCTCATTGAAAAATAATGTTTTAGCTACTTGTAATGCTATTGCACCAGCTGTACCTTCTCAATCTCATGAAATTTTATGTAGACTTGCCATTAGACAGCTGTTGAAGTAATTGAATAAGTGGCAGAATTTCTTCAACAATTGGACAAATAAAGCCCAGATGCTCTTGTGGGAAAATTGACAAAAAATCCTGGACTTAAGCCTTTTGTAAAGCTAAAAAGGAGTAAAACTGTAGGCAGATTTAGTAAGGTCTGATTGTGTTTATAGTTCATATTGTACCATAGGTGACGTATTTCCCTTCATAACTGCTGAAGTCATATTTGTGTTGGTGGCATTTTAGAGAATCTGTAGGACAGTTTGCAGGAAGTGGTTCCAAACAAACAGGAAGTCACAGTTCTCTAACAGGAACCCGAGTGGGTAGTCTACTCACAATATTCATGATGTTACTGAAATCAACAATGATGATGCTATTTTGAGAAAAGTCAGACTAATAAAGGACTGTTTGACTAGAGCTCTTTTTTTATGTCAACGTAAATGCAAATATCACAATAACCAAATGCTTTTAGTGTATACAAATGTTAACCAGGCATGTGTTTTTTATATTTAGACAACTATTCAAAGTATGTTTTGTATCTACAGTATTGCTTGTTTGCCCCCTTTTTTAGTATGAGACCACCGGGTAGTATTTTCACAGACTAGTTTCACAGACATGGCTTAGATTAAGCCTGGAGTAGGCCTTAGTTTAATTAGGACATTTAAGTAGCTTTTATAATCGTGCCTTAGAAAAAAAATCAACAAATAAAACGGTGTGCATTTTGAGACAAAACAATGGACTGACATATTTTAAAATATGTCAGTGCAAGTTGCTTTCCATTTCGACAGCTCAAACAGTCATTTAAGTCTGGGACTAGGCGTAAGCCTTGTCTGTAAAACTGGACATTACTGTCCTAACTTTACAGGTTTCCTCTTACATGAACACTTAAACCAGCGTTTCACACATCTGTAACATACTTTACCAAACACTCTTCAGGTCATGTGACTTCATATTGTCCATCTCAATGCAGTATTTTAAAATCATACAGAACTCAACAGTAAGAATGGGGTAAATCTTACAATACGTTTTATGTCTTTTTTAGAGACTGAATATTGTTGATTTTTGCAGATTGTACTTATTTTAAATGTCGCTAAATTAACATTGTTGCTAGCCAACATACTGTATATGAAAAACTTGAGATAATTTTGAAATCAACAGTTAGAGTGAGTTAAAAATTAATAAACAACCATAATTTTTCCTTAATTTCCAGCGGTTCTAAAGCATTTCAGGTGCATAAAAAAATGCATTACTAAAAGTAAAATGTATAATCTTTAGTGGTGGGGCCAGTGAAACCGTTGGCAGGGCAAACAAAAATCTTTAAAAATCTAGCAATGATCTACCAGGCCTTAGTCGACTCGCTATGACCCCTTTGACTTTTGGACTGTCAGTTCAGACTTCTGCATTTGCCATTAGGTCATGAAGGTACGTGGGTGGACCTCCTCCCCTCTGACTGACTGATCTTATCAGAGAAGTTCCCTCAGGACGTTCATCACTGGATGTCCTGTCTTTATGTTTAAGTCGCAGTCTGTGCGACTTATATCTCTACACATCATCTGAAACCCAAACGGATAATGTGTGGTTCTTCTTCCTCTCATGACTGCGCACTACTTTCTTTCCTCTTAGTGCAAACACTGATCTTCACTCTTTAGTGTTGCTTATACAATCACAGATAAGTATCTGCTCTAATTAAAACAGGCTCTCTGCTTTGGTGGTTAGTCACTCAGATCTTCGGGTTTCACCTTCAATCCACACATTCCTACTGTAATGGCGCACAAGCTCTGTCTCCTTTTCTGGAAGTCTGAACTCCTGGATTGTGAGCCTTGTCAGATTTTGAGGGGGAAAAAATATTTTAACACACTTATGCAATGTCATAAGCAGAGGATTATAGGTGCCCCGTCCGTGGAGGAATAATATGCCTTTTTATGGAGGTTCAGAAAGACAGGAGCAAAGGGGATTTAATAGATTTGGTGAATGTGGTTTTCACACCCATGCATACAGAAAAGTGTTTTTCTGTTCTCTTACGAGAGTATCTCTCGTACTGCGTAATATCTTACGCTATGGGGAAAAACTCTTTTCCACGAGATATTGAAGCCAAAAATTATCCTTAATTTTTTATTAATGTAAAACGCTTTGCGGCAGCAAGCAGACATAGGCGAGACAGCTCGCGCGCCTATTGGCTGCCCTGCGGCAACAGCAGCAGCCTATCGAGAGTGGCTCTGCGTGACGTCACGACGAATGGGGGCCTTTCGCGCCCATATAGTCACGTCCCGCCAGAAAGGGCGTGGTCTCGCCCTACAACTAGGCTCGATAGCTGCTCTTACGTTGATTTTCATCTCTTCAGCGAAGCATCCCGCATGGCTGGATCCAGAGTGAGAAGCCGCTCCGTCGACCCTTTAGCCTTCAGCGGGACGTGCCATCGAGTCTGGAGTCGCTGGCCTCGCCGCCTTCAGCCGCCGTACCTGCTGCACTTTCCGGCGTACATATCCTTTCCTCTGCTTAGAGTGTGTGTGTTGCATTATTTGCTTTTTTTCCCACCCCTCTAAAAGAGCGGCGTCTTTTTAAAGATGCCTTCCTGTGGTTCTTGCCGAGCCCCACTCAGCGATGAGGACCGCCACGTCATCTGCGTGTCCTGCCTGGGTGAGGATCACGCGGCCACCGCGCTCGCTGACGGCGGATGCCATCATTGTGAACTTACCGGAGACGGCATTGAAACTGAGCCGATGCGTCCGCTCTCTCAAGCCGTGGATTACATCGGCCTCGACTGAAAGGCGCTCGCGCAACTAACGCGCAATAGGCTGGACGGACGCTTTCTCGGGAAAGACGAAGCTCCGTCACAGTTGAGACCCGCGCCTTTCCCCCCTGAATGGTGAGAAACATTTGTGGCTAACGCTATCCGAGATGACGGAAGCTGAGCGCTCCGTGTTCCTCGACGTTCTCGCTCTGCTGGACGCCACCCCCCTCAGCGCGGGCCCCGGCCGAGGATTGAGATAAAGCCCGAGGTCTCAAGGCCTTCCTAGTCTCTCTAGGAAAGCGACGGTGTTCAGTTCCCGCTGCTGCCGGATTTCCACCAAAACTTCTCGCTCGTTTAGTTCCAAGCAATGTGACTGTTCCAGTCTATTTCGCAGTGAGCAAGCTGGTTCCACAGCCCGCTTGCCTGCGCACAAAGGCCGTCGTTTCGGCTAACTAGCAGCGCCGCCAGGCCCGAGATCAAACACCGCGCTCTCGCTCTGCTGGACGCCGCCCCCCCTCAGCGCGGGCCCCGGCCGAGGATTGAGGTAAAGCCCGAGGTCTCAAGGCCTTCCTAGTCTCTCTAGGAAAGTGACGGTGTTCAGATCCCGCTGCGGCCGGATAGCACAAATAAAACCAACTCATGTTGGTTGTGCAGAAAATGTAGTGAACGCGCCCATACAATGCCCGCTTACACTACACGATGCGTGTCCCTTGGTTTCTGTAAAAACGAAACTAACACACATTTAGTCGGCGCGAGCCGACAGTGTTCTCAGTGCAGTAAATGTGCCCGCTGTCCCGCATTTCCTCACTGACACGCCGAATCCCACGGGATTCACCCCCGCTCGCTTTCTATGCACAACCCGTCACAGAGAAGCTGAGCGCGGCCAGGCTGCCCGCTGTGATTAGCGCGCGCCTCGCACGCTGTGAACACAGCGTTGATTCAGTCGGCGCGAGCCGAGTGTTCTCCGTGCAGAAAATGTGCCCGCTGTCTCGCGCCCGCATTTCTCACAGACACTCCGAATCTCACGGATTCGCCCCCGCTCGTTTTCTCTGCACAACCCGTCACAGAGAAGCTGAGCGCGGCCAGGCTGCCAGCTGTGATCAGCGCGCGCCTCGCACGCTGTAAACACAGCAGTGATTTAGTCGGCACGAGCTGACAGTATTCTCAGTGTAGTAAATGTGCCCGCATTTAGTAAATGTGCCCACATTCCCTCACACGCGCCGAATCCCACGGGATTCGCCCCGCTCGCTTTCTCTGCGCGTCCCGCCATAGAGAAGCTGAGCGCGGCCAGGCTGCCTGCTGTGATCAGCGCGCCCCCCGCCTCGAACGCTGTAAACACGGTGTTGTGTTCCCAGTACACAGGGGCTCTCGAGCCGCCGTCCTGCCGCGGCCAGAGCCCAGATTTCATTCTACCCCTAGCTATTCACGCAGATGCGTGGTCAAGGCTTCCCGGGGTATCAGAATGGGTGTTGAACACTATAACGAGAGGCTGTTCGCTACAGTTCGCTCGACGCCCCCGCCGTTATACGGCGCGAGTCGAAACTACGGTGTAAAGCGAAGTGTTTCATCTACTTCGAGCCGAGATAGCGAAACTACTGAGAAAAGGGGCTATAGAACCTCTATCTCAGGGCGAAGGGGGCTTATACAGCAGATATTTTCTGGTACCGAAAAAAGATGGTGGGCTCAGACCCATTCTAGATCTGCGACTGCTGAACAGACCGCTCGTGAAGCGCCAGTTCAGAATGCTTACGACCAGGAAAATCCTCGCACAAGTGCGTCAAGGAGACTGGTTCATGTCAATAGATCTGTAAGACGCCTATTTTCAAATACAAATAGCGTCCCATCACAGGTGATTCTTGAGATTCGCCTTCGAGGGCCAGGCATATCAATACACAGTCCTGCCGTTCGGCCTGTCCCTAGCACCCCGTACGTTCACGAAGTGCATGGACGCGGGCCTCGCCCCCCTGAGACTTCGGGGCATGCGAGTTTTGAACTACTTGGACGATTGGCTGATTCTAGCTCGTTCACGAACGGAGCTCATAGAACACAGGGCCACATTACTCGAGCACCTCGAGGAGCTGGGCCTTACAGTCAATTGGGCGAAAAGCTCACTGCTCCCCAGTCGGAGAATTTCCTTTCTGGGAACAGTGTTAGACTCGCTATCCATGACAGCACGCCTGTCACCGGAGCGCGGATTGAATATTGAGCACGTCGCGGGATCCTTCCGCCACGGCTCTATAGTCCCGCTCAGAAGGTTTCAGAAAATGCTGGGTCTGATGGCCTCAGCAGCCTCCGTACTCCAGTTGGGCCTGCTCCGCATGCGCCCACTGCAGCTATGGCTAAAAGCATGAGTTCCCCCCAGGGCGTGGACCGCAGGTCTATTTCGCCTCAGGGTCGACCTTCAGTGCATTTCGGCTCTGAAACCATGGAAAGCAACCGAGTGGTATCAGTCAGGTGTGAGTCTGGGGATCCCCTCGAGTGTGAAGGTGGTGTCTACGGGCGCCTCCACTTCGGGGCAGGGAGCGCTGCTCGAGGGCAGACCGCTAGCTGGCCTATGGTCAGTACGGGAGAAGCTCCTTCACATAAACTGCTTGGAATTAATAGCAGTCGACAAAGCGCTACGGCGCTTCTGTCCCCAGATAAAAGGCCACCACGTATTGGTCCGGTCGGACAACATGTCAGTGGTGGCGTACATAAATCGCCAGGGCGGCGTCAGGTCCAGAAACCTTTACAGGCTGACGGGACGCCTCCTGGTCTGGGCTCAGCACAACCTGCTCTCGCTGAGAGCGGCGCATGTGCCTGGTCACCTAAATGTGGGGCCAGACAGGCTGTCCAGAAACAACGTCCCAGCAGTAGAATGGTCTCTGCACCCGCAGACGATCCAGCTGCTGTGGGAAACGTTTGGCCAAGCGCAGGTGGACCTGTTCGCGTCCCAAGAAAACGCTCACTGCCCGAGATTCTTCTCGAAATGCCGGGAGGCGCTGGCCCATGTTTGGCCCCGCCGCCCCCTATATGCTTTTCCCCCTGTCTCACTCCTGCCTCAGGTGTTGGAGCGAATCAGGAGGGAGGGATGCCCAGTGCTACTCATAGCTCCGCTCTGGACAAACCAGTCGTGGTTCCCTGTCCTGATGCAGCTGACCAGCGCTGTCCCATGGCCTTTACCGCTGAGGAGAGACCTCCTCTCTCAGGCGGGAGGCTCGATTTGGCATCCTCGCCCGGATTTGTGGTCCCTGCACGCATGGGCCATCAACGGGTACCCGCTGACCTCCCAGAGGGAGTGTTAAACACGATCGCGCAGGCTAGAGCCCCGTCTACCAGACGGCTCTACACCTCGAAGTGGTCTGTGTTCTCTGCTTGGTGTCAAGCGCAGAGCTTTTCACCTGTAGACTGCGGGGTTACGGAAGTGCTTTCCTTCCTTCAGGAGCTACTGGATAAGGGCAGGACCCCTTCCACGCTCAAAGTATACGTGGCGGCCATAGCAACGTTTGCAAAACCGGTGTCTGGCCAGTCACTAGGAAAGAACGACTTAGTCGTGCGTTTACTTAGAGGAGCTCGGAGGCTAAACCCTCCCAGGCCCCCTTCAGTCCTGACATGGGACCTTTCCACGGTCTTGGAGGCCATGAAAGGTGCCCCATTCGAGCCAATCCAGTCGTCAGACATGAAACACTTGTCTTTCAAGACAGCGTTTCTTATGGCTCTCGCTTCAGTGAAGCGCGTAGGGGACTTGCAAGCGCTTTCAGTGAGCGCGTCATGCATGGAGTTTGGACCTAATGACTCAAAGGTCATACTCAAACCGAAGCACGGCTACGTGCCAAAATCCCTCAACACACCGTTCAGGGCCCATGTGGTTTCCCTGTCTGCCCTTCCGGTTCTCAATGAGGAGAAGGACGCGAGTCTCCTTTGCCCTGTCAGGGCACTAAGGGCTTATGTGTCCCGCTCGTCTGGTTTCAGACAGACTGAGCAGCTTTTCGTTTCGTTTGGCGGCCTTGCTAAGGGATTTGCTGCTTTGAAACAGAGCCTATCCAGATGGATAGTCGGTGCCATTGCGCTGGCTTACACTTCTAAGGGCCTACAGTGCCCTTTGGGTGTTAGAGCGCACTCCACAAGAGGCATGGCCTCCTCGTGGGCATGGTCTAGCGGGGTTACCCTGCAAGATATTTGTATGGCCGCGGGCTGGGCCTCGCCGTCTACATTTATAAAATACTATAACCTGGAGGTTCCCGCCTTACAAGCTAAGTTTTTGGCGGTATAAAATTCAGTGCTATCTGCCCGCTGTGCGGCTCGGATACTGAGTTTGACCTGCGTATTGCTCACTGACCGGTACAGCAGCTCATTAAAATGTTGACACACTTGTGGCCACCCAGTTCAGGCTGAATGTTCACCCTGACGGTATGGTCTATTTGTCACATGATTAGCTCCTTTCGGATGCTATTTACAGGGAATGATGCTTCTAGCCTCTCTTCCCTCACTCTCTGTGAGTTTATGGTGATTATGCACTATATGCGCCCCGGGCTTCGGCCCCTGGGACTTTGGTGTTGGATCCCTACCAGCACGGCGTGTTGCATTGTGTTCCCATAGCGTAAGATATTACGCAGTACGAGAGATACTCTCGTAAGAGAACGTACTCGGTTACTAACGTAACCTCGGTTCTCTCTAGAGAGGGAACGAGTACTGCGTATCTTGCCGTGCTTGGAATACGCTCTGGTTCGCTTCGGCGATGAAAACCAACGTAAGAGCAGCTATCGAGCCTAGTTGTAGGGCGAGACCACGCCCTTTCTGGCGGGACGTGACTATATGGGCGCGAAAGGCCCCCATTCGTCGTGACGTCACGCAGAGCCACTCTCGATAGGCTGCTGCTGTTGCCGCAGGGCAGCCAATAGGCGCGCGAGCTGTCTCGCCTATGTCTGCTTGCTGCCGCAAAGCGTTTTACATTAATAAAAAATTAAGGATAATTTTTGGCTTCAATATCTCGTGGAAAAGAGTTTTTCCCCATAGCGTAAGATATTACGCAGTACTCGTTCCCTCTCTAGAGAGAACCGAGGTTACGTTAGTAACCGAGTACGTTTTTATACTGGTATTGCGATTTGGTGATCTTGCTGTTTTAAACCGGAAGCTTGGGAATGCAGAAAAATAAAATGAGTCAAGATGTGTGTGTATAATAGGAAATGTAATCTTTTTTGTTGTTGTTCAGTTTAAGATTTGGATTGAGTAACATGCATATTGTGCGTTTGATGTATGCATGAACTACACCAAACTCTTATATATAAAGCTCCCAAAAGGGGAACCTAATTTTCATAAATCTTTTGAATCTTAAATCTTTTATCAAACTCAATTGCCTTAAAGCAACACTAAGTAAGATTTTTTACCTTAAAATAATGTTTCCAAAGTCGTTTCAGTGGTTGATCAAGTCGTAACAGGGTGAAAGGCACTTATGCCTCCGCTTTGCGGTCATATATCTGCTATAACCACGCTATGTAAGATTGCCAGATCGGGGCGCGTTTCTGTAGTTCTAATGAGACATAAGAAAATTATTTACAACAGCGGTAATGGACAATTCCGCTTCCAACCTGTAGGGCGACCGCAGAGGAAAAGTTACTTGGTGTTGCTTTAAGTCCACCCCTTTCTTACAGTCAACCTCAAGCTCGCATTCAGATCTGCCTCCATCTAATAATCAACGATGGATAGAACCAATTTCTTGCCTTACTGTACATTTTTTTAATAATACATTTCACTCAGGTGTTCATTAAAATATGGAAGAAAAGATCTGTCGCTACTTCTGTTTCAACTTTAATATTGCAATGTATATTTATATTACAATAATACATTGCACTGTAATAATTTTCATTTTTGATATATAAGTTTAATTCTTTTTTTATGTTAACTTGTGCAGTCAATGTGGATTACTGAATTTGGTTATGTAACTTTTACAGTATAAAGTAATGAAACTGCAAAAGCAACACGATTGTTTTACCTAGTACGTCGACATGTTGTGATATTAGAAGCATGAGAAAACAATGGAGATCCAAAACTAACAGAGCTCCCTGATCCAGAACTGGTAGGCTACTATTCCCGTTCCATGACAGCATCTCGGAGCGGAGTTTGCTGGGAAAGACACATGAGACATTCCTGTTTCTCTCAGAGTTTTTCACTCTTTCTTTGAGGTAATGTTTGCAGCAAGGTGATACTAAGAGAAACATTTCATTGCATTTCTTGTTTGAATGGACTTCTCACCCTCTCAGCTTACGGTCTCTAGAGAGGCCCAGTGTGGGTGTTGGACAGAAAGAGAGCGTTTCACAGTAGCCTGTCAGCTTCCCTTTGGGTTCCACATTCAGAAACTCTTTGAGTGGTCATATCACATTTAATTCTACTCACATTGTTTCTATCCCGACATACTTCCTCTGAAAGCCGATGGAAGTGAGAAGCTGTGTCTTTCAGCTGTGTGCCTGCTTCTGTTCAAGCGAGACATCCAACAGTAATCCGAGTGTCCCAGCAGGCACATATCAGATCTCTCAGAGTATGCATTTACTTTACACGTTGCTTTCTCTCTTGCAATTAATTCTGTAATTACCAGTTAGATTAAAAAGGCAGCATAACTTGGTTGTGAAAACAGTTGTCAGTGTTGTGTGATTACGTTTTGAACTGAACACAAATTTATTTTACATTTAGCCCTATCATTTTCTAGAGAAATGCATACACTGTCTGATAAAATATGCAAACATTTTACCTTTAGGGCAGGGCTGGACAACTCTGGCCCTCGAGAACCATTTAGTTCCAACCCTGATCAAACTCATCTTCCTCTAACTTTTAGTAATCCTGGACTGGAACTGGAGCTTGTCACAAATGAACCAAAAATCAGATATGAGTCAGCAATGTCAACTTCATCTTTTCAGCCAACACTGATCAGAAACTAGTTTATTAATAATTAATTATAATGTTGCTATTTTTATTCTGACATACTCATATCTTGACTCTTATAACGTTTCGCATAAATATATAATATCACTAATTCTGACTTTATTTAACGCAATTCGACTTTATATTCACAATTCTGACTTTAGTAGGGAATGTCAGATATAAAGTCGATTGTGATATAAATCATTGCTATACGAATTGCGTGTTATATAATTCCAATGCGATTTATAAATCGCAATTTATAGCGAATTGACATTTTATAACACGCAATTGCTTTATATCCAATTCTGATTTGAAAGATCGACTTTTTATCTACGCAATGTGATTATATCTCCAATTCTGACTTTATAACACGCAGTTGCGACTTTATATCACGCAATTCTGACTTTATATCCGCAATTCTGACTTTATACACGCAATTCGACTTTATATCACGCAATTTCTACATTTACTAACACGCATTCGACTTTATATCACCAATTCTGACTTATATCTCGCAATTCTGACTTTATATCTCGCAATTCTGACTTTATAACACGCAATTGCGACTTTATATCACGCAATTCTGACTTTATATCTCGCAATTCTGACTTTATATCTCGCAATTCTGACTTTATAACACGCAATTGCGACTTTATTTCACACAATTCTGACTTTATATCTCGCAATTCTGACTTTATAACATGCAATTGCGACTTTATATCTCACAATTCTGACTTTATAACACATAATTGCGACTTTATATCATGCAATTTGACTTTATATCTCGCATCTGACTTTTAAAGCATTGCGACTATATCTCGCAATTCTGACTTTATAACACGTAATTGCGACTTTATATCATGCAATTCTGACTTTATATCTCGCAATTCTGAGAAATTAAGTCAGAATTGTGAGATAAAAAGTCGCAATTACCTTTTTATTTTTCATTCTGTGGCGGAAACAAGCTTCCATATACCAGCCTTAGTTGTACCCCTAAAGGTGAAATTTCTGTCAATTTTGAGTGTTTAAGCAGCATGAATATTATTTATTTAATAAATTATTTTAGAATGTATTATTTTATTAATAATAATAAAAATAATTATATTATTTTTAAATAAAATGGAATGAAATGTACTTATTTATTAATTATTTCCATTCTAGTGACCTATTTTTAAAGTGTTGCGACCTATCCAAGGGACCCAAAATTTGAAATCTCTACTCTGCATTATAAATTTATATTTACATATATTATGATATATTTATGTACAGACATTTGTCGCTTTTGAATGGGTATTTATATACTGACTTTTTTGTGTAATTTTTCAGTTAGGGCTGCAACTGATTTCCTTCACCATTAAAAATAGACTGAAGAATAATTGATCAGACAGGGATCTGTGGCATGTCATTCGTAGCTTAAGTTAAAAGTGGCTTTTGAGGATTTTTTGAAGACTTTAGTTTCCCTTGCCTTTATATCATGGAAAGAAAGTTTTAGCAAGTGGCGGTTTATCTCTTTATCTGTAACTTGTGCCTCTCATTTCAAAAGTGTGTGTATGTGTGTGTGTATTTCTCATGGAGGCCCGTACTGTTCTTTGTCATTTAGATAAACCACTTCCTGACAACTGGAAACAAAAATCTATTTATAGCTTTGCGTGTCCTAATTTCACTCATTTTGTTCTTCAGAACTATTTTTGCTTCATGGTTTTATTTATTCTCCCCCTCTCCGTGTCACTTCCTGACACATCCTGTACGTATTAGGTGAGGTTTGTTAGTAAGTTCAGCAATGTCACTTGAATGAAAAGTGACCTGCACATCATCAGCAGTCTTTTTTGTTTTCTTTGCTAATCTAAACATGTTGTTTAAAACGTTTACTGATACGTACTGTACAGTGGACTCCAAAAGTAGGACACTAGGCTACTATTTGAAATGCTCCTATTTTGAATCCTTTTTTGATTTAATACAATTTGTCATTACATACTGTATGACCAACTTAACAATTTTTCTGAAAAGTAAACACATTTCAGAACGTTTAATGACATATTTCTCATTAATTTACAGTATAACATAACATACATTTAATTTTTCCACAATCTTTTTCATGTTTTAATCAAACTAAACCCCGCATTTTCAAAGTTTGGACCCTACTGTTGGAGTACAAACAGTATTTGTAATTGTTAGACATTACTTGTTGTCACAGTGTTCCTGTGATGTCACCCATAAGCACAAGTGAGTTCTATGCAAAAAAACCACACATGGAAATGAGGGTGGAGAGGGACATCTGGCACACAAATATGATTATGCAATCCGATGGGGGAACACATGCAAGGCATGATGCAAATACTAAGAGAAGACCTTCTTTTGTTTAATTTTGTTTAGCAGCATTTTGCATTTTGTATTTTATTGAGAAGGGTTAAATTTGCTTCGTCACCTTACGTATAAAGATGTACTCATTATACTTAAGTGAGTTAAAAGCACTCTTAAAATTGTGTTTAATGTTGACTAGGCTATAATACATTTCATGTAATTGTAAATAACATGCAATTAAAGGGATAGTTCACCCAAAAATGAGGATTCAGTCATAATTTACTCACCCTCAAGTTGTTCCAAACCTGTATGAGTTTCTTTCTTTTGTTAAAGACAAAAGAAGATATTTTGTTGGTACCCAAACAGTTGATGGGCCCCATTGACTTCCATAGTATTTTCCCCCAATATTGAAGTCAATGGGATATATATATATATATATATTTTATATATATATATATATATATATTAGGGGTGGAACGGTACACAGAAGTCACGGTTCGGTTCATACCTCGGTTCAGACGTCACGGTTCGGTACGATTTCGGTACAATGGAGTGAAAAGCAAAACAAAAATGCAGAAGGCATTTTTATAAATGTCTTAAGCCTTGTATTTTTTAAATAAGTTTTATTAATAAAGGCATAGAACCAGTTTATTTTTGCACTGACAGGAGTTTTATATAATTAGTTTATTAATTAAATAATTAAAAGATGAAAAGACCTTGAGATATGTTTGGTAATTGTACCTGAATGAATTTAAATTAATTTGCTATTTCAGATCAATATATTTGTTTTCCTTCATTTTAGTTAACCCTAACTTTATTCTCATCTGAATTATAAAGAATTGATTTCCGTATAAAATAATACTACCATTTGACAAGAGTTTAGAGTGTGACAAAAGCACAATGTTGTGTTTTATTGCGAGTGTACACAAATATAAGTAAACAAGTTGCAGTTTTAATGATGTCCTGTATGAACAAAATGACGGAGTATGTTTTTATGTTTCCAATGTTCGATCGCGCACGAGAGATCTCTCTCTCGCACGCGCGCACACACACACACAAACACACACACACTGTTCATCCCGGTGTTCATCGCGCCTCTCTCTTTCTCGCGCACACACACACACACACACACACACACACACACACACACACACACACACACACACACACACACACACACACACACACACACACACACACACACACACACACACACACACACACACACACACACACACACACACACACACACACACACACACACACACTCCAGCATTGCAATCTTGATCGCAGCCTGTTCATTGCTGCGTTCACAGTCACACCAAAAGCGAATAGAGCGAAAGTTATCGCTATTTAAGAGTTTTTTTTTTTTTGTACCGTGTATTCTCCGTGCAAATTCGTGGACCGAACCGTGACGCCCGTACCGTTTCGGTTCGATACGAATACATGTACCGTTCCACCCCATATATATGCAGGCCCATTCAGTACACATAACCTTGATGCAATAGTTAGTAGAATAAATATTCTTAATAACAATAAGTAATTTTTTGAGATGATATTTTAATTATTTGCTTTGCCTTTAGTAACAATGTAAAACAAACTTTTTTTGCATAATGTCATACTTTTCTCATATAGTATACATTGGTATTTATACAAATCAAATATATAGCTGCCTTCATATTTTAGGAAGAATATCTATATTTAAATATTTTTTTCCTGTTTAATCTATCTGTCTCTTGGAGAATCTTCTCAGTGATGTGTGCTGTTTCATCCAATCAGGGCTCTTTCCCAGTAACAGTTTGTTACAACAGGATTTATTCGTCTTCCTTCACACGTCTTCTCTTAAATAAGAGCCAGGATGTGATCCAACCGAATACCAGCACCATTTGCCATATCAACAGTCTGCAACCTAATAAGCGTGTCAAGACCAGTGAAAGCACAGCACTGTAAACAGAGCCCTAGATGCCCAGACATGCACCTGCTCACACGTACAGACAGTTCGATAAAAACTTGATGAGTAATATTATTATTCAGCAATCAACAGTAGAAAGTCTTGTTTACATAGGCATTACATTTCCATGTCTGTCTGGGTCTGCAATAAACTTGTAATGAGCTGTGTAGAAAAGCAGAAGTTTAATGCTGAGTTTAATTATGTACAAAGGTTAATTGTGTATCTTTTCCTCCAGACCCGTGTTTGACAGTCATCCCTCCATGTATGAACGAAGCCGACCGCTTCAGTTTAGAGGCTCTTCGGCACATTCACAAGCAGCTAGACGACGACAACGATGGAGGAATTGAAGTGAATGAGAGTGTGGAGGTGAGCATATGTCATTTAGACCTGGAAATGTGTTGTGCCTGTCATTTAATACAATAATGCATTTGTTGGAGTGGGGAGGGGGCATGTTTCTATATGTGTGCATGCATTTTGTGAGGGGGTCGAGAGGGCTTAAAAACAGGTTAGTAAAGCTTAAACCTACCAGGGACCTCAAAGGGCAAAGTTGACATTGGTTTTTGCCTGCAAGAAGAGACCATTGACATATGAGTACTTCTCCCATAGGGCTACTATATTACTGTGTGTGTGTGTGTGTTGTGTGTGTGTTTGGTTTTCATGATGAAAAACCCTGCATAATTTGCTTCATGAGATGTTAAAGCTTTATGTCACATGCATGTGTCACATGCATATGCATGTCTTCCTAAACCTGATCGAAATATGCAACACATTCTGTACCAGTTAAATATAATCTTGACTTGACATGATTTATGTACCGTACATGCTAATTGCCATTTTGTTTCACAGAAACAGTGTGTTTAGATGGATTCTGTTCTATCTAAATAAAAATCTTTTCCAATAAAAGGAATCCACAATCATGAATATTTATGTGGAATCATAAGACTTCATGGACGTTTTTATTTACCATGTTATCATGAACTAACAATGAATATTTCACAGCATTTATTAATCTAAGCAGGTAATGTTAATTTATGTATACTATTATTCATTGTTAAAGCATGTTTGTTCATAACACGTTAAATAATTAAAAATGTATTAGTAAGTTTAAAATTTTACTTCAACATAGAATAATAAATGCTGATAAAGTACTGGTTATTAATGTTAGCTATTATATTAACTAATGTTATTGAATTGAATATTAATCCTTTTTGAATAGTTCAAATATCCCCAGCCATTGTTAGAAGTGTGTGTGTGTGTGTGTGTGATGTGTGTGTGGTGTGTGTGTGGTGTGTGTGTGTGTGTGGTGTGTGTGTGTGTGTGTGGTGTGTGTGGGTGGGTGGGGTGTGGTGCGCATGCGTGCATGCGTGCGGTTTAGGGGATAGAATATACCGTTTGTACAGTATAAAAATAATTATGTCTATGGAATCAAACTTCTCAGTTTGATTTATCTTATTGCCCTACTGTAACCCTTGCACTACATGATGGATCCTCAGGTCTTTTTTTAAAGGGCACCTATTATGGCATTTAAAATGTTCCTAATATTGTTCTGGGAGTCCCCAACAACAGTTTTACATGCATGCAATGACAAAAAACACTTTTGTTGTCTTATAATATGCATTTATTTTTACCTGATTTGCTCACCACTCCCTAATGATTCGTTCAACGACTCATTTTTCCAAACCCCTCCTTTGCGTGACGCTAATCTGCGGTGATTGGTCAGATGACCCAGCCAGTTATTGTTTGCGTATCCCAACGCATAAACATATTGAAAAGCACTGCAGTACTACAATACGCTCTATTCTTTATGACAACTCTAATAACAACGATAAACATTTCACATATTTCAGATGTGAAATCTGAACCTAGAAGCTGCGACCTAGAGACCTAAGTTAGACCTAGAAGCTGCGCTGAGCGTAACTTACACAACACACACACATATTTATTGAGCATGCTACAAAACCCATAAAAGCAACAATTATTAATAATACTTACAGGTTGTGATTCGGAGGAGGAAGCCGATCCAAATAAACTTGGTACTGAACCTTCCTTCAGTATCAGCCGGCTCGCGAATCCACACTTGAAAGCATTTATGTTTGTAAAGGAATCTTAATTAAAGTGACGCGAACACGGCACAAGGTTCGGGTACAGTTGTAAATATAAACTCTAGCCACTGATTCTTCTCATGCTCGTCCCTGGACAGTGAAAAAAAGTTTGCTTTTGATTTGTACTTCAGAACATGATTCCCTGGCGTCTACGCGC
This sequence comes from Chrosomus eos, assembly GCA_036326025.1. NCBI lineage: Eukaryota > Metazoa > Chordata > Actinopteri > Cypriniformes > Leuciscidae > Chrosomus > Chrosomus eos. Next base: position 40,978,027 of record CM070818.1, on the reverse strand, counting down.
GCAATGAGTGGGCGTGTCTCATTCAAAAAGCTTGTCAAGTTGACGTCATCTAGACAGAGAAAAAGCATCGTTCGTCTATCGATTCATATCAGCGACTCAGAGTCGACTCTTACTTTTGAGAGACAATAACTTTGTATACGGTGAACTTTCATATTTAAAACTTTGCAGGATGTTTTCGTTTACTTAGATTTTTGTTACACACTACATGAAAGGTAATTTTCAAAATTCCATAATAGGTGCCCTTTAATAAATTTTTTTACTACATTTTATTGCAACTGGAAGTAAACATGACAGGTTTATAAATGGCCATTTTGCTTTTAAAGGGCACCTATTATGGCATTTAAAATGTTCCTAATATTGTTCTGGAGTCCCCAACAACAGTTTTTACGTGCATGCAATGACAAAAAACACTTTTGTTGTCTTATAATATGCATTTATTTTTACCTGATTTGCTCACTGACTCCCAAATGATTCGTTCAACGTTCAAAAATTATCGTTCGTCTATCGATTCATATCAGCGACTCAGAGTCGACTCTTACTTTTGAGAGACAATAACTTTGTATACGGTGAACTTTCATATTTACAACTTTGCAGGATGTTTTTGTTCACTTAGATCTATGTTACACACTACATGAAAGGTAATTTTCAAAATTCCATGATAGGTACCCTTTAAAATAATAGTAACATCCTAATGCTTCACAAGAGGTAGTAAACTGGCATCTTCTAGTTTTTCCACACTAAAATGTACAGACTTCACCAGTGACCCTCACCATTGCCTTCAGGTTTGCTCACAACCACAAGATTAAAAGTGAAAATAAATGTTTTTTCTCTATTTACTTTCCTGTTTTTTTGTCTGTTCAGCTGTCTTTGATTTTAAGTAAGAATTTGTGTATATATACGTGAGGTAAGTGAGAACGTGTCATGTGTTTTGAGTATTGTTTCTGGTCATGGCAGGTGCTTCTGGGCTCAAGAACTGTTTCAAGAAGAGGCCCAAGAATTTCTCCTTACAGCGACTGAAAGTTGGTGTCCTCTTACAGGACACAGCAGATTCCTGTGTGTTTTGTGTGTGTGTGTGTGTGTGTGTGTGTGTGGTGTGTGTGTGTTGTGTGTGTGTGGTGTGTGGTGTGTGTGTGTGTGTGTGTGTGTGTTGTAAGAGAGAGAGAGTGAGTGAGTTGCTAAATAAGCCTACACCACATTAAAGATGTCTTGCCTCTAGTTTGTTGGTTATGAATATTTGAAAATAGCAACATAATTCATAAAGAGAAAGGACAATCAATCTTCTATTTTACATAACCCTTATGTTATGTTCAGGTCATTTTTACCCGGAGAGGTAACATTTTTCCCGAAAATGTTAGTTAATATCGCATTGGACTAAAACTTTCTGACTTTGCTCACTAGACATTACTTCCCAAAATTTCCATCTTGTTACACTTAATAACAAAAAAAAGCTTATGGCCTGGTTTCACAAACAGGACTTAGATTAAGCCAGGATTAGGCTTTAGTTCAATTAGAACATTTAAGTAGATTTTATAAACACGCCTTAGAAAAAAACATTACCGGTGTGCATCTTGGTACAAAACAATGGGACTGACATATTTTAATATAATATGTCAGTGTAAGTTGCTCTCAGTTTCGATAACTCAAACATGCATCTGGGACTAGGCTTAAGCTTTGTCTGTGAAACCGGGGCATAAATCTCTTGTTATACTATAATATCACCAAATATTGGATTCAATCTTTTGGTTAACGTGTTATCTTTCACACAGAGAAAGTCACTCATATCAATGAGGCTCAGATCAGTAAATTTCTAAATTAAATTCAAAACCTGTCCTAATTAAAAGAAAACAAGTTGACATAAAGATTGAATCCAATATTGGGTGATACTATAGTAATTTCTGACCAGGAACACCACAGATGTTACAGTTTTCAAGACAGCTTAAGGGATAAGGACATTTTCCATCATGTATGTGCAGCACACAAATAAGCAGAACCACAGAGAGATACACAGTTTAGATGCCCTAGTTATGTATTCTTCTGGTCATCAGCACTGCAAATGTTGTTGGCTCATTATGATTAATCACTTGGGTTTTTCCTTATTTGTAAGTCACTTTGGTTAAAAGCATCTGAAAAGTTAATTATTGTCATGGAACTCAATGGATATGATATTCATTTGATTTTTCTCTTGTGTCTTTTTTTTTTGCATTGAAAATATTTGCATGACATTAAAATATATTTTTCGAAACCTTTAAAGCCTCCGATAGTCGCTTGCGCCCTGAAGCCAAATAAAACATGATATGGCATGAACTAATTCATAAGAAGTCATTTTCCTATGGTCTGAGCATGTTATCTTGTTGTTCTTCTGCAGTTTATAATAGAGGACATGAAGCAGCACCAGACCAATAAACACAGTAATCTTCACCGAGAGGACCAGCACATCACAGTGGAGGAGCTGTGGAAGAGCTGGAAAATATCAGAAGGTAAAAAGCGATGGACAGAGAAAACATGGGCCGGGTGGCGGATACAGCTTTGAGTGACAGAAAAAAATGCGTCCACTGGTAGAGATTTTAATTTACTGTTTATATCATTGGGCAGGGCATGTGAGGCCAAAAACATGGAATCATTTGAAAATAAGTTGTGTGTCCCAAACTAATCAAGATGAGGATTTGTTTTAATGTATTAATGTCCCAACTTTACCACATTAATATAGAATTCAGTTGATGTTAAAGTTAATCCAACTTTTACAATTCTAATAACGAAATGGATTATCCAGAAATCAGTTTCATGTCAAATTAATGTAATAAAATATTTGTTTGAATTCATAGCAAAATCTGCTCATTGTTAGTTCAGGTTAACTAATGTAGTTAAGTAATGTTAACAAACGAAACCTTATTGTAAAGTGTTACCAAAGTAACTATATACACTACTGTTCAAACTTTTGTTTTTGAAAGAAGTCTCTAATGCTCATCAGCGCTGCATTTATTTGATAATATGGTATTAGTGTGAAATATTATTATAAAAGTTTTATATTTTATTTTACAAAACAATATATCAATTCCTGTGATTGCAAGGCTGAATTTGTATTCCGAATACAAAGCATTTATAACAGAAAGAACAGCATTTATTTGAAATCGACATCTTTTGTAACATTATAAATGTCTTTACTGTCACTTTTGAGTGTGTCCTTGCTAAATAAAAGTATTCATTTCTTTTTAAAAGAAATACAATTTTCTTTTAAACTTTTGAACGTTAGTGTGTACTGTTATTGTGATATAAAATCATACAAATTTAGTCACACGCTCATATGTAGTGACTAGTATAAAATGAATTCAATTGACCCTTCGCAAAGACCCGCCCCCCCTTAGTTACTGTCGCTTTGTCCGACAAGCTACGCCGCTCTCATGTTCTCACACAGTGAGAAATACATCGAGGAGCAGAGAGGAGACTGACAACATGCTGACAGACAGGACAGACCAGGTTACTTTTCGGTTACTTTTGATATTAAACATATTAAACAAAGTCTCACCTTTCAAATTTGGTTATTTTTTAAAAGAAATTTAAAGGTCCCCTGACATGGGGTTATTTTATTATTTTATAATGTTTCCTGGGTTGCCCTTATAATGTTAGTATGTTTTTAGATCAAAAATAGTCATAATTTAGAAATAAAAGGCATTTTTCCTAGCCTGATTTTAGCCTCTGATTTGAACACTCTGTTTGAAGGGGCGTGTCTGCTGTGGGATTCAGTGTAACCGAGCACTGCTGTGATTGGCTGACATGCTTGCATATGAAATAGCTACATGTGAAAATCTCTCGAATACTTTTACTACTGTTATTATACGTTTTTACTAATACAGCTATCGAGATTAACGAATCGTGAGAAGTTTTTAAAGTATTTAGATCTATTCCCATCACATACAATGTTGCTATGATGAGCATTGAGCAAGCAGATGACAGTCTGTTGATAGCGAGACAACGCAATTTCTGCACTCTCTCTAATGCTTTCACTAATGCAAACCATTTTTAGTAAGAGCTCGTTGTGCAGTCACATGCGTCATTGATTTCATAACAAGTTGTCCAGATAAACTCGCGCTGTGTGAAAAAATGTTCTTTGATCGATTTCTGTATATAATTTGTTCACAATTTAAATAAGATTATTTCCATCCTACTAAAAGAAACGATGTGAAGTTGATATTTTAGTCACTGGCTTGACTTACTGATGCATAAACAGTATTGAACGATTTTGAGAGAAAGTTAAAGATTAACTTGCTTGGTTGCTTGGTAGCTCGATCGATTTATTTTCAGACGTTCATCGAGGCCAGCTCTGTATTGGCCCAAGTTGAGGAAACAGTCGTCGGTGAAACGTTTGGACCATACAAAACTTTGGGAAGTTGTCTCGGCGCATTTCCAGAGAAAATAAAATTAACCCATTGTTTCTTCAGAGACTCGGATGAAGGAACTAAAACATACTTTTGTGTTCATTTGTACATCCGAACACTGATCAACTGCCATGCTTCGCTCGTTTGCAAGCCATTATATCTCTCTATTCAACTTTTGTGCTTCGATCAGTCACATGCCATGATATCTCTCCAGGATAAACTAAAATCGCGCGCGCGTTCGTACTTCCTAGCTCGTTTTCTCATGGGCGGGTCAAAGTCTCTGTGCGGGGGCAAAGCAGAGAAGGGGGAGGTAAGATTCCCCCCATATGACGTCATATAGGGGAGATTCAAGATCAGCCCGTCTGAGATCTCATTTTCTTACAGGCAGAGAAAGATAGCCAAAGCTCGGTTTACACCGACTGAAATTTCTAGACACGAGGGGAACAAATACAGGCTAGGAGAACTAATATTAATGTTAAAAAACCTCAGAAAGTGAAAATTTCATGTCAGGGACCTTTAACCCCTTAGCTGTCACCCCCCCTTTTGATGATTGACATTAAAATGCACTATACAAACCTTGGTTGTAATTCAAGAATGCTTTGGAATATAGACCTAAATTTGGTCTTGTTTTAAAGAACCCAATCAGCAGATTATTACTGAAGTGAAAGCACTTAAAAAAATTAAAGTATGAAAAAGTTATGGAAGTTATAATTTACAGTAAATCAAATATACTTTATTAATATATTTTTTTTAATATAAAATTAATATTTTACTAAATATTTTTTAATATACAATTACTATAAAATGAAAGCTATATATCTAACCAAGTTGTGTTCCAAATTTAGAGTTGATATCACAAAAATTGAAGTTCCCATGAGATTTTGTTTAGGCGTTATACCAAAAATAGCCACCGGGTGCCATTGCATTCCATTGAATTTAATTGTATCCATTCTGCCATAACAAATTAATAAATTTCTATCCAAATATCACTTCTGTCAATAAATATGGAACCTTGAGACTCAGACCTTTCTGACAATATGTGTTTTGTCAAGATTAGATTTTTTTTTAGAATAAATTATGAAAGATGATGCCCAAAAGGGGAGGGGCCTAATACAAAAATAACGTTTCTATGGTAACACAACGTCCAATTTCAAAACGGTTTTCACAGGATGAATTCTGAGTTCGTAAGCTTTCAAATGATACCTAATTTATGATAACTACTAAAATATGTGATATAATAATAATAAAAAAATGATATATATACATATAATATATATTATACTTTTTAGAGGACTTTTTACTTTACTTTTTAAAATATAATTTTATCTTTTTTTATTGACAAATACTAGATTATGTTTTATCATGAACTTTTAGTATGAAACCCAAAGTTTTAATTATTAAAAGTGTGTGCGTTGACATTTTGTGTCAAAGGTCAGAAACTCCTGTTATGATGTAGATTTTTTGAGGTGCACTCTTGTCATAAATTCATCAATTACTCTTCCTACATAATTTGTAACACAAAACAGTGGCAAAATATCTATTTAGAAGTCTTAGACCTTTCCAACGATATATAATTTGTCATAATTAGATTAGGATTTAATAGAAATATAATGAAGTAAAGTTAGGTGTCCCGCTAGCGGGACGGTGACAGTTAAGGGGTTAAACAATAAATACCGTTTTGTGGCTCTTTAATGTGTCGTGACAGATTGCTAGAGCATCAGTTAAAGCTGCTCATGATCCGATCATCTCTTCCTTCTAGTTCATTTATAGCATCAAATAAACATGAATGAACATAAGAAAGAATGTTGTTTTAACCGCTGAAAGGCGTCAGTACACTCCGTTTTTCAAGTTCAAATCCTCCCATGTTAATCTAATATCTCTCCTGACTGCTTTGTCGGACAAAATGGCGGATGGCGAAGTATGATTGGTCAGATTACCTGTCAATCAAGCTCCACGCGAAGGGTCAATTGGACGGTTATGTGTTTGGTCTCAGGGTTTCCTAGTGTTGATGTCATGAGAGTGCAAATGGAGTGATGTCATTGAAGTGACTAATCTAGCATCTCTAAACAAAGATTGTGTGTTACCCTTTGAGCCTCTAATACAGAGTGATGGCATCTTACAGCATCAGGCTCTGTTGAGGCTCGGAGATGTAATCTGAGACACTGCCCTGTTGTGTAGTCTGGTTTTCAGTTTGAGTATGAAATAAGATAGTTGAGTCATTATATTAATTGGCAATGGATTTTGTTCACAACTAAGTAATTAATTGTCATTAATGGCCATCTTCCTGTACAACACCTGTGCAGGTTCACCCTGTTCTCTTGATGTCAACTACAAGTTGAGAAATCATACTGTACAGTTAGGCATTTGAGGCAATTGTTTTCATTACATATTATACTGTCAACATAACTTGAGCGAGTATGTCTAGTCAGATGGATATTGAAACAATGATATGTATTTGACTAGCGCATGTAGATTGTGTTCAAACTTTGCAGGTTTGGTTTGATTAAAATGAACGGTTGTCAACTGAACCCTGGGGCCAAATTCACGAAAATCCCCTTAAGAAAGAAGTTAAGATAATTCTTCAGATAACTTCTAAGCAGTTCTGAAGAATGCAATTCTTGAATTTGAGAAATAAAGGAAATGAATTTCCTTAGAAGTTCTCAAACATTTTCTGAAGAACATTTGAATGTTTTTCTTAAGAAGAAAAACACAGTCTCTGTGTTACTTGGTTGAAAGACAGGTATTTGCTGAAGAGTCTGTCTTTTTGCGCTGCCTGTAGATTACTTATATATCATAATAAGCATGCAGTCGTCACAACTAGCAAAAAACACTGCTACTCTTTCCATTCGGAACGAATGCAATGATTGGCTGGGCAACTGTCACTCTCTGCCATAATTGTGAGACTTCCTAGCTTCCGGCCATTACGTGCCTCTCCTCTTCCGAATTGAGCGAGTCAACGGGGTGCGCGCATGTGGGCAGCTCCTGTAGCAGCAGGGGTGGTAGCCATGGTAACGAGGGTGAGTGACAGTCGCCCAGCCAATCATTGCATTCGTCCCGAATGGAAAGAGTAGCTGTGTTTATTGCAGCCCTGAGAGGACTACAGACACTCAACTTTTATACTCTCCTTTTCAAAGTATGCTACTTGCATTTTAGATATGTATTGGTATATAAAGACAGTTTAAACAAATTTGGGAAAAAGTGCCTACCCTGCCTTTAAGAAATGTTTTTGAGAATACAAAATATTCTCATCTTCATTCTTAAGTTAGAAAATAAGAAGATATTGGCAGTTAATAAGAATTTTATTCTTCAGAATGTTTGTGAATCCGCCCCTGTTGTGCACCAAACAAGCAGACAGAGACCCACGTTTTCAGGTGGTTTCGGTCAGCTTCCAAAAAAAACTTTTGACTCGTCTGCACATTTCATAAGCTCTTTGGGAGTTCTCTGCTGTAAAAATATCACCATGTACAACGGGCACATTTACACCCAGCACACAGCATTGCTTTGGATGTTTGGTAATGTCCGGCGTACAATATAGGGTGAATCCAGGTTGATTGGGGCACTTTTTCCAAGTCAATGGTCAATCTCAATGGCAAAAAGTGCCCCACTCATTCTGAACTCACCCTACGTCATAAAAGATACTTTTTCTGTGTTAAAAATGACAGTGTTTAGGTTAAGTGAACCATGACAATAAATGTTTAATTTTCTTTTTTGATTTGGACCAAAAGAACCAAGAGAACTGAACTACATGGTGTTTTGTATATATATATATATATATATATATATATATATATATATATATATATATATATATATATATATATATATAGTCCTATGTCTTTTGCACAGTTTACTGACCAACTTAACACCCCCTGCCCTCAGACTTACACAGTAAAAGCACCTTTTGGAGTTTACGCTTGTCCATCACCAAAATTGGCACCTCTGTTACTGTTCATCACCCCTTTAATGACAACAGCACTTGATCTGCATGAACTCACACAAGTTTGTGTCAAACCTGATGTTCAGGCTGTTGTTCTCCAGCATGATTTGTGATGATCCAATGCTTCAATGGAAGAACATCTGACCATCTGTTCAAAGAGCCACAATTTAATTATTATAGTGACCTATAGAAATATTGCAGAATCTGAAATATGTCATGACTTTTTAAAGTTTAAGTTTAAAGTAGCTGTGGACGCATTTAAACCAGCTATATGATGTTATTCACTGATGTTCATACAGTAGTAGCTAAAAGCGATGTCTGAGGAGATATTTCTTTTTAATGACCCTACAAGTTTGATTAAACCATCAAAAAATCTGATAAATATGAGGGAAGAACAAAACACGTAACCTAAGTTAAGGTATTTATCTGACAAAATTATTTGGCAAAAAAGGCAAGCTAAGAGTTTTATTTTACAATGGAAAAAATACATTGAAAAACAACTCACAGGGAAAAACATACATGGACAATAGTAACAATCAGTTATTAATATTTCGTTTGTTCTCTCTTGTGTTCATAAATTCATTTTATGACAGCCTGGCCAAAAACGATTTATGAATTTATCATATTTTAATGCGTTCTCACAAATCAAGCAATTGACCCCTTGCACAACTACACAATATACTTACAAAAATCTTTATAATAATATTTGAATCAATTTTCCTATAGGGCTGACATCTCTTTTCGCTACTACAGTGTTTAGACCAATGGCCACAGATAAAACGGAATACTAAATATTGAGCTCATGAATAATTTTTATGTCAAAGGATTACAAATTTGTTTTTGAAATGTGTTAAAATATGACTTTTTAAAAAAATGTGTCTTCTCAACTCTGTCTTTGCTCTCAGTGCACAACTGGACACTGGAGGATGCTGTTCAATGGCTGAAGGAGTCGGTGGAGCTTCCTCAGTATGAAATAAACTTCAGAGATTTTAAAGTAGATGGCAACACATTACCTCGGTAAACACTCATGCACTTTTGTCATTCATTCCTGTGACTTTTATTGTTTTTATACTGAGTTATAACAACTTTTCTACTCCTAAGCCTAACACAGCCTCACAATTTTTTTTTTTCATTCATGCATTATTTAGTATGATTTTTAAGCCACACTTATTGTGTCAGAACCTAGAGTGTTGAAACTAGTAGACGTATCTTAACTTTCTCGCTGAAAGAGTAACACTTTACAATAAAGCTTCAGTTGTTAGCATTAGTTAATTACATTGATGAACTAATACAGAACAGTACTTCTGCAGGATTTACTTATCTTAGTTAATGTTAATCTCAACATTTACTAAAACAAAGGTTAACCTGTTAACATTAGATAATGCACTGTGAACTATCATGAAAATGAACATTTTTATTAACTAACATTAAAGGGTAATACTAAATGTTGTAAAAATATATTGCTCATTTTTCATGCTAGTTAATGCATTTATTTTTTAATATGAATTTTTATTTATTATTCAATGCTGATACACCAATAAAAACATCATCAAATGTGAGATTAACAGCAGCGCTTCCCTCTAGTGGTGATGACTTGTCAGTGCACAGACAGTGAAGACCTGCATACGTTGTGGGGGGCAAAGAAAGGTTTATGGTGTTGAGTTTCCCCTCACGGCCGCTTCTCCATGACTCATGAAATGATGTCACAGCATCAGATCACCTTTCACCTGCAGCTATGCCCAGTATGAGTGTGGCAGCACATGTGATCTTCAGTCATAAGTGCTCGCTTCTTAAAATTAGACCTTTGAGCTTGAACTTGCCATTCATGCACACACATACAGTCACATACCCCCCCCCAACACACACACATTATTGGATAGTTTTGCAACATAAAGGTTGGGATAAAGGATTTGCTTGATTTGTATTACGAGATTTATTGCGTAACACTTTATTTTGATGTTCCCCTTTAGACATTCTGTTGACTGTAAGTAATTTTACACCTACATGTCAACTAACTCTCATTAGATCATTATGGACTGTCTGCTTAAAATCTGCTAACACATTATTGTAAATGGTCCTAAAACAGACATTCTACTGACTAAGTAACTTTGGAACCCGAACCCCTTATTCTACTAACCCCTTCTCCTAAACTTCCACTCATATTTATCTACTGTAATACTCTAATGAGTGTTAGTTGATATGTTGGAGCAACATTACTTATAGTTGTCTAAAGGGGACCATCAAAATTAAGTGTAATTTATTGGATGTACTTATATTGATTTGCTCTAAACATTTCAAAGTAACTGTTGTTTGAGGGATCACAATCTATGAATCTTGTCAGTAGAAACAGGCTGATTTTTTTGTGATATTGACTCACATTCTTACTCCTGACCTGCATTGTCTGTCCTTTCTTTTACAGATTAGCTGCCAATGAACCGTCGTTTATGTCTATGCAGCTAAAGATATTAGACCAACGACATAAACAGAAATTAAATCTAAAAGCATTGGACGCAGTGCTTTTTGGACCTCCACTACGTAAGTGCATTACGACATATTTAATTGTTTTTTTAAAAGGATACTTCAGCCCAAAATTGATGTTGTTCCAAAACCATATGGCTTTGCTTCCTTGGAAAACAAATAATGTACTAGTCATTTTTTCAATGCAGTTAAAATGTATGTAGTTCATATGACTACAGTATACTGTCAAATATTTTTTTAGGTACAATTAACATTGTAAGGTCATTTCAACTTAAATTACATTAAACTGACTTTAAAAAAAATATTTTAACAAAAGTTGCACTTTTATATTGCAAAAAACTATTTAAAATAAATACTATTTCAAAAGTTCTTTTGAACTTTATATCCATTAAAACAAATCCTTAAAAAATGTATCATGGTTTCCAAAAAATATGAAGCTGCACAATAATACACAAAGATAACAAGGAATGTTTCTTCAGCACTAAATAAGAATTTAGTTTCGTTTAATTTAGTAAATAAGAATTGATTTCTGAAGGATCATGACACTGACGACTAGAATAATGACTGTTGAAAAGGAATTTTTGCCATCACAAGAATACATTTCTTTTAAAAATATATAAAATTTAAAACATTTATTTTCAATTGTAATCATAACTAACAATTGAAAAAAAACCATTTTTCATGAGCTGAACTCTTTAGATTTTTTCTATGTACACAAAAGGCCTATTTCTCTCAAATATTGTTCACAAATCTGTCTAAATCTGTGTTAGGCCCCATTTACACTGCATGGTTCAAGTGACCCAAATCCGATTTTTTCCTCTCATGTGGCACAGATCGGATATGACCCATGAACATGTAAGCAGCAAAAAAAACGCATGGATTCAGATTTTCTCAGATCGGATTCAGGCCTCACTCATATGTGATAATAAATCGGATATGAATTGGATACGTGCATTTGCGTGTGCCATGTAAGCAGACAAATCGGATATTCCCCAGTAAATGCGAGTTGTACGTCATGAAAAAAGTGACGTCAACTCAGGTGGACACCACCAACTGAGATCACATGACTTATAATAGGCGCGAAGGAGGATGAAGGATGGACACAGTGCACACAATGCGGAGGTTTCATGTCTTTTGAGTGTTTGGGGCACAGAGACATGATGTTTTATTAACAAAGTTCGGGAGGAGCACGTTCAGATAATTAACGCGGGTGGAGAGCACTCAGCAATCAATGATTAAAACATGTATATATATATATAGACTCAGCAGTCTCACCTCATTTCATTGACAGTTTAGCAGCGTCCCTCCACCACCCCTTCTCCACTCCTCTAGTCCTAAACCACTTTACATACAGGGGGGGTACTCTGGTTCGGGCCAAATTCCGAGCTCGGAGCCCTCCCCCCGGACAGCACGCCAAATACGCATTAATCTTTACTCCCTTTAATTGTATGTAAGTGTGAACTCGTGAAAGTGCAGGCAAAAATTCAGGGTTGTTACAGAAATAAATCTGTGTTTGAAGACATTTCACGAGATATGGGGAGGCACGGTTTTAAGCGCTCGTGGCTACAGTGCCAACGTAAGATAAAAAGCTTTAATGACTTTTCAAAATATTGTGGAAAGCAAAACACTGGGTAATTTTATTCTCATCTGCATCCATTGTATTTCGTGCTGTTTTACTTCCTTTTCCGGGTCAGAACGTCTACATTTGGTAGTTTCAGCAGTGTATAGTGTAAATGCAAAAATCGGATACGGGTCACTTTTAAAAGATGATGTAAGCGGGTCGTCAAAAAAAATCGGATATAGTCAGAAAATCGGATTTGGGCATCAAGACCTGCAGTGTAAATGCAGCCTTAGTGAGCACTTCTCCTTTGCAGAGATAATCCATCCACCTCACAGGTGTGGGATATCAAGATGCTGATTAGACAGCATGATTATTGCACAGGTGTGCCTTAGGCTGGCCACATTAAAAGGCCACTCTAAAATGTGCAGTTTTATCACACAGCACAATGCCACAGATGTCGCAAGTTTTGAGGGAGCGTGCAATTGGCATGCTGACTACAGGAATGTCCACCAGAGCTGTTGCCCGTGAATTGAATGTTCATTTCTCTACCATAAGCGTCTCCAAAGGCGTTTCAGAGAATTTGGCAGTACATCCAACCAGCCTCACAACCGCAGACCACATGTAACCACACTAGACCAGGACCTCCACATCCAGCATATTCACCTCCAAGATCGTCTGAAACCAGGCACCCGGACAGCTGCTGCAACAATCAGTTTGCATAACCAAATAATTTCTTCAGAAACAATCTCAGAAACCGTCTCTGCATGCTCGTCATCCTCATCTGGGTCTCGACCTGACTGCAGTTCGTCGTAACCGACTTGAGTGGGCAAATGCTCACATTCGATGGCGTCTGGCACTTTAAAGAGGTGTTCTCTTCACGGAGGAATCACGTTTTTCACTGTACAGGGCAGATGGCAGACAGCGTGTATGGAGTCGTGTGGGTAAGCGGTTTACTGATGTCAGCGTTGTGGATCGAGTGGCCCATGGTGGCGGTGGGGTTATGGTATGGGCAGGCATATGTTATGGACAATGAACACAGGTGCATTTTATTGATGGCACTTTGAATGCACAGAGAATGCACTCACCGGACATGTCACCTATTGAGCATGTTTGGGATGCTCTGTATCGGCATATACAACAGCATGTTCCAGGTCCTGCCAATATCCAGCGTGCAATTGGCATGCTGACTGCAGGAATGTCCACCAGAGCTGTTGCCCGTGAATTGAATGTTCATGCCGTAAGCCAGCCTCACAACCACAGACCACGTGTAACCACACTAGACCAGGACCTCCACATCCAGCATCTTCACCTCCAAGATCGTCTGAAACCAGGCACCCGGACAGCTTCGCACAGCCATTGAAGAGGAGTGGTACCTCATTCCACAGGCCACAATCAACAACCTGATCAACTCTATGCGAAGGAGATGTGTTACACTGCGTGAGGCAAATGGTGGTCACACCAGATACTGACTGGTTTTCAGACCCCCCCGGATCCCCCCCCCAATACAGTAAAACTGCTAATTTTAGTGTGGCCTTTTATTGTGGCCAGCCTAAGGCACACCTGTGCAATTATCATGCTGTCTAATCAGCATCTTGATATCCCTTTAACAGCTCACTCAAGTAATGTAAAGTTTGGTTAGTGTCTTATACAAAATGATTGTATTGAAGTATTTGTTTAAATACTTTCTTTTCCTCTCTGTTCCTTCTGTTCTAGGTCCACACCATCACTGGCTGAAGGACTTTATTTTGATGATTTCAATCATCATTGGTGTTGGGGGCTGCTGGTTTGCATACATACAGAACAAATCGTCTAAAGTTCACATCTCCCAGATGATGAAAGATTTGGAGAGTCTACAGCATGCTGAACTGAGCCTGACAGAGCTACAGAGCCGGTGAGCAAAAACAGACAGTGAAAGAGAGACTGTGCCTGTCTGAATAAAACCATGGGATATTCTGCCTTATTCTTTCATCTGTATAACATCATTTTTCATTTCTTGTTATGAGAAGGCTCATTAAGCTCTTTTATTCCTCTATTCCTCAAGGGAATAGTTCATCCTAAAAAGGAAATACTGTCATCAATTTACTCACCCTCATGTCATTCCAGATCCACATGAGTTTCTTCTGTAGAAAACAAAAGGAGAGACTATAATATTATGGCGAAAAGCACACACACACTCACACACACACATGACGCACGCACCACACAGTAATCTGTTATCAGAGGTGTGAAAGTAAAGTTCATATTGCAGAAATGTACAGTTCTAAGATAATACAGATTATGCAGTTAGCTGACGTAATGTATTAATTTAAGTAGAAACAATGAAAATGATTACAATATATGGGAAATTTGTCAGTTTTCTATGTTGATTCAGAGTTGGCATCAGCTGAAGTCCTCGCAAGGATGGATGTCATCTCTCCACAGGTGTTGGGTCATCTGAAATTTTCATAAGAGGCTGGATCCAAACTGGTGTAATCTCTAGTTAGAAACAGAAGAGCAAATGAAGAATAATTAGTGTAGTTGCTGTTCGTAACATTTCAAGCAAAAAAAGCATTTGATCATAATATAACTGGAGTGCAAGCTTATTGAAACCATTATGTGAATGCTCAGCTAAAGATGTGTCTTTAATCTAGATTTAAACTGGGAAATTGTGTCTCAGCCCCGAACATGATCAGGGAAGGCTAATCAAGAGTTTAGAAGCCAAATGTGAAAACTTTCTCCCTCCTTTAGTGGACTTTGCTATCCTAGGCATCACCAAAAGTCCAGAGTATTGTGACTCTTTAAAGAGCATGATTGATTATAGTATGATGAACGATTGGTTAAATTCACAGGTGCTGAACCATTTAGTGCCTTATAAGTGAGTAGCAATATTTTGTAATTGATATGGAACTTAAAGCAACACCATGGAACTTTTTCTCTTCGGTCGCCCTACTGGTTGGAAACGAAATTGTCCATTACTGGTGTCGTAAATAATTAAGCCTATTAATGCTTTAAAGCAACACTATGTAACATTGTTTAAATAATTGTTTAAATTACTTAAAATAATGTTTCCAAAATCTTATCAGTGGTTCATCAAGTCGTAACAGGGTGAAAGGCACTTCTGCCATAGCCTGACGGGGTCTGTATCACTTTTACTGGCACTATGTAACTTCAGGGTTCGGGTAGGAACCCGACCACAAAAAGAACTACAAAATTTGACTGCTTTACGTCAAGCGCTACAATAGTCATTATTTCATTTTTCTTCATTTCTAATGTGGCAATACATCATCCGTTCATGAAATCATGTAACATACTCTACCTTGTCTGTGGACATCGTTCATTCTAAAGCCGGTGCTGGATAAACAGCGAGCGTGCGTGCGACGGTAGGCAATTATTTACGTCAGCAGCAATGGACAATTTCGTTTCCAACCAGTAGGGCGACCGAAGAGGAAAAGTTACTTGGTGTTACTTTAACAGGTAATCAGTGTAGAGATGATGGAATTTGGGTTATATGATCATATTTTTTTGACCTGGTGAGAACTCTAGCAACTGCATTTTGGACTAACTGGATCTTGTTTATTGAGGATGCAGGACAACCACATGCATCAGATACCCTACAGATAACATTTCATATTCTAAGAGCTTCCGTGTACAGATATTTGGTCCAATAAGTAATATTTCTGTCTTATCTGGTCATCCAGTATTTTATATTTTGAACACATTCAACTTAGTATCATCAGCATAGCAATGGAAACTCCAAGTTTTCATAATAATATTACCAAGGGGCTGCATGTATAATTAAAATAGCAGAGGGCCTAAAACAGGTCCTTGCGGCACTCCATACTATACTGGCGTTAACTTAGATAATTCCCTGTTTATATAAAATGGTAAAGGTCAGACAGGTAGGATCTAAACAACCTTAATGCCTGTCCCTGAATACCAGTGTAATTTTGTAATCGACCTAAGATACTACATATGGAGTCTAGATGAAATATGTCAGATTTGATGTCACACTGTCAATGGTGTTAGGATTACATTCATATTGTTATAAGACACCTATAACTTACACAAAGCTGTCATATGACTTGGAATATAGTACACAAGTCATGTAAACTCTATTAATGATACTATTATGACACTTTAAAGCTTATATCCACATAGACTTCCATTATATGGAAAAGAGTGGATAGGATACTGTTTCTTTTATTTTCCACAGAATAAATAAATCAAAGGTTTGGGACAAAATGAGAGTGAATAAATTATGACAGAATATAATAATTATCCTTAATAATATATTTAAATTCACACACCAGATTTCAGATGTTAAATTACTCTGTGGTTTCATCAGGTTGGAAAAGGCTCAGGAGGAGAACCGGACAGTGGCGGTGGAGAAGCAGAACCTGGAGCAGAAGATGCGTGATGAGATCAACGGAGCAAAGAGAGAAGCTAGCAGACTGCGAGAGCTGCGAGAGGGGGCTGAATGTGAACTCAGCAGACTCAAGTACGCAGAGGAGGAACTAGTGCAGGTAGGAACCAATATAAATCACACAAGGTCTTTCATAGATGTGAGTTGGTCTTGTGATAAGCCAGACTTTATTCATATTGTAGTTTATTCTGGCTAAGAACTTCCCACCTACACAGTAAAAAGCCTGACTGACATGTAAAACACAGTTAAAATGAATGCTACCACAATAACTAACCAATAATAGACCATGTGTGTCAGAATTTATGTCTGTCTAAAAGTAATACAGTACATATGAGCTATGGATACAGTAATGATAAATATATTTTTCAAGCTATTAATATGCCTTGTAAAATTTAACTTGAGGATTAATATAATAAAATGTAATGAATTGCTATGCATCCAAAATGAATTAATTTCCTGCAGTTTACCATTCCTTGTCTATTGCCTTACAACAGCCCTCTTCTTTAAATACACCACTAGATCATTCCACAATACAAGTAATATATTACAAATTCCACTTGTACTATATTTGAGTGTTTGTTGGGTATTTCCAGGTGCGAATGGCGCTGAAGAGAGCAGAGAAGGAGATGCAGTCAGATTGGTCGGTGCCTGAAGCCCTGCAGATGTGGCTACAGCTCACACATGAGGTGGAAGTGCAGTACTACAACATTAAAAAACAGAATGCTGAGCAGCAGCTCATGGTCGCAAAGGACGAGGTGAGTGATTATGTTGTCACTTCCTGTTAGAACAGGAAATGTTTGTTTTAAGTTTCTGACCAAACAATTATAGGTTCTTTGAGTTTATAAAAGATTTACGTTGTACTTCAACTTTTATACATTACAAGTGAAGTTTACTTTTCAGTTTTCAGCAACTACCTAAACAAATATCTTTCTCTCTCAGCGACTAACAAAAACGAAGCTGAAACTTCTCCCCTTTAATTTAGATTTCTAATGATGTGGTTAAATTACCTTTTAATTACATGGATTGTTTTTCTGTTTGCTATTTGCTTCTGGAATGAGTCATCAGCAGTTAAACTAAAGCAATTAGCAGAGAAGAGCTTGAGTTCAGTACAACCAACCACTGGTGCATTTCCATGCAGTATCTTTGGATTTTCATCACTTGTTGTGTGTTTCTATGTTCATGTTGTGTGCATTTCAGGCAGAAAAGATCAAGAAGAAGAGGAACTCTGTGTTTGGTACCCTCCATGTTGCACACAGCTCATCGCTAGATGAAGTAGACCACAAAATACTTGAGGCTAAGTAAGCACACTTAATAGACATGCAGTCACTTTACCAACCACCCACACAAAAAGCTAATGGTTTCTCACATTACATGAAAGCTTATCAGTGTTTTTTGCTTTTTAGAAAATCTCTATCAGAGGTCACAGCGTGTTTGCGGGAACGTCTCCATCGCTGGCACCAAATAGAGAAATTATGTTGCTTTCCATTAGTTAATAACTCTGGGCTGCCCAGCCTCACCGCCTCCCTGTACGCTGACCACAGTTGGGTGGTCATGCCGCGGATGTCGGTGCCACCGTACCCAATCGCTGGCGGGGTGGACGATCTTGACGAGGACACACCACCAATCATTCCACAGTTCACCTGTAAGTTTCTCTCTTCATGATCAAGATTGTGAGAAATGTTGCGAAAATGTGACTTTACACACACACACACACACACACACACACACACACACACACACACACACACACACACACACACACACACACACACACACACACACACACACACACACACACACACACACACACACACACACACACACACACACACACACACACACACACACACACACACACACACACACACACACTTACACACACACTTAACACTTTTGAGCCTGTTCAAAGATGATAACCAGCACATGGTTACCTAGCACAGTTATGAACAGTTGTACACACATACAAACTTTGTACACACATAAAAACACCCAAAAAATGTGCTTAATTGCAGAAAAAAAGGTGTTTGGTAGTGATGTTCCTTTAAGTTACACACAGATTTTCAGACTTTTGAACACATTTCCCTCAAAATGATGTTACCTATCTACAATGAGAGAGAGGGACAAAGGAATATTTCCTGATCAAAAATGTAGGGCTGTGGTTAAAATCAGTCTCAGCCAATGGACTAAAACACACACTGATGCGGGACACATTTTTTTATTACATAAAGTTTTATGATTTAAAAATGAAATATAAAATAAATGTTCTTTTTTAACTTCACTTTTTAAAATATATTTTTTAAAAACAACAACAACAACATTTTAGGAACGTGTATGAATATAAACCTTAGTTATTTAAATATTATTGTGTATTCAATAGATAATAGAAGGATCTTAGTAAATATCTACAATTTGAATACTTAAATGCTTTTTAAATGTGTTTTTTGGTTGTGAGACAGCAGTTTGCACTAATTCTGTAGAATGGCCCATATACACCCTATTGAATTCTATGGTTTTATATCAGGACATCATCTGGTCCTTGGCAGGTCTTAAAATTAGGTAAATACAACCTCAGATGAGCAACAACACATAACATATTACACCATGTAATTATTTATTTTTAAAAAACTAGGCCAAAATGGAAAAGCCATGGGTGACAAACTAAGTATATCCCCTTACTGCTTCCATAGGAATTAAGAAGGTAAGTAACAGTCAGGCACTGCTAATCAAATGTCTTTGATTAACTGATCATCAGCAAGTGTGATCACCTCTATTAAAGCAGAAGTTTTGACAGTTTGCTGGTCTGGAGCCTTTAGGGGTGTGTTAACACAATGCCAAGGAGGAAAGACATCAGCGATGATCTTAGAGAAGCAATTGTTGCTGCCATCAATCTGAGAAGGGTTATACGGCCAATTCCAAACCATTTTAAAGTCCATCATTCTACAGTGAGAAAGATTATTCACAAGTGGAAAACGTTTAAGTTGCCAAGACAGTTGCCAATCTTTCA
Organism: Chrosomus eos; assembly: GCA_036326025.1. NCBI lineage: Eukaryota > Metazoa > Chordata > Actinopteri > Cypriniformes > Leuciscidae > Chrosomus > Chrosomus eos. Next base: position 40,958,272 of record CM070818.1, on the reverse strand, counting down.
AGGACAAGGAATTTACATCCCAGCAAATTTACCCCAAGGTCAGACTGTGCAATGCTCAGAGAAATCGCAAAACACCCAAGAAATACAATTCAGACTCAGGGCTGTCAACTTTTGAGTTTAGCTTGAAGTGAGAATTATGGAAAAATTTTTTGCATCACAATAAGTGTATTGTGATTGTCAAAACATTTTAGTAACTAAACAGAATTTTATTAGGTTTAGTGACAACATGTTACAATGTTAACATGGTACAATTTCTGGTAAGCTAAGTTTTTTTTATTATTGCTTGACACAAATTTCATGATTTCAATTCAATTCTTGTGATTTTATTCAATATTGACTCATTTGGATAAATATTAGGTACACAAGATAGGTGTTAAAGCAACACTATGTAACATTTTTTACCTTAAAATAATGTTTCCAAAATCTTATCAGTGGTTCATCAAGTCGTAACAGGGTGAAAGGCTCGTCTGCCATAGCCTGACGGGGTCTGTATCGCTTTTACTGGCACTATGTAACTTCGGGGTTCGGGTAGGAACCCGACCACAAAAAGAACTACAAAATTTGACTGCTTTACGTCAAGCGCTACAATAGTCATCATTTCGTTTTTCTTCGTTTCTGATGTCGCAATACATCATCCTTTCATGAAATCATGTAACATACTCTACCTTGTCTGTGGACTCTTTCATTCTAAAGCCGGTGCTGGATAAACAGTGAGCGTGCGTGCGACGGTAGACTAAATTATTTATGACAGCAGTAATGGACAATTTAGTTTTCAACCAGTAGGGCGACCGAAGAGGAAAAGTTCCATGGTGTTGCTTTAATTTTTCTTAAAAAAAAAAAAAATCTCACCTAATGCTGTAAACATACATAGAGCCCTATCTGCTGGTAGTATTATTTAAGGTTAAAAATAACTCAAATTAAATATAATGCATTTTTTATTATAATTACAATTTTATTTAATGATATAAGTAAAAATATAATAAATATGTAATACAGTACACATATTTAACAAAATACTCTCTATAGCTCTTTTTTCTAGACAATGGGCTCCTTGCACATAGCAACTGACGTCATATCCGCAACGGGTAAATACGGCTCGCTCTCTTCCTGTTTGAAGGCGTACATACACAACGTAGACATTTTCCGCCTAATACTAGAAAACAGTACAGCATTATAACACGCATATTCTGTCAGCCCGGGATTGTTTATTAGCCTAATGTAAACTAGCAAACTAACGTAAGCCATAAAGTTTGAGATATATAGACTTACCTTCATATCCGTGGATATATGAAGAGGCATACATTTTAAAGCCATTCTCTCTAATTTGCTGGTAGGTGATTTGGAGGACGACATACAAAGGCGATATACGTCCGTTATTGTAAGTTTCGCCAACTCTTGTAAACATCTCATCTCATAGTGTAGAATAGCGCCGGAAAAGACGAGGCCGCATTTCCGGTAAGGAAGTAGTTATGTGCAAGGAGCCCACTAGCGTGCTATTATATATATATATATATACACACTCACCGGCCACTTTATTAGGTACCCCATGCTAGTAACGGGTTGGACCCCCCTTTGCCTTCAGAACTGCCTCAATTCTTCGTGGCATAGATTCAACAAGGTGCTGGAAGCATTCCTCAGGGAGTTTGGTCCATATTGACATGATGGCATCACACAGTTGCCGCAGATTTGTCGGCTGCACATCCATGATGCGAATCTCCCATTCCACCACATCCCAAAGATGCTCTATTGGATTGAGATCTGGTGACTGTGGAGGCCATTTGAGTACAGCGAACTCATTGTCATGTTCAAGAAACCAGTCTGAGATGATTCCAGCTTTATGACATGGTGCATTATCCTGCTGAAAGTAGCCATCAGAAGTTGGGTACATTGTGGTCATAAAGGGATGGACATGGTCAGCAACAATACTCAGGTAGGCTGTGGCGTTGCAACGATGCTCAATTGGTACCAAGGGGCCCAAAGAGTGCCAAGAAAATATTCCCCACACCATGACACCACCACCACCAGCCTGAACCGTTGATACAAGGCAGGATGGATCCATGCTTTCATGTTGTAGACGCCAAATTCTGACCCTACCATCCGAATGTCGCAGCAGAAATCGAGACTCATCAGACCAGGCAACGTTTTTCCAATCTTCTATTGTCCAATTTCGAAGAGCTTGTGCAAATTGTAGCCTCAGTGTCCTGTTCTTAGCTGAAAGGAGTGGCACCTGGTGTGGTCTTCTGCTGCTGTAGCCCATCTGCCTCAAAGTTCGACGTACTGTGCGTTCAGAGATGCTCTTCTGCCCACCTTGGTTGTAACGGGTGGATATTTGAGTCACTGTTGCCCTTCTATCAGCTCGAACCAGTCTGGCCATTCTCCTCTGACCTCTGGCATCAACAAGGCATTTCCGCCCACAGAACTGCCGCTCACTGGATGTTTTTTCTTTTTCGGACCATTCTCTGTAAACCCTAGAGATGGTTGTGCGTGAAAATCCCAGTAGATTAGCAGTTTCTGAAATACTCAGACCAGCCCTTCTGGCACCAACAATCATGCCACGTTCAAAGTCACTCAAATCACCTTTCTTCCCCATACTGATGCTCGGTTTGAACTGCAGGAGATTGTCTTGACCATGTCTACATGCCTAAATGCATTGAGTTGCCGCCATGTGATTGGCTGCTTAGAAATTAAGTGTTAAGGAGCAGTTGGACAGGTGTACCTAATAAAGTGGCCGGTGATTGTATATAATGGTCATTAAATGACTTTCCTGAGGTAAATGTTATGTGACATAATTGTTCTCCAGCTGTTTTATTGACCTCTTTCCGCTGTAGAAAACACTGATTGATCGATATTATGTATAATGAATATACATTTCGGTAAGTTATTGTCATGAATTGCGTGGAAGCAAAGGCGGTAGTCGGATCTAGATGCAGCAGTAGACTTTAATAATACAGACGGTAACTCAGAACAGGCAAGACAAGACAAGACACTCGTGGTACGTAGATACAAACATTCAATAACTGACCACGAACAAAAGAGCAGACAGGATTTAAATACACAGGGAATCAGGGAACAAGACACAGCTGGGGCAAATCAGAAACAAGAGCGGAACCATACAAACTAACTGGACACACCTGAACCAAGGGACCTAATGATAGACATGACAGAATACAATTAACAAGGCAGAAAACCAAGGTACAAACTGAATGAAAAAACCAAAGACAGTGAACCACAAACCAGAAACATGACATAATAAACAAGACTGTAACAGTTATACTGTTATCTTTCAACATTGTTCATTTGTGATTATTTATCTACTATTTGCTAGTAGAGATGATCGGTTCATGTGTCGCTTGAACTGAGGCGCCAGGGATCTGAGAGAATTGACAGAATCTGAGAGCTGTTTTTTTTTAAATATCATAAATAACATGCTCTGTCTTGTCTGTTGGTCTCCGTGTCCTCTTTGCTTCGTGATTTTTCTGTGCGTGAGAAAATGGATGTGTGGCGTGAGAGCGTGTGAAATGTGTCAATTGCTTGAGTCTCACGCTGAGTGCGGTAACATGGTAAATGTTAAAGGTCATGGCAGGACAATTAGAAAAAGAAAAAGTATGGCATGTTCGGAAGGTTTGCCAGGAGAAAGCCTCTTTTCTCTAAAAAGAGCTTGGTTGCACCGCTTAGGTTTGCAAAGTTACATCTGTACTAATTTCTACTCAATTCACCAATGACTTGGTGATTTTTTTAGCACTTATCACTTAAGGTGTGGTTATGAGCGTATCAGATGACCCCTCCCCCTTTTCAATACGGGGCACCTGTTAAGGGTGGGGTATGTGATTTACAAAACAGCCGGCAGATTTTGAAAATACACAACTCATAAGATCCAACCTTCTTTTCTCCAACGCTGGCCCTGTCTCCACCCATTCGAAAAACATGGACGCGCAATCAAGCACGAGCGAAAACTCAGATGCTCTCTCTCTCTCTCTCTCTCTCTCTCTCTCTCTCTCTCTCTCTCCTCTCTCTCTCTCTCTCTCTCTCTCTCTGTACCGGGGCGACTTGCACTTCCTGTGACTGGGTCACGAGCTTTGAGTATGCGCACGAACGGGACACGCGCGTGTGGGGGAGGGGGGCATGGTACAACCGTTTGAGTGACGCATTTTCTGTCCAATGATTCTAGACGGTCTTGAAAATGATTGGCTGGAGTTTTTTGAATCCTGCCCGTTCCACAGATGATTAAATTGCTTAATTTTCATTTCAGTGCTTCTAATTTACAGCCAGTAAGTGGTTTAGGAATAGGATTTCAAGTGATTTTGAAAAAATGGTCAAAAAAGAAAATCACATACCCCACCTTTAAAAATACTATTTAACAATTTAAGAACACTCCTAATTCCCAAAAGAGCTGTTAAATTATTTAGAATTAATGTAAATTAGAGAGAGTTGGTCAGATGATTTATCTGACTAATAACTAATACTAATAACCAAAAAGAAAAGTACTGAAGTTTATATTTACAATGGTGATCAGTCTTCCGTCTTCCAAACCTTAGGAATGAGTTCGGTGGTTAGAGTGAACCTGTAGACCAATGAGAAGTCCTCTCAATGGACTACGTGTCCTGTAAGACGTGTCTGGCAGTGTTGTCTTAGCATCTTATCTGATGTTGCTGAAGATTTGTTTATGTTCATTTGTTTATGTTCACCAAGGATCCAATCACAGTGTGGCACATCTTTTCCACACTGGCAGTTAGACAAGGGCCTTGCCATAAACTTGTCTCTGGAATTCCATCTTAACTGATGTTCATCACACATCTGAGCAAACCACATGACTTCTGGAACAATGTCCTTTGGACAGACGAGACCAAAGTGGAGATGTCTGGCTCATAATGCACAGTGCCAGTGTATATCCGTGCGCCAGCATATCAGCACATAGACCTCATACCAACTGTTCGTCACGCTGATTGAGGGTTGATGATTTTTGGCTTGTTTTGCAGCAACAGGACCTGGGCACCTTACATTCATTGAGTCGATCATGAACTGCTCTGTATGCCAAAGTATTCGAGAGTAAAATGTGAGGCCATCTGTCCATCAGCTAAAGCTTGGTCAAAATTGGGTCGAGGAACAAAACAATGATCCTAAGCACACCAGCAAATCTACAACAAAATAGCTGAAAAAGAAAATATTTAAGGTGTTGGTGGCCCAGTCAAAGTCCAGACCATCAACCCGACTGAAATGTTGTGGCGGGACCTCAATGAACTGAAGCAATGTTGTAATGAAGAGCGGTCCTAAATTCCTCCACATTAATGCCAGAGACTGATACTGTCATACAGAAAACGATTTCTTCAACTTATTGCTGCTAAAAGTGCCTCTACAAGCAAGTGAATCATAGGCTGTACTTAGTTTGTCACCCATGGATTTTCCATTTTGGCTTTATTTTTGTTAAATAAATAATGACCCGGTATAATGTCACCTTTACCTCATTTTAAGACCTGTTAACGTCCAGATGATTTTTATTATGTTCTGATACGTTGAACTATACAATTCTAAAGGGTGTTCTTTATTTTTCACATGACTTTATATTTCTTTATTTATTTTTTGTGAAACTGTGGTACAGTTTTTTTCAGGATTTGTGGGTGAATAGAAAGTTAAAAAGAACAGCAAAAATTAGTACAGCTTTTGCAGTGTTAACCCTGCATTGCAGTGCTAAACTTGTACAGTGTGAAACGATGTGGTGTTAGCATGTTAAAGCTAGTCGCTTAGCAACAGCAAACCAATCGCTTTCATATTTGCTTGCTTTGTACAGACACAGTGTTAGTCTGTCAGATTCTAGTGTGTTTGAAATGTTCTTTTATTATTTCTGCATTGGACTTTTCATTGGACAGTTCTTGTTCATTCATAATGTACATTCTTTGTTACGATAAGTATACCATGAGAGACTGCTAATGATCTATCTGTCCTCACAGCTGCTTTGATTCGACCTCCTCTGACCCGCAACAGCAGTGTTTGTCGTTCTCGCAGAAGTCTTTTGTCTCAGCCTTCGTCCCTCTCTGCTGACCCTGACCTGTTGTCTATGGCTTCTGCCCCCCTGGCCTACAGACCCGACGGAGACGATGATCACATCTTCTTCACTGTAGAAAGGAAGGGGTATGACATCTACAGCTTTTTTTTATTTATAATGCTTTATTTAAAAAAATTCTGTTTGCTAATTTGCTTTAAAAAAATCACATGTATTATATATGTGTGTAATGTCTGTTATTGTACACTACCTGTTAATTGTTTTTAATAATTATGGTTTTTTTAATGTTTTTTAAAGTCTCATATGCTCACCAATACAGTATTATTTAATAAAAAATACAGTAAACTGTAATATTGTGAAATAGTGTTTCAGTGTAAAATAACTGTTTTCTAACAGTTTTCTAGAAAAGTTATTTATTCTTGTGATGGCAAAGCTGAATTTTCAGCAGCTATTTTTCACACGATCCTTCAGAAATCATTCTAATATGCCGAGTTGTTAATCAATTATTATTGGTGCTCAATTATTAATAATGGTTCTTGTTATTATGAACGTTAAGTTTTTGCTACACAAATAATACAGTTTTTACTATATTTTTGATCAAATAAATGGTGAGCATAAGAGACTTCTTTCAAAAACTTAAAACAAATTAATTATTCCAAACTTTTGACGGATGTATCTTTTTTTAGATTATTATGATGCATTTTGTGTTCTTTTTTTATGTTTTTGTTACACAGGGACCCTCAGGACACATGCTCAGATTCAGACTCTCTCAGTTCCTCTTTGGGCAGGAAGCAGTTCTCTGGTCAAAATACATACGTCACAGGCACGGATACCCCACCACGTAAAATCTCTCGTGAGGAACTTCTTCTCCTGGCGCAAGAGGCACAGGCTGCGGCCATGGAGACCTTACCTCCTTCCACATCCTCCCCTTCATCTCCTCTTGACTCCTCCTCAGGTCACAAGGGCTCTCCTGACCTTACCCACTATTCCGTCCTCCCAGAATCTCAAAGTTTAACCTTTCAACCTAGAACCAAAGCTGTGGCCTATAATGGCACTCTGGAAAAGTCATACAGCATGGGGCAGCTGCCCGCTGGTGGGACGCCTCCAGAGGGACATTACCCCTCGATTAGCTCACTCGACATAGAAAGCAAAGCTATCAAGGAGCCCAAGCAACTCCATACCACCTCCTCCCAGGACTCTTGCGATAACGGAGAGAAAAAACGCTCCAAGATCAAGAGCTTGTTCAAGAAAAGCAAAAAGCTGTGAAGAACAGTAGAGAAGAGGATGAAATGGAGAGAAAAAGAAGCCTTAAAACAAAATAAATGAGGGTGATGCTGTCAACCAGAAGCCAAAACATTTTTCAGTTTCTCTGTCCTTTTTATTTTGATTTAAATGGAATGTAGCTCCATCTGGTTACAGTCCTGGGTTGGAAGCCTTTTTTATGGTGATTTCTTTTTTTAGCCTCACATGTATGCCTTTGAAGGCCAGAACATGTCATAGCAATTTGTAGAACATGGCCTCTTCACTGTCTTCTGTTAAGGTTTTGTTTTCTATAAAGTGCACCCAAATTATGTCACTAGGAAGGGGTCAGGAAGTATACCAAAAACAAGAGGGGGAGGGGATGTTGGACGATCAATATTGTACAAATCTCCTTGAAATTTGTCCTAAATGTATTGTGATCCATAGGTGAAAATTCTGTCATTATTTTCTTTCCATCATGCCCTTCCCAACCTGTATGCTTTTTTTTTTAATGTGGGACACAAAATATATATATTTTTAAAGAACCATTTCATAGCTCTTGTCATACAACCTATATGAACCTTCATAGTGAGCATGGGCTGCTAAACTCAAAAAACACCAAAAAGCAACATAAAATTAATTTATACAACTAATGCTATATTCCAAGTCTTCTGTTCATCTGCGCTTTGCTTTTACTGTAAGCCTATTTACAAATGCTTCAGATGGATGTTTTTGACTGTTGTGGCATCCTACTGTCCTTTTCTATTTCACTCTGGCACAATCAAACTACAAGGAGCCATAATTTGAAGACTCTGCAGGTAGGTAGATCTCCAGGAACAGGATCTGGCACCCCTGGCTTAAACCTTGCTTCTCCACAATTGACTACAAATCTGCCTCCATCTTAACTGCAATGCTCACATCATCAACTGATGGACAGAACTTTTCGGCAATCCGTTACGCTCTGATGTCATACATCACATTATGGAAGAACATATCTGTCACTATTTCTTTTTCTGTGCAGCTTTAAAAATGGCATGCTGTTTGGTTACTACATAGCTGATTTGGACTAAACCATAAACCATAGCTTGGTTGGAAGTGCAGATTATAAGTGGAAAAATAACTTAAATATCAAGCTGTTTTCCACACAAACCTATCATGGCTTTAGAAGACTTGGAATATAAGTTGCATGGACAAATTCTATAGTGTTTTTGTCCTTTTTTGTGCTTAATAGCCCATGATCACCATGAACTGTGGTTGTGTGGCAAGACCTATGTAACAATTCCTAAAAGAAATTAAAAATGTGTTGATCCACAGAGAAATTATTAGCTTTCAGTTTTGGAACGAACTGAGGGAGAGTAAACAATAACAGAATTTTCACTGTTGAACTATTTCTTTTATGCTAAAATATAACATATTCCCCCGATTTCACAGACGAGGCTTAAAGGAATAGTTCACCCAAAAATGAAAATTAACCCATAATTTACTCACCCTCAAGCCATTCTAGGTGTAAATGACCGTCTTCTTTCAGACGAACTCAATCTGAGTTATATAAAAAAATATCCTGGCTCTTTCAAGCTTTATAGTGGTAGTAAATGGTGGTCTTGATTTTGAAGTCCAAAAAAGTGCACCATCCATCATAAAAGTAATCCATACGACTCCAGGGGTTTAATAAAGACCTTCTGAATCAAAACGATGGGTTTTTGTAAGAAGAATATCCATATTTTAAACTTTATCAACTAAAATAACTAGCTTCTGGCAAACAGCCTACGCAAGTCGATATACGGCAAACGAGTAACCCCTGACGCGATGTATGAAGTAAGATGGAGGAGTAGCTTAAGCTCAAACAAATAGAGCTGGGCAACAAACTCAAGTTCCTCTTGTCTCATATCAAAGTCCTCCGACATTTCTCTTTAAAAATTCTTGTTTTAGACTTCTAATTCGTGCCTGCTGTTTTGCTCTATCCTCTGCTCTTCCGCGTTCTTCAATCTTTCGCCATAAATCGATGTGTACGGCATTCTTTTGAAAGCTATTTATTTTAGTTTATAACATTTTAAAAATGTATATTTTTCGTACACAAATGCATCGCTTCGCTTCAGAAGGCCTTAATTAACCCCCTGTGGCTCCCCTGTGGATCACTTTTATGATGGATCAGGATCCAGGATTCCAATCAGGACAGCCATTCACTGCCATTATAAAGCTTGAAGAGCCAGGATATTTTTTAATATAAAATTGTGTTCGGCTGATAGAAGAAAGTCATTTACACCTAGGATGGCTTGAGGGTGAGTAAATCATGGGGTCATTTTTATTTTTGGGTGAACTATCCCTTTAAGGCTATACCAGACTAAAATGCATGTTTGAGCTGTTTAAACTGAAAACAACTTGCACTGACGCATCTTAAAATAAGTCAGTGTCATTGTTTTGTCTCAAGATGCACACCAGTAGTGTTTTTTTTTTCTAAGGCACATTTATAAAAGCTACTTAAATGTCCTAAATTAACTAAGGCCTAATCGTGGCTTAATCTAAACGCTGTCTGTGAAACCAGGCCGTGTGAAAACCGTCAAAAATCATTTTCCCTCCTCTCAAGGGCCCAGGGTGGGCTTTCAGCTTTGTCATTTCTGTTTACTGCCACAGAGCTCCTGTACTTGACAATATTTTTTAAGTAAAATAAAGAGGTAACACTTAACATAAAGCAGCATGTCAGACTGCCTATAATAAACACAATAGTTTAGTAAATTAATACAAATTACGTTCTTAAAATGTACTAAATACTTCAGCACTATATTTTAATGATCATTACACTCTACTGTTTTGATTTAAAACACAATTTTGCAATACAAGATTGATGCCAGCATATTCATAGCAGTATAAAATTCACAGCTGACCTTTAGAAGTGTTCTGAAGACATTTACAGGTGTGGCGTTTATAAGGCGTCTTGACTAACTGCTGTGTGGAAAGCGCTACTGAATTATCCTGCTAAAGGTTGTTGCACTATTGCTTTCCTTACCAGGAAAGAGTCGCTTTTGGCGGCATAAGAGTAAATTATGTTAGTTAGATTAAGGAGAATATTTGCAAAGATGCGTTTAAAAGCAGCAAATTGATGTCAGAGCCAGAAAAAAAAATCTATTTGATGGATTTGATGCCTCTTACCACATTTATTCTCTGAAATATTATAAATATGTTTATTAGGAATTATTAAATTGTAGACATTTGATTTCTTTTGGGTAGCTGAGGAAAGATATTTTTTTTTCTGAGGACAAATGTATATGATATGCAGATTTTGACCCAAAATCCCTCTCTCTTGGACTGAGTGCCCTGTTTCAAGGGCGTTACCATCACTGTGATCATTACCTCTCTCCACTCATACAAATAATCCACAATGGGGCACTAAACTGATTATGTTTTGGCAAAAAAGAGAGAAAAACTACAGGTTATTTTAATTGCAAGACCTTTGTCCAGTGCCAGAGAGGACTGTGTGAAAGTGGTGCCTAAATTTGTTTGTCTCAGAACTCACTCACTCAGCATTGTAAACGCTGATACATAGATGAAGGGAAAAAATGTTTTATGCATATACACGTGTGTTTGTGTGTATATATATTTATACAGTGACATGACATGGACACATGAATGTTGAGATGATTGAGCTGATCTGTTTTTTTTTGTGTGTGTGAATATTTGTATACAGTAGAACAAATTAATAAAAAAAATGAGGCAAAAGTCTCATCTGTGCAATCAATTAAACTGTCTGAGTTATTATATTACTCTGACACAGCCGATTTCAGGCTACGTATACACGTGGCCGGCTATTTTCATAAACGGACATTTCACCCTCTCTGGTTTCAAAAATAATATTGTACACACCTGTCCGTTTTCAGAAAAGTGTTCGTTTACACAAACCTGTGTATATATGCCGTCAAAAGCATGCCAAACACTTCAGGGATGCGTTGTGGTCGTGTATAGGCGCAGGTCCAACATCTGATCTAGATACGGCCCGGATACGGGCTGACTACAATATGCATTGTGGTTATGTCTAGAAGTGTTCCCGGTTGACCTAATTTATGCAGCCTATTCCCTACGTTCAGAATTACTAGAAAATTGCAGGTAAGTGAGTTTCATCATGGTTTGAGCTGGACTCTGCTGGACAGTGGCCCTCCAGGGATGGATTTGAGGAACCCTGACATAATGGCTATGTTTATGCAACTGCCCCCCTGGTCCAGTAGCACCTCATTGCAGTACACGAGATCCGGGGGGCGGAGTCGGATCCAGATTAAGGGGTGGGGTTGGGTAGGTTTAGGGGTGGGTTTAGGGATAAGGGGTGGAGCTGGGTAGGTTTAGGGGTGGATTTAGGGATAAGGGGTGGAGCTGGGTAGGTTTAGGTATGTAAGGTGGGAGGAGTCGGATCTAGATCCGACTCCTCCCCGTGGATTTCATGTTCTGCAGTGAGGACCATCTCCCCTGGTCTCAGCCTTCATAGCTCTCAGATACACACTCAAATTTAGCAGGAAATTATGACAGTTTTACTGGAAGTAAAGCTCGACCAGCTAATTGAAAATTGTTTTAAGATTTTTTACCACTTCTACTGTCACTAGACTACTTATAAATCTCCTCACCTGCTGGAAGCCAAACAGTTGGGGATTGAATTTATGTTTTAATCTTTAATCTGAATTTATGCTTGTTTACAGGTCAATTTAATCAAGTGAGTAAAATCATAAAATAAAGAAAATCAAATGCACCTCACACTTGAGTTTATTAGAAACTGAAGAGTTATCATTTGGGATTTAAATCTAGCACTCTGTAGTTGTATTTTGAGAATCTTACCTTTTTTAGTCACTTAACGTCAGACGTTTTTTAATAGCCTACAGTATATTGTATAATTTAATTGTGTTGAATTTCAGTTCTATTTTAGATATGTGCAAATAAGTGATCAGATTGTACAGCAGTTTGTATCATATGCATATGAAACCTATATTGGTTGAATGAAATGTATATGCTTTGAAACATGTGCAGAGTTGTAATGGACTTACTCTGTTACTCTGAAACTCAAAAGTTAGCATCACCCTGTTTCCCCTGGCAAAAAGCCACCAATTTTTCCATTGGCTTTTGGATTATTGCAGAAAACAAGCTCTGTGATGAACAAAACTATGACTCATACACGTTTTGTTCACCAAGATAATTTTCACATAGAAGCACAACTTGAGCTTAAATAAAATCGGCAGATGTGAAAAGCTAGCATCATGCTATGAACAAACTACGCCATGGTTGCATAATTTGCATATCCTAAGTTTTTGAATTAGAATAGTTGGCAAGATTGTGAGTATAAACAAAACAAGGCTTTAAAATATGACATTTTAGGTCCTTCAGAACCTAGTCCAATTTAGCCATTTAGCAACTGCCTTTTTCAGGGGATGTAAATTAAAAAAAAGAGGTGGGGTATTATTTATTTTATGTTGTAGAATAAAACGTGAAAATATCTTGAGCTTGTTAACCATATACCTTATTTATTTAACCCAAAACATATTCCAAAAACCAATTGACTTCAGAATGATGGGCCGGAAGTTCAAAAATGCTAACTTATTTCCCAGGGGTTATAGGACATATTTCTGCACCACCCTTAGACATTCACATTTCTGGAAAATCGTTTTAAGACAGTAGAATCAGTATTGAAATGGTGGAGAATACTATTTTTGTCATCTTTTTCCTCAGTCTTTCTCTCTCTCTGTCTCTTAGGGAGGTTGAAGTATACATTAGAGCAATAGAAAAAGCAAAAATGTGTTTGTGTGACACCCCATTTATCTTATAAGTGGGCACTGGTGACTGGAGGAGAAACATGCATGATTGCTTTATCAATATAAAGAGAAAGTGAGGAGAATTGTGTTGATGGTTCATCAATTCCACACAGAGATACGCAGAAAAGATTTTTTATGATGAATGGTCTGCTCAAGAGGAGAGAGAGAGAGAGAGAGAGAGAGAGAGAGAGAGAGAGAGAGAGAGAGAGAGAGAGAGAGAGAGAGAGAGAGAGAGAGAGAGAGAGAGAGAGAGGAGAGAGAGAGAGAGAGAGAGCAAGAAGGAGAAATGTTAAAACAACCCAACCTTGCTCGCTCATATGTTCCCCCAACATGCTGTCTTTCTATCTTTCTTGTTCATCAGTGGCATTCTCTATCTACGCACTAGATGGCAGTCATGTACCATTGAATGAACTGAGTGGAATGAAATAAAGCCCCCAGTACCACTCCCAGCTCACAGGTTTAACACGTCTTCTGTGTGTACGTGTGTCAGCATATGTTGTTTAGAACCACAATGACCCTTGGTGCTATCTCACAAAAAAATACATAATCTAAAATAAATAAGCTTATGGTTTCATTGAATTTTGTCTTTGCTTCAAAAGGGAAATAGATTTTGCATAATGATGGTGTTGTTCATTGCATATGAAATCACCATGAGAACATCATCATCATCATCATCATCATCATCATCATCATCATCATCAATGTAGCTGTGCACACCTGAATTGTGTTCTGTCAGTACTGCGTTTGAAAAATGTGATTCTTGACAGTTCATAAAGTGCATTCTGTAGTATGCATGTGTGTAGTATGAATACAATCCAGGCATACCCATCATGTTGACAATGCTATGTGACTTACAACGTCAGCCGCATAACTGTTTCTCAACGTTTACAAATATGAAAACTTCTTTCCTTTGGCCAGTACAATGTCCATCATATGCATACTTCAATCTCTGTGGAAGTAGTAGGTCATCCTGGTATTTTTTAGCTTGGTGTGTATTAAGACAATGGACATACTATTTATTTGATGCATAGCTTTTCACATACTGTATAGTTGGGAAGGAGTCATCTTTGGACATGGGGTGTGCTAGATCATAGAGACAGAGTCATGGTGACTAGCTCCTGAATGGTTTCATGTCTACGGAATGTAATAAGTGGTTTGCCGACAGCAGATTTTCACCCACACCTTTTGACGGTCCTTCTGGGTGAGCGGAGAGTAGTGCTGAAATATGAGGGCTGTGGTTTTCAAGTGTCACAGTGGCTCATATTCTCTCCGCTGGAGAGAAATCACAGCTAATGCCGGTCAGGTCTCTAAGGGAAACACTATCTGGACACATGCATTTTCTTTTCTTATCTAAATGAAGATGTACTGTACTGCAGACTTGTAATTCGCTTAAATTTGGCTGTTCCTAGAGTGCAATTGCACAGTAGGGCTGTGCGATTAATCAAATTTTTGTTTAGATTTTGGCTTCCAACGACTATGAAAACTTGATAATTGTGCCGCATGTTGCTCCTTTCAGCAGTATGCTCTCGCCCATCCTTAAAAGCCTAAACTTAACGTCCAAATCAGTCAAATCATGTAATGTGACTGTCGTAAAATGCAGTCTTAATAACTCTTTATTTTAAAAAGAGTTATTAAAGCACATTAAACTGCAAAAGAGACCCCCACATGCTTTCTGTGTGCGCACTGTGAGAAGGAGCGGAACACGGACAAGCAAAGTGAACTTGGTGTTTCAGGCATGTGCCTAAATGGTCAATGAAACGGGGTTCAGATGTTATGGGAAGAAGGAGGCGGGAACTGGCAAACATTCAACACTTTTAATCATAGAATAAACCCATACAAAAACAAAAGAATAAGAAAACACAAACAAAACACAACATAAAATCAGGCCTGTTCCTCTCTCGATCTTCACTGTCGTCGCTCCTCTTTTAAGCCTCCGCTCCTCCGTGAGAGATACGAAACCGGCGCTTCTTGCAGGTGTCTCTTATTTTCAATCACTCACCGCCGTTCTCTCACGTCCCTCGGCCTCGTCCTGCTCGCCACATACCCCCATCGCCCCTCGCAGGCCGGGGTACTCCCGAGACTGCGCTCTACTCTCTACGCTCTATGGAGCAAGACTATTGAGTGACTTAAAGGTATAAGAATATTGTAAGTAACACGAGAAGACATGGGTAGCCAGTGGAGGTTGAACA
This sequence comes from Chrosomus eos, assembly GCA_036326025.1. Lineage (NCBI taxonomy): Eukaryota > Metazoa > Chordata > Actinopteri > Cypriniformes > Leuciscidae > Chrosomus > Chrosomus eos. The sequence goes on along the minus strand of CM070818.1, from coordinate 40,943,063 downwards.
GAATTGCAGTGATATGAGCAGGTCGTTTAGTTTAAGTTAGCAATCTTGCGGCAGAGTTTTGCAAACTTGAGATTGAGATAACCCTTACTAATGCAGTTTCAGTACTGTGATGTTGGCGAAAACCAGACTAAAATAAATCACAACTATTGTTGAGAGATAGAAATGACTGCAATTGAGTGGCAACAACCTTTTCCATGATTTTTGAGACATACGGTAGATTAGAGATTGGGGGATAATTAGAGAAGTCAGTTGTGTCCAGATTTGTTTTTTTAAGGATAGGAGTAACTGCAGCCATCTTTAGTGAAACTGGAGCAGAGAGGCAGAGAGTAATTGGATTTCTGTATCATTTCACTAATTAAGATGGGGTTGGTCAACGTAAAGTTATTAATTGACTGAGCTTTCTCACAAGTAGAAGCGGTCGGTTCATCACATCAAAGCATCCAGCTTTCCCTGAAAGTGGTGCAAAAAAAGAACAGCACAAGTCATCCAATTCTTGTTGACAGGCATTGTGCGCGGGTGACTAGCTTGTTTACAATGTTAAATAGTGTTTTAGGCCTGTTGTTTGTGTTATTAATGATATTAGAGATATAGGAAGAGTTAGCTGTGTTCAAAGCTGTTTTATAATTATTAACATTGTCCAAAAATGCTTGAAAATGTACAGTTAAGATGTATGAAATGGCTAGCTGTTTGCCAGGTCTTAGTAAAAAAATCATATCCAGGCTTGTGTCTGTAATAAGTTAATTTAGATAGAGTGACAGTTCAGCAGAGCAAAGTGGTTTTGCAGCACATCTGTATTTTCAGTTAAATTGTCATTGAAGTCTGACTTTTTTATGCAGACAAGCGATTGCTGTGGACGACAGTCTCTTATTAGGCGTTTCGGTTTGACCAGATGAACTGGATAACAGTTGGTGTTGTTTGCTGATAATTAAAAATCCTTCGGACTGAACAATGCACTTTGCGCGGGCGCCGGATGATCCCGAGCGAGCAGCAGTGCTCGTAAGTCACAGAGTCGAGGCGTGGGTGCCGATTAAGCACCCTGAGTTCGCATGACAAGTATCCAATATCCATGTTGGAAGGTAACCCAGTAAAAATAAGGGAAACCAGAGACAGCACGAGTGCTAAAGCCTTTGACGTGTTGGCAATAGCCATGAGCCAAGTCAGCTATCAGCAAAGTAACGTTAGCCAGGACCACAACCATCGCAACATCTATAAAAAGCTTACGGAGAGGAAAGCTACCCGACCCAACACTATTCGAACTACTGGTAAGAAGACTGTTAACTCAACTCAACTCAACTCACAGTCAACAGATGGAGGAGAGAAGGGTGAGAGCAGCAGGCTGACAACAGAGAGTTCCCAATGGCAACAGACAAATATGCCAAGCCAATCAGAAAAAGTTAAGTCCACTTTGTAGAGGGATGCAGAAAAAGCTGATTTATTAACACACACCACAAATGTAAACAATGCAAGGAGCATGTGAAGCATGGAACGGCAGCCAGATGCGCACATCGTTCCCACACAGCGTTCAAACACCAGAAGTTACTCAATGGGGAACACTGGTTTGAAGGTCTAAATTGGAGTTTCAATGCAGCTTCAAAGGGCTCTACACTATCCCAGCCAAGGAATAAGGGTCTTATCTAGCGAAATGATTTTCTAGAAAAAATAAACATTACTTTTTAACCACAAATGCCCGTTTTGCACTAGCTCTGCGATGCCCTAAAGTAAACGGGTGACACAGGCGGAAGTACCGACCTAGTGTTTACAAAGTGAACGTGCAAAGTCAAGTGCCATTTCCAAAAAAACAAACAAACAAAAAAAACATATAAACAGCGATGCCGGACGATTTTGAAGTTGTAGTAAATGAGCCCTACCCTACATTTTTTGAACCAGAACACTCTTGACCTTTCAACGTGATTACATAATACATGGTGCATTGCAGAGCTAGTGTGTGTGTGAGTGTGTGTGTATATATATATATATATATATATATATATATATATATATATATATATATATATATATATTATATATATATATATATATAAATTTGTTGAAAATGACAGATCGTTACGCTATAAGACCCATATTCCTCGGCTGGGATCGAGCCCTCTGAAGCTGCATTACAACTGCAATTTGGACTTTCAAACCATTGTACCCCATTGAAGTCCACTTTATGGAGAAAAATCCTGGAACGTTTTTCTCACAAATCTTTCTTTTCGACTGAAAAAAGGAAGACAACAAACATCTTGGATAATGTTGTCAGGGTTGGTGTGCAGGTAACCGAAGACGAGGACACGGTAGCTGCAGTTTAGGAGATTTATTAAACAAACTTAACTTCAGGAACCACCACCACCCCCACCACCACCAGTAAAGGTTTTGCAGTAAGGGAAGAGGAAACATATCGCAAACTCAGACTCTTTCTTGACCCAAAAATGATAAAAATACTCTCATCTCGTGCAGCAGCAGAAGTGGCTGCATCTGTAACTGCATGAGGGGTTAATATAGCTAATATAATGCTTTATTTAACATCACAACCGACATAACAAATGAAATACTCAATACTCATACATCAGATAAGCAAATTATTAGGTTTTGACTTCACTACCAGTAGGCTAAATAACCTGATTTATCAAGAAAGTATTGTAAACGCTGTTTACTTGAATTGTCGGCTTATTTGTTTACATGTAAACACAACTGGTTAAACAAAAAGCAAATTTTTGTGAGTTATCAGCGTACTGGTGTACATGTGAAAATGATTCAATGATCAGGTTAGATCTAGTGTCCAGTTCAATTCACTGAATTATTCATGTTCAAAAAGATCCTGGAGATCCAGGAGCTTAAGTGCACACGCAACTGATGACACAAAAGTAAAAGTCCTGACTCTCAGTAATTTGTGTACTAAATCTTCTGTGAGCTGTTTAAGCCCATTTAATGTGGACGTGTACATTTGCATGTCACCGTCTGAATGGGGTTGGTTACTGAATTAAAAATATCGTTAAATTAACATTAAAATGGCCATGCATATTTGCATGTAGCTGCTGTGGCAGTTTCAAAAAATAACAAACTAGTCTGTTTGCATAGCATTCTTTATAGAATGTTAACACATTTTGGCTCTTGTGATGTTTGTTTTATTTATGTTTACTATTTGTCACCACAGATATCCACACATTTTGTAAGTTTTGCCATGAAATCAAAACAGAACTTTAATGGAATATTGCAGTATTTATTATAAACGATTTATTCACACACATCATTATTATTTATTTATTCATTTATGTGAAAATAACTTCCCCTCTTGCAATGACATCTTTTCTCTTCTCTGATGGGTTTTTCGGCATTAGGGCGGGGCATCCTGTCACTCGCATGAGATCACAGCAATCCACTCGTGAAGTTGGTCACGTGTCACCTCTTCCGGGTCCAAACGCTCTATCAGAATCTAAAAGAAAATATTGACCAGTGCTGAAACGAACTACTAAAAAATCATAATTCTAGCCTTTATCTCCATACTGAAATCCCAGATGGCCCTACAGTGATTCATCTTTATAAATAGTTAAAATATAAGTGTCCAGAACGCAGTGAGCATGGAGTAATATGAATAAATAGAGCTCATAAAACGGGTGTTTGAGATAGTTTTATCAAGTGAAATGAGTAGAGGCCTGGACCCGGAAACAGCATTTCTACATTTTTACTTGTTCAAGAAGCCATATCACAATAGGGAAAACACTATCGCAACATCCATTTCTTGCCAACTTTAGCAAATATATTGCTATTTTTACTTGTTTGCACACTTAGAGTATCAGTAATTAAATATTTTATAATATACATTAAGTTTAATATTTTTATAGTGTGTGCTTTGGTAATAAAATAAAACTTTTGTTTTTGCAAGTCAATACATATTCAATGTCTTCATCATCTTCCAAAATAAATAAACATGGTTCATCAATAAGTAGTTTTTACTTTTATACTTAGTTAAATACATTAAAAATCAAGTAATACTTTTTCTTTGAGTAATATTTCATGAGGGTATCTGTACCTTTACTCACGATTTGTTTACGCAGCCATTTTGTGTCCAGAACTAAAATATATCAACACACACAGTTCTTCCGCAGCTTTCAGAAACTTTTACTCTGTACATTGCCTTACTCACTCGGTACGTTTATTGCACGTTTACTGGCTCATTCCACTCAATGTTGCGCACACTTTCTTTCTGCTTCTTTCACGCCGTCACACTTTCCTGCAGTGCATGAGAATATTTATGTAAGTGATATGTTACCACAAGGCTGTGCATATTTAGATGTTGCACATTTGGTATCACAATCCGAGGGTGTTTTTCCTGCATTCTTAATACACGAGCGCACACTGTCTGCCTGCCTGCCACGAAAACCTACAGGAAATTGCTTCCCTCCAGAGATTCAGAGAGCAGTGCAGAGTTACAGCAACATGCTAAGATCATTTTCGTCCCTGCTGTCTAAATTTATTCTTCCATTGCAATTCACTCTGTCCCGTTTAAGGGTCAAAATTTCCCTCTCCACACATCCCGTACATTGACTGGAGCACGTCTTCCCTCCTCATCCTCCTTCGACTTCGATCAAATGAATTTAATAAATTCTATACAAGTCAAACAGCCAGGCTTGATCTCTCAAACAAAGAGAGCTTCTATTTGATTTGTGCAAACTCAGCGGATGAGAGTGGGGATGAATAATACATGCCTCTTGCCTTCATCGTATTCTTCCTTATTAAATATCTCCCATGCATCCCTTCATTCCCCAGCAGTCCCTGCTTCCACTGTCGCCCCACTGCCAGAGCCCTGGGAGGAGAAGCCTTATCTCCTTCCTCTCTCCCGCTCTCTTTGCCCTGCGCTATATACTCCCTCGGTTTCCTTTCGAATCTTTCATTCTCTCAGTAGAAATGTAGACAGAGAGAAGAAGAGAGAGACACATTAATTTCATAAAGCGGGTCTTATTATTGGCGGTATGGAGGCACTTTTTGTGACAGTATAGATGACAGCACTGAGTGTTGTGTGTGTGTAAGACCAGCCGAAGGCTCTATTCGGTGACCTAAGCCTTGGTTTGTCAGTCAGTCAGCCGTCCAAGGACACTCAGTGCTGTGGGGTTCTGCCGAGTGCCGTTATACGCGTGTGTGTGTGTGTGTGTGTGTGTGTGTGTGTGTGTCAGTGTATGTTGACTCGGTGCTTTGTCTCTGCTTTGAAACGCAGAGGGCAATAGACCTAGCAAGATCAAAGACTGCTTCTTCTTTTACTCAAAGTGTACTGGCATCTTTGTTCATATACACCACTGTTTGTACATTGTGTGTGTTTGTGCGAGTATTATAACATCATGTTTCTCAGACCAAAGGCAAGCACCTCTCTCCGTTCTCAATCGTTCTGCTTTTTCTTCTTCCTGGACCACAGAGAAGAGCTGAATAGAGTGGAATGAGCAAATAAGAAATTCCTCTTAAAAACCATCTAGGTTGAATGCAACCTCTGTGAAATGCATGCTTAGCTAAAACAAGGGAATGGACTGAGCTGTATTAAAGATGCATTCAGTAGTTGGGAATGAAACAGAAAAGGGAATGAAGCTATAGTAAAAATAAAAACCTTTGCAAAGTAACATGTAGAAAAAAAAACAGACTTAGTTGCAAATGCAAACGGCCTTTTAACACTAGCTGTGAGCGTACACCATTTCACACTGTCACGTTTATATTTGTACTGGAACAGTTGATTGCAGCTTTGAAACCGAGTGCATTTGGACTAATTCTTCAAAACCTTCTTTAGTTCGCAGGAAAACACTAACCGCTCAAATTATGCCTTCTTTTCACCTGTCAATGTCCATCGTGTATGAAGGACTTGCCTGAGCCCCTATGGAGAGCAGATAAGTGGACAGATAAGCTGACCGACACAGCACGGTCAGTAAAAATGTAGGTAGGTGCCATTATTTTTTATTAATGGGCAATATATTGCGTCACCAGAAATGATTGAGGTCATGCCCATATATAGTGCAATAAAGCTATATTTTATATTGATTATTGTGACAGGCCTAATTGTTGGTTCAATTGTTTAGTGGTGAAGTTACAATTGGGTTCTTCCGGGTTGAGTCAAGAATGACCAATTTCAGCAATATAAGTCTCAATTGTTTGTTGTTGGGAGATCCCAACAAATCCCGCAGCGTTGCAGTCGAACCTGATGTCTCCACTATTTTCTTGCACAAACAACCCACTGGGGTCATGGAGATGGTGGCTTTTAACTTCTCCAATGGTCACACCTCCTGCGGCTGGCTCAAACAATGTAAATGTGTAATTTTTCAGTTACTACACTGTTCTAATAGTTTTCTACAAAACGTGTTAGTATTATGTATGGTGCAGGTTGCCTTTCTCAATGTATTTCACCACGTTGACATGCAGAAGTAAACGTCAAAGAGAATCCTCACACTCATCACTGCTGAAAAATTCAGCATTGCTGGTCAGCATAAAGTATGGTTTGCATACTTGTTCCCAGCATGGGATTCTGGTTGCTGGTTTGCTGGTAGCCGGCATGGGATGATGGTTTGCTGGTCCCCAGCATGGACACTGGTTGCTGGTTTGCTGGTCCCCAGGATGGGATGCTCGTTGCTGGTTTGCTGGTCCCCAGCATGGACACTGGTTGCTGGTTTGCTGGTCCTCAGCATGGACAAAGGTTGCTGGTTTGCTGGTCCCCAGCATGGACACTGGTTGCTGGTTTGCTGGTCCCCATGATAGGATGCTGGTTTGCTGGTCCCTAGTATGGACACTGGTTTGCTGGTCCCCAGCATGGACACTGGTTGCTAGTTTCCTGGCCCCCATGATGGGATGCAGGTTTGCTGGTCCCTAGTATGGACACTGGTTGCTGGTTTGCTGGTCCCCAGCATGGACACTGGTTGCTGGTTTGCTGGTCCCCATGATGGGATGCTGGTTTGCTGGTCCCTAGTATGAACACTGGTTGCTGGTTTGCTGGTCCCCAGCACGGACACTGGTTGCTGGTTTGCTGGTCCCCATGATGGGATGCTGGTTTGCTGGTCCCTAGTATGGACACAGGTTGCTGGTCCCCAGCATGGACACTGGTTGCTGGTTTGCTGGTCCCCATGATGGGACACTGGTTGCTGGTTTGCTGGTCCCCAGGATGGGATGCTGATTTGCTAGTCCCTAGTATGGACACTGGTTGCTGGTTTGCTGGTCCCCATCATGGACACTGGTTGCTGGTTTGCTGGTCCCCAGGATGGGATTCTGGTTGTTGGTTTGCTGGTCCCCAGGATGGGATTCTGGTTGTTGGTTTGCTGGTCCCCAGCATGGGATGCTGGTTTGCTGGTCCCTAGTCTCACCCTCAGATGTCACGTCCATGGACCGTTGGCTGAACGTCTGATGCATATGGCACACTTTTCTGAAAACATTTCAGGAGTTTCGAAGTCGCTATCTGATTGGTTGAATTCTACAGGATGTCTGCAAGACGTGTGTGTTGCATTCTTTAATGGTCCGTCTGGAAACAAATGCTGTGACGCCAAACCCTGTGGAAGAAGAACGCTGTAGTGTTTACAACTGTGACAATGAGCGCTTATCAGGATCAACTAAACGCTGGATTTTCAAAGGTATGTGAAGTTTGCGGCACTATTGTTGCAGTAAACTTAACTGAATGAATCATTTTTTAAATGCGCGCCATCTGTTATTGTAGGGACATCAACATTTTATTCTCACGCCTCAAAACCTGACGCGAAACAAAACGAACTGTGATTGGTTGCATTATATGTCACTCAAATGTCCTCTTGTGCGGCCCATGGCCAATAAAAGCTGCAATAGAGTCCAAACCTTCTCCCATCAGTCTGAAGCTTTGGCTACACAAGACTAGGTGGTCCCCACCATAGGATACTGGTTTGCTGGTCCCCAGCATGGGATACTGGATGCTGGTCCCCAGCTTGGAATGCTGGTTGCTGGTTTGCTTGTCCAAATGGTGGATGGTGGTTGCTGGTTTGCTGGTGCCCAACATGGGATGCTGGTTGCTAGGGGTGTAACAATATTCAAGCCGTACCGATAAAAACATGATATGGTACGTAGCGCGATACTCTCATGGCATACAGAAGCCCATCCCTAGCCCATTGTTTAGGTTGACCTCACTTTACCTTCAACATTTTTCTTCCTTGACATTTGATAAAATAGTAATTAGAGTGTAACAGCACACATATTCATCTCGCAAATTTTTGTGTCTTGTGAACAAGACAAATACAGCGTTGTAGCTTAACAACCATTGACCACCAATAATCACAATATGCTCAATGTTTTGTTACTTTCGATAAGAAACAAAGTGTCATTTTTCAAATCATGTTATTGAACCCCTGTTATTAAACAAACTGCTTATGATTGTGCTGTTTTCTGAATTGTTTGTTTTGTTTTCATATCTTTAAATGTTTTTGTTTTGCAATGTACACAAGCTCTTTTTAACTGATTTGTGTATAGATCCTTTGAAACAGGAGACAAATTGTTTCTTTGAAATGTTTCACCAGTTTGAATTTTTACTTTGTTTAAACTTCAGATGACTGATTAATAATATCATAAATAAAACAATACAACATTTCATTTCAACTGTCAACAGAGGCAACATAAGAAATACAGTTATAATTATATTCAATAAATCACATGTTTTAATCTTCCTTTACATCATTAATGTGTTAAAAATAGAAATATGGAAGAAAAAAAAATGCTTGTCCCTAAAACACTGTTTGCATACAGACAACTGGCATACAGAAAACTATTCACCAGCTCCGGTTTGTTTGATAACAGCATGACTATGCTGGTCCACTAGTTAGACCAGCAATATACATTCATAAACCAGCCTGGGGTCAATTTTTTGTACCTCACTTAATACATCTGATATAATTTAACAGATGCCAGATCTTCTATTCGTGATAACTGATCTCTGGCTAATTTGGTTTATCAAACGAATTTGCAAATTTATTTGATTAAATATCTGGATTAATTTGTCTGAGATTACTGTGCTTTATTGTGTTCATTGTTCATTGGCAGATATATCGATACTCAAAACCATAATCAGCAATGCAGTGATTGACTGGCAGCAAGACAGCAACATAATGACATCATTTTAAAAAAGAACATCACACACTTGACGAAAAACTTGACGAATTTCTGGACCTTCAGAAAGAAAACAGTCAAGCGACCAAAATGAAAGTAAAGTAGTAGATCAATGTAATGTGTATGGTTTTTTAATGATTCCCAGTTATTTATATGTACAAATTTATATGTTAATTTTACATGTATAGCAGATTTGTTACGTGAAAGCATTAATTAAAATTTCATTTTTCTAATGGCACAGCAGACAGCATTTTTTACTAAGGTATCTGCATGTCTTGCTGCATCAAGCCACTCCCATAATAGCTGTCACCGTTGAAATCAATGCATGGTATAGTAGATTAACTGTCCATCATGTGCGTAAGACTCAAATAAAATGATTAGGTAATTATTCCCTCACAAATGAATCTCTCAATTAGTAAAACGGGCTGTGTCCATATTATGATAGGATACACAACATTATAATATTATTTTCAAATTTTGTTTTTATTTATATTGTCACTGGTTCAGTAGGGAACAATTGTAAGAAAGTAGCAGTGGCTGGGACAGACTTTAAGTATCAACTCCACTTAAAAAGATGCAATCTAGTCCTGTTTACATGAAATAAGCCGGCTCCCGAGCAGGTTTGAGCTTATGGACCTGTTGCTATGACAGCAACTCCGGAAAAAGCTTCAAAGAAACCGAACAATCCTGGATCATGTCAAATCGTCAACAGTAAAATCCAGATAACTAAGTAATCCTTGTATGAAGAATGGGCCTCTGGACCAGCATGGAATTCATTTTTTAGCAGGGATTGGCTGCTGCTTCATAGTTTGAAGTATGGTGATGCAAAGAGTAAAACATGTTACCAGCGGAGACAATGGGAGTATCAGTAACTCCTATGGCCAAAGAAACAGAAAAGATCTGAAGACAGACAAAAAAAAAAAACAAAAAAAAAACTACTGTAAACATCGGTACGACATGCATAAGGTGGAAATATTTGATGACAAAGAAAATGCTTAGTTATGATGCTCAAGTTTCTTCTTATTTTGTTGGACAGGTAAGGGAATGAATTGTGTAGACACCACTCTAAAACTCAACTGTATCAGCACAATTTACATAAACCTCAGAGACAATCATTCTGAATCAAACTATAGCGTCTAACAGTATTGACCTGATGGGTCTTGAAGTACACAAAGAACAATAATGCTAATGCTAGCTAAATAACTTCTGGATGCACCTTTAAAGGAATATTCTGGGTTCAATACAAGTTCAGCTCAACTGACAGTATTTCAAAGCACTTGTTTTTTAATAACCTGTAATGTTGTTCTGTCAACACTAAAATTTTGTTCGGCTATACTATTTAAACAGTGAGTAGTTATAAATCAGCCCCATTCACTTCCATTGTAAGTGCCCTACTGTTAATTAATTAATTTGTTTATTTATTTGATGATAATTTTTCATGCCACAAGTTGATTGAGCTTAACTTCTGCTAGTTTGTTGCCCGTGCATTGGCGTTTCTATGTGTTTTCTAAGGTATTTCTACCGTATGTGGGGATTTTTTTTTAACCAATTTTCCCATCTACCAGTAGGCCTATAAGTCTGAATGCTTGGTAAACTAGCAGCACAAGCCATTTGATTTCACGAGAAACTAGCTTCCTCTCAATTTCACCAAATCAGTTTCATTTTGTCATGTATATTGTTTGTGCACTCTCTCCTTCCATAACTGCAACTCTCAGCTATGATTTTAGCTGCTCTGCTGCATTTAATATAATCACATAATCAAAGAGCCGAGTCAAAAGGTATTTTCTAAGTCATGTCCCTCATTCAAATAAAAAGCACTGATCTTAAAAAGGACAGCTTTTTGCTGAGTAAATTTCAAAGTGTGGGCGTCATGAAATGCTTTTCTTTTTTTTGGGTGGTTATAACTGTGAGCAGAATTATTGGATCTGACAAAATATGGAGTGATTCCTTAAAATATATCAAAGTCAGTAACATCACATGGGGAACAGGGACTAGACATGATCAAAAGAAAGTGGTTGCATCTACACACACATAAAAACACACACTCAGACACAGCAGATGGCTTGGCACATCTCAGGATACACACTCAGTAGAGAAGACAAGGAGGTGTGGGAGAACACATCATTACCACCATCATCGGCGTACACAAAAAAAGTGTAGGTTCACGCAAATAAACATATGTTTCTAGACTGGCATTTGCTGTGTGCTTGTTTATATGTGCTTCGACTTGTTTCATCTGTTTGACTTGTTGAGCCAGTTGAGGCCAATGATACAATGTTCACTTTGACCCTGACATCTTTTCATTGATTTATTACCAACAGAGTGACCTTAAAGAAAGACAGAGAGATTGTATAAGTGCGATCATGAGGACCTTAATGAAAATGTCAGTGAGAGAGGGAGAGAAAACACTGGATCTAGATAATGGAGATCATACCCTCACTCAGTGTCATTACACACACACACACACACACACACACACACACACGCACGCACGCACACACGCACGCACACACACACCCCACACACACACACACACACACACACAGCAAAATAGGCTTTTTAAGATTTTACAGTGGTGCTCAGAATTAATGGTACCCCTGGTAAAAATGATAAAAAATGGCTATAAGAAATAAATCTGCATCGTTTATCCTTTTGATCTTTCATTAAAAAAATTGGCAAAATCCTAACCTTTCATTGAAGTAAAAGATTTGAAAGTGGGGGGGAAATCACATTATAAAATAAATGTTTTTCTCCAAAACACGTTGGCCACAATTATTCATACCCTTTTATTAAATACCTTTTTGCAATCTCCTTTTGCCAAGATAACAGCTCTGAGTCTTCTCATATAATGCCTTATGAGTTTGGAGAACACCTGACAAGAGATCAGAGACCATTCCTCCATACAGAATCTCTCCAGATCCTTCAGATTCCCAGATCCATGTTGGTGCTTCTTCTCTTCAGTTCAGCCCTCTCATTTTCTATATGGTTCAGGTCAGGGAACTGGGACGGTCATGGCAGAAGCTTCATTTTGTGCTCCCTAACACATTTTTGTGTTGATTTTGATGTTTGTTTTGGATCGCTGTCCTGATGGAAGATCCAACCACGGCCCATTATAAGATTTCTAGCAGAAGGCCTCAGGTTTTGATTTTTTATCTGTTGATATTTGCTAGAATCCACAATGCCATGTGTCTGAATAAGAAGTCCAGGACCTCCAGCAGAAAAATAGGCCCACAACATTAAAGATCCAATGGTATATTAAATTGTACACATGGGATACTTTTTATCCTTGTGTGCACCAAACCCATCTAGTGTGTTTGCTGCTAAAAAGCTCTTTTTTTAGTTTCATCTGACCACAGAAGCCTGCGCCGTTTGAAGATCCAGTCGTGTCTGACAACTGAATATGCTAGAGTTTGTATTTGGAGGAGCGAGGAGCATTTTTCTTAAAACCCTCCCAAACAACATGTGGTGATGTAGGGGTTGTTTGATTTTTTTTAATAGGCTTTCTAAACCCCAAGACTCAACTAATCTCTGCAATTCTCCATCTGTGATCGTTGGAGAGTCTTTGGCCACTCAAACTTTCATCCTCACCGTCCATTAAGAAAATATAGACACACGTCCTCTTCCTGGCAGAATCGTAACAACTTTAGTTGATTATAACTTCTTAATTATTGCCCTGATGGTCAAAATGGGATTTTTCAATTCTTTAGCTATTTTCTTACATCCACTTTCTATTTTGTGATGCTCAACAATCTTTAGATGCACATCAGAACCATGTTCTGTGGTTTTATTCATTGTGATGTATGATTAAGGGAATTTGGCCTTTGTGCTTCCTCATATTTAAACTCCTGTAACACAAGAAGTCATGGCTGGACAATTTCATGTTCCTAGTCACCCTGGTGTGCTAAAAAAGGTAAATATTAATGGGAATATACTTCATAGATATTTTATTCATAAAAAATTCTACAGTAGGGGTATGAATAATTGTGGCCAATGTGTTTTGGAGAAAAATATTTATTTTATAATTTGATTTCCCCCCCATTTTCAATTCTTTTACTTTAATGAAAGGTTAGAATTTTACCAATTTTTTGAATGAAAGATCAAAAGGATAAACAATGCAGATTTATTTTTTATAGCCATTTTTTATCATTTTTACCAGGGGTACCATTAATTCTGAGCACCACTGTAACTCTTTCCAGCAATGTTTGATATTTTACACAAAACTTTCATGGCCCCTATAGAATATTTTTTTGGTATGAATATCTGAACATATTAAAAGAAAGAACAGACCCTCTGTTTGAAAAAACAAACAAAATTATTCAAGATTCATGCATTCTTTTTTTATCAACACTTATGTGGGTAAGTTTCATAAAAAGCTAAATTTTAAACAAAAAGCTGAGAACATCACTCTTTTGTCAAAGACTACGTCCAGATCGGATTCAGAATGATGATCAAAACATAGATTGAATATATTGGGTCTATCAACACCTCGAAAGCTTGCACAGATATTTCATCCAGTAACATTTGGCAGTTTTGATTTATATGCTGTTTCATGTTTGATGATCATGTCACATGTGCGTAAGCAATGCTTCTATTGCTTGTTTCTTGTTTCTTTGCCTGTTTTGATCTGGAGATTCAGCATTATTTCAGAATATGCGTAGTATCGCCCCCTACTGTATAACGTAGGAAGGAGTTAAAATCAGAATGAAGTTGTATTTTGTGATGACTTTGCATTGATAAGGGACAACACAAGCTATGAAAACACATCTTATTATGAAAAGAATAGAAAAGAAAAAAACTTAAAATCTTAAACCTGGTCAGGCTGGTCTATTTTGTGGTTTTGGGATGGGTTTGGGGACACTTTCAGCTTTCAACCAGTTTAAGCTGGTTTAAAAAGCTGTTTATACTTTGAAAATAAATACAAATAATTTCCTCAAATATCTGTAAACTGTATTGGTGTGTTGTGTATTCATTTTATTTTGTAATCAGTAAGTTAAAAGATATTGAAAATGAAACCTGGACCAGTTTACCCCGGTGATCAGACGTTACAGCTGCTGTAGTGACTGACTGTGACGGGTATATATTGCCATCCTCATTCATATAAAAGTTACTCTGCTTTTTTTCTCAGCAGGAATCATAATCCAATATGCAATGTTCTATAGCAGCCATTTGGAGCCCCCATAAAACTTATTTCATTAATTATATGGTAATTACACTAGAGTTCAGAGGGAGATAGACACAAAGTGTGTTATACAAAACTGTACTTTATCTTAAAGAAATCAACAGAATATAAAACTGTTAAAAAAACAGCACATCAAAAAAATGACACCATCTGCAAATCGTGAAACGCCACAACAACAGCCCATTTCCCATGATGCTCCACTGGCACTTAGAGTACCATTTTCCAAGAGTGCCATTTCCAATTCCACTCTCACTTACTCACATAAGCATGTGCACCCTGCTCACACACACACACACACACACCATTTTCAAAAGTTGCACAGTAAATAAACAAACACACTGCAGACACCTCTGTTGAACCAAGCACACATAGACAGTTACTGAAAACAACAACAGCAACAACAACAACAACAACAACAACCAGTATTACAATGTGTATTTGCTTACGTCCAAAGGAAAGCATTTAGTCCATGTAGAATGATGGTGTATCAAATATGAATGATGTGATTTTAACAGCTCACAGATTGATGAGCAATGCCAGCCTTGAACAAATTTAGGATACAAGCAGTCAGAGCTTTAAAAGAGTATGAAGCAGTTTTCATCCTAAACGTGTGAAAAATGTATGTAGAGTAAAAGCTCAGTGCTGCTGACCACAATTTCACCACCTCAAGGCACAGACAACAGACAGGCAAAGCCATCGGTACTCGATGGGGTGATTTGAGTGTCCGCTAGAGCCGATAGCTCTGATGGATTTGATGGTCATTGTGCTGGGCTTGCTGAATTTAACCTGGTTGATGTAGCAGCATACTGGAGGAAGAGTTACTTTTCAAGACCTGTCCTTTTTCTATATGAAACAAAACTATTTCCCATGTGTTGTACTCAATTTAACAGCCACAAAATGCGATTCCATCATGAAATGAATAAAATGGTAAATTGATTGTGAAATTACTATGTCCAATGGTGGAGACTGGCGCGATTGGATGGGACAATAGGAGCATACTAAAAAAAGTAACGAACAAAATAACTTTTATACTTGTCAGGGTTTGTGCAGGTGCTGAAGACGAGGACACGAAAGCTTCAATATAAATGTTTTAATAACAAAATGAAAACTTTCCAAACTTAAACAGAAACAAAACTCCAGGAAATCAGAAGACACACAACCATACGAGGACGACGATCGACAAACACTGAGGGAAAACACAGGGCTTAAATACACTGAACCAAACAAGATAATTAACTGAACACAGGTGATGAGACTGAAACACAAACGAGGAGCGGGAAAACTTAACAGGACTAAACCAAAAACCACAAAGACAGGGGGAAACAAGATCTCAAAACAGAACTAAATACATCAAAACGTGACAGTACCTCCCCCCTCCCCGAAGGCGCGTCCTCGCGCCGTATAACATCCAAAGGGGTGGGAGGGTGGGCGCCCTGGAGGCTGACGAGGGCATGGTGCAGGTCCAGGAAGCCTCCAGGGCGGAGCAGGCTGTGGGCGTGGCCACGACGGTGCAGGCTGTGGGCGTGGCCAAGGCGGTGCAGGCTGTGGGCGTGGCCAAGGCGGTGCAGGCTGTGGGCGTGGCCAAGGCGGTGCAGGCTGTGGGCGTGGCCAAGGCGGTGCAGGCTGTGGGCGTGGCCACGGTGGAGCTGTGGGACCCTCGGGCGTCCAAGGCGGAGCTGTGGGACCCTCGGGCATCCAGGGCGGAGCTGTGGGACCCTCGGGCGTCCAGGGCGGTGAAGACCCTTCAAGTGGCCAGGGCGGTGAAGACCCTTCAGGTGGCCAGGGCGGTGCAGACCCTTCAGGTGGCCGTGGTGGTGAAGACCCTTTGGGTGGCCATGGCGGTGAAGACCCTTCGGGTGGCCATGGCGGTGTTATCTTTTCGGGCCTCCGTGGATCTTTGGCCGGCCACGGTGAAGGCGTATGGCGCCCCCCCAAAATTTTCTTGGGGAGGACAGGCTCATGATCGGGAACTGACTTGACATCAACGGGCGTTGGGTCAACGGGTTCTGGGTCAACGGGCTCTGGGTCTGGCGCTGGGTCAACGGGCTCTGGCTCTGGCGCTGGGTCAATGGGCTCTGGCTCTGGCGCTGGGTCAACAGGCTCTGGCTCTGGCTCTGGCTCTGGGTCAACGGGCTCTGGCTCTGGGTCAACGGGCTCTGGCTCTGGCGCTGGGTCAATGGGCTCCGTGCTGGATTGGACCAGCATATCAGGAAACTCGGGGCTGGACGGGACCAGCATATCATGAAACTCGGGGCTGGACGGGACCAGCATATCAGGAAACTCGGGGCTGGACGGGACCAGCATATCAGGAAACTCGGGGCTGGGATCAGGCTCTGGCGGGCAGGTGACAGGCTCAGG
This sequence comes from Chrosomus eos, assembly GCA_036326025.1. Classification (NCBI taxonomy): domain Eukaryota; kingdom Metazoa; phylum Chordata; class Actinopteri; order Cypriniformes; family Leuciscidae; genus Chrosomus; species Chrosomus eos. Next base: position 40,926,439 of record CM070818.1, on the reverse strand, counting down.
CTCTGGCGGGCAGGCGACGGGCTCAGGCTCTGGCTGGATGTGGCTGACTTGAACCCCAGCCTCGGCCGCCTTCTTTTGGGCCAGTCGCACCGATATCAGTGGGGGATCAGTCATACCGGATATCAGCCGGGGAAGTCCAGGGACCGATCTGGCGGCAGGGCTGATGCGGTGTGCAGGCTCTGGTGGGCAGACAATGGGCTCTGGTGGGAGCGTGCAGGTGATGGGCTCAGGCGTTGGCGTGCAGGTGATGGGCTCTTGCTCTGGCTGGCCGTGGAGATCGGGCTGGATGTCTCCCACGGTGAGTGAGGAACCACACACCCACAGCGCACGGGCAATAAACTTAACTAAAGGGAGGTGGAGATCTCCCAATAACAGTATCTGAGCGAGGGTATCATCCATCCCACTCCAAAACTCGTGCGTAAGGGACTCCTCGTCCCAATTAAAGTCCCGGAGAAGATGGAGATATATCTCCGCATATTCCTCCAGAGACCGGCCATCTTGTGGGACACAAAGTTCGTAGTTCATCCCTTTTTTTCTTTTTGTTAAGGTCGATCGTTCTGTCAGGGTTTGTGCAGGTGCTGAAGACGAGGACACGAAAGCTTCAATATAAATGTTTTAATAACAAAATGAAAACTTTCCAAACTTAAACAGAAACAAAACTCCAGGAAATCAGAAGACACACAACCATACGAGGACGACGATCGACAAACACTGAGGGAAAACACAGGGCTTAAATACACTGAACCAAACAAGATAATTAACTGAACACAGGTGATGAGACTGAAACACAAACGAGGAGCGGGAAAACTTAACAGGACTAAACCAAAAACCACAAAGACAGGGGGAAACAAGATCTCAAAACAGAACTAAATACATCAAAACGTGACAATACTTGATCTGATAAATCTATTATTTGTCTTGGGATAATAGAAATGAGTTTGATTGATTTACATTTATTTACAAAATGACTTCTTGTTTAATTTAACTACCATGTTCAACTCAAACTTCCCATTCAACTTGAAAGAAAGGATTTCAAGCATGGGACTGAATGTCCCATGAAAAAAAGAAGAGACTTGTTAGTGTTTAATGTTCTGTCATGTTGACGGTCTAAGAGTGAGAGTGAAGCTTGGTTGCTCAGGATAAAATCCGTCCTCCGCAGGCAGGATACAGAGGTAGGGAGGCAATAAGGCATGTCCGAATCCAATGATCGTACCACGTCCTGTCTCCTCAGACACCTTCATCTGATCGATTTTTGAAGGCAGCATAGATGGATCCTTCACTGCCTTAGATATCACACAGTCATGTGCGTTCCATTTCATGACAGTTGAGCTAAAACATAAATTTGAGGTTGGTGGTCAGTTTATGTGTCATTTATAGTGAGCAATTTGTATTGTAATTATTTGCTTTGTCACCAAAGCTCTCTCTATTTTGTGGTAAACCATTAAACCATTACACTGCCTCAGGAGTCTGAAGTACCTTCGTGCTCGAACTGCCTGCAAAGTCATTGCCTAATAGCATGCTTAACTTTTAATAAATACTTAGGAATTGTTTATAAGATCGGTCACACTTTAGATTAAGGTCCAATTAATTACTTAATAAATAACTACAACCTTTGCCTCAGTAAACTTCTAATTACTGCTTATTAATAGTTAATAATAGTTAGTAGGGTAGTTGTTAATTTTAGGTATTGGGTAGGAGATATATATGGTCATGCAGAATAAGGCATTAACATGTGCTTTATAAGTACTAATAAACCACCAATATCAGAGTAATATGCATGTTAATAAGCAAATTAATAGTGTGAATTGGACCCTAAACGTGTTATCGATATTGTGATTAAAGGGGTCATGAACTGGCTTTTTAAATCTTATTATATTGTTGTCTGAGGTAAACTTATGACGTTCGCTTGGTTTTTGCATTCAAAAACATCAAAATTAATAAGTAATAGGCTATTTTCTAACCTAGTTTTGAGCCTAGCTGAAAAACGCTCGGTTTTTATGGGCGTCTCGCACTGAAGACTTGGAAGTAAACGCCCACTGCTGTGAATGGATAACCGTTTTGCATATTATAATGAGTTTCAACTCACCCGTCGATGCACTTGGGGGAAATTGTTTTGAAAACGTCCAATGTTGTAAAATGGCAACCAGAATGATTCGCCCATACATGTTCGATGCAGAGTCCAGGTGTTGCATAATTCCTGTCAGATCCAATATAGACGGCACAGCAGATTCAAAGATCAGATTCAATACTTTATTGCCATACAACTCGGTGCAAGTTGTTAGGGATTTGCTTCAGTGTGCTCGTTCAACAAAATACAACCAAAAACATAGAACAAATATACACAAACAATATCCCACATGGGATGACACTTAAAAAAAAAAAAAAAAAAAAAAAAATATATAGTATGGAAATAAAAGGAACACGCCACTCATCATGTACCTGGATGACAGTCCAGGAGACTATAGTGGCTATAGTGCTCAGCACCGTTCTTTACTCTTAATCGGTCTGTAAATCCAGTCTTGTTTACAAAACAATGTTTTACCTCATCAGCTGGAGTGGAACGTCATGAAAAATAAAGTTTATCCATGCACTCCTATTGGAATCTAGAGGAAGCTTATGCAGCGACTGTCTTCTTCCACAACCAGGCACTGCACAATATTTTGTATTGCTCGGTAGCTCGATCCGGTTTGTCATCACGAGGTAAGCGGCCTATGTAATTTAGCTATGTATGCGTGTAAAATGCACGAATCGGTGGGCGGGGCTAAACTGGCAGTGTTGAAGTAGGCGTTGATCTTCTTCTGCGGGGGTGATGTTTTATCTTCTTTGACGCCATATTTCCCCACTTTGAAAAACGAGGCGTTTGCTGAGGCTGGTGTTAATAAAAGCATTTATTGGACTAACAAGGACGTTTTCAGTTCTGAAACTTACAGGATATTCTTATAATATGATGACCTCTCAGATGTCAAAAGCTCAAGGAAAATTTGATTTCTCAGTTCATCACCCCTTTAAGGAAATATTGGTAACTTTACAAGGTGCATTAGTTAGCATGAACTTATGAACTGCACTTATACAGGATTTATTAATATTTGTTAATGTTAATTTCAACATTTACTAATACGTTATTAAAATCTTGTTAACATTAGTTAATGCACTGTGAACTAACATTAACAAACAATGAACAGCTTTATTTTCATTTTATTAACTAACATTAACAAAGATGAATAAATACATTAACAAATGTATTGCTCATAGTTAGTTCATGTTAGTTAATAATACATTACCTAATGTTAACTAAGGAACCTTATTGTGTTATTGAAATATATATATATAAAATTCTTATTTTTAGATAAATATAAATTGGATACAGTTCTCTATTCAAATGTTTTGAACAAACAAACAAAAAAAAAAACAATTACATTTAACAAGGTGACAAGGTTACCTGTAAAAGGGTAAAGTGAAAAATGTGTGCCATTTAAGGTATTCGTCCAGAAACAGCCTCAGCTTGCATGTTTGACAGTGTATTATTGAATCACTGCTTTCTGCTCTTTCCTTTCCATCTTGTATAAAATCTAAGTTATGATCTGTTTCTCACAGTTCCATCTCAAACTCACAGTGACCTCAAACTTACAAAGTAAACATTTCTTGAATGACATTTCCTCAGATAAAAAAAAGGCATATAGGTGCGAACAGGGTACAAGATAACTTGCAAATGTGTGTTTGGGGATAGGGGAGGGTTTTTGCATTTTCATTTTTAAACTTGTTTTGTGATTTCACACTGCTGGCTTCCATCTCACACATGCACATGCTTCATTAGAAGCAAACAGTCTAAAGCAACTCTCCCCCTCACGAGTCATAGCACTCAAGTAAACGACCAGGCTAATTTGATGGTCCCTCCGTCCCTCCTCCCCTCGCGCTCTTCTCTTCATCACTGATGGTCCACACCCCTTGGGACGACCAGCTCTCCAGTAATTGTTATCCTATTTAGTAATCTATGAGCCTTGGTTTCATCAGACGTTTAGCAGTGCATATAAATATCGCTGACGTTTATTGAATGTCAGAGTTCACGGCGATGGCTGATTGATTCTAACCCGTTGTATTTGGGCATGTCAAAATATGATTTGTTGCCATACAATAGCAATTTTAAAAGCTATTTTCTCAGAGGGAAGAAAATACTATCATTCAGAGGTGAATTGAAGGCAGCTAACTGTGAGATTGAGATTAATGAGCATTTTAGTGAGTTCCCATTAGCCTGTACGGCCGGACAGTGAGGGAGAGTGAACCACACTCAAAATGGAGAGAGTGGACCTCTGAGTGTCACAAACAACTATAATCAAGACAGCTTGGGCAAACAGCCTGAGAGCAGAGGCTGTCAAGACATGAGTGTGCATGTGTTTGGGCTGCGTGATTTTTGGAATGAATGCTCTGTCGAGATGCGTGTAAGTGTGCATAAATGCGTATTGACCCCTTAATATGTCTCTGTGTGTAGGTTTGGTTCAATCATAGTTATTGAGATTGGAGTAAATCAGGTCCTAGCAACAAGATGGATAGTACTTAGTGTTCAGCATGTTCATGTGTAAAGCGCATCCACAACAGCAGTTGCTCATTCTGAAAAGCACATAGCTTATTTCAAGTTCACTTGTGCACTTATGTCTTTTTGTGCAGATATAAGTTGTAAAATTAATTTTATGTTGGATAAATATCTGATTTAATCTCATATTGGATGTTTCGTTGAGTTAATTAACCCGCTAACAACGCGCTTCGGTTTCCCGGTGTTCATTCAGCTCTTCAGCTTCAGCGCACGCAGCACAAACAGCACTGTTATTTTAAACCGTAATATTAATTTAAGATTTTTTAATTTAAGTTTATTTTTCAAAAACATTGATGTGTTATCCGATGACTTGTTTGCATTATTTAGGCATTATTTTATTTTTTGAAATGCTACATATATTTATTTTTTTATAAATTTTTTATATAAAGCATGTTGGCCATAGGAGTGTAAGGAATCTTACACTGGTTCAAATTAAGCCACTGTACATCATATGTTAGATTTATGTTAAAGTGCTTGGGACATGGCTTTTAATGGTGAGTCTTTTGTTTTTGTAATCAGGCTCTCAAATGATATCAATATTTTTTGATTTAGATTTATCGACCAATATAGCGGTTATCGGCTTGCAAATATAAATAATTATTGTATCGTCCAAAATTTTCATATTGATGCATCCCACAGATATACAGATGTATTCATATCATTATTAGGTATATTACACACACACACACACACCACACACACACACACACACACACACACACACACACACACACACACACACACACACACACACACACACACACACACACACACACACACACACACACACTCTTGTACATCTATCTTTATGAGGACATTCATTGACACAATGCAATCTCTAGCCACTTACCCTAACCTTACTCATCACAACTAAGTGCTTAACCCGAACCCTTACCCTAAACCTACCCTTAACCCAATTATAACCTTATCCCTAAAACCAAGTCTTGACCCTCAAACAGGCCATTACAGGGTCTCAAAAAGTGAGGACCGGCCAAAATGTCCTCACTTTACTCTCTTTGTCCTCACTCCAATGGTCTAAAACTCAAACTGGTCCTCACAAAGATAGTTGTGCAAGTACACACACACACACACACACACACACACACACACACACACACACACACACACACACACACACACACACCAACACACACACACATTCAGAAATCATTCTACTATGCTGATTTGATGCTAATAAAACATTTCTTGACAGTAAAGACTTGTGCATCACTTCAAAATGTTTATATTTCAAATAAATGCTATTTAGCAGCATAACTTTCAGTAATATTTAGAAATATTTATTGAGTACCAAATTAAGGAACTGAATTATCATGTGACACTGAAGGCTGGAGTTATGGCTACATTTTCATCACAGGTATTAATTACATTTTAAAATATATTAGAGTATAAATCAGTTATTTAAAACTGTAATGATCTTAATCTTAACACAATCATAATCTTGAATGTAAAACATAGATGTGCAACCAATGAGATAAAAATAAATAAATAGAAAGTCTTACAAGCACTGTAAATGAAATTGAAAATGCAATGTTCACATTAGCATACAGCCATGTGATTTTTTTTAGATGTTTAAAAAAAATGCGTATTCTCTAATGAAACCCACATTAATGGTTTCACTTTTATAGCTACATTTCACACATTGTTAAATTTGCTGATCCAGTCTTACAAAAGTCAGCACAGGAACACAAAAGGTGGCCGTTTGCTCAATTACTCTGTGCAATTAAGACTTCAACATATGAGAAGCTGGAATCGCACACACTTGTTGTCTCTACGGGGACATTATAACTCAGATGTAACAGCAGGTGGTAGGGCACCTTGCCACTGTGTAGTTAGTTGGAGAGTTCGTAGTGAGACTAAATTAAATGTGTTTGTGTAGGTGTTTCAAAGATGCACAAACTGAGGACCTGAGTTCCCAGTACCCGAAGGAGATGGAGTCCCACCTACACACTCATTCACTTACTTCGCTGGCTCAATAATACTCAAACGCTCGTATATGTTTCTGTTTTCAGTAGGTCTAAGTAACTTTGTAATTCTATAACCGTGTCAAGGGGAAACAGACCAAGTGGAATGTCTGACAGAGTAAGAGAGAAAAAGGATACTCCATTTTCAGACCGAACTAGAAAGAGAATGTATGTATCCACAGAGGAAAGCCTGACGTTTGTGTGTCTGATCCTTTCTCTTTCCGTCTCTTTTCCCATCCCAATTTTCCCTTTGGGGAAGTTTGAAAAATAGTGGGTTTTTACTCTGTAATATTTTACACATGATTGAAGGTGATGTCAACAGTGAGAGGCTGAGAGAGAGTTTGGCTGGATTATTGTTCCAAATCATCATCTATCTCTCTCTTTATCTTACTCTGTCACACTTTTTTTTTTTTTAAACACGTCTGGTTTCCCTCGAGGGATCTGTTCTTTCCAGCTGCAAATTTTCTCCTTGCTTTTCCACAACCCATGTCAAGACATGTGTATTTATGATATCTAGCTAACAGCTGCCGCACTAAATTTAGAGTGAATCTCCAGAGTGAAAGAGTGAGTCTAGTAAGGCAAGGTGAATCAAACTTTACAATATATGAATGTCATTCAGCTACTGTCCTCTATTCCAGAGCTATAAATGAAAGGGGGGTTGCCTTATTTGTTCTCATATACATGTAAGCTGCAGAATCAGTGAGACTGCAGTTTTGCTGTATCACATGTGTGGTCTTCAAGAAAGGCACTTAACCTCAGTGACCTTCAGGTGGACTGTCCAGGTGGTTTGAAAAATATATCTGAAATACTACATGCTATGAATGTTCAGACCTGACCAGCCCACATATTATTCACACCTGAGGAAATGCATCTCTCAAGGCTCGTACACACCGGGACGAATATCGGCTCGCGTTATTCGTCAGCGTTTTTCAACGCGTTTTTTGTGTTCACACCCAAGCGTTTTTCGCTGACGATGAGCCGAGTGAACATGCAAATTCATTCCCTGACATTAGATGGCGCTAAATGTACAGAAATACCCCGGTCCACAAAGTGCTTCTGACACTCGCTTGTCACTCAGAAGAAGAGAGCAAGTTTGTCGCGTTTGTCATACAGTTCTTTATTCTCATTGGTGTCTCTTTATATAGACACCAACAAGACCAGCAGCTCTACATTCATCTGGCCTTGCATCTTCCTCGTCTTATTTCTTCCCGGCAGAGTGTAGTAGACGGACGCTGTGTATCTTCTTCGCCATTACGTATGTGTGCTCGGCAAGACCGTTTTGTGTTTGAGCGCCCCCAAGTTGTGCTTTACTGTAACTTCAGAAGCTCCAGACACATGAGCAAAAGCCCCAATCTCATTGGTCGGATAGTTTTTGACGCGGCGCGTCAAACTGAAAAAACGAACCCGAGGCGTTTTTTTAAAAATGACGCTTTTACGCGTGGCGTTTTACGCGTCGGTGTGAACACTCACATTGGCGCCCTTTGTTTAGTCACGAGGCGTTAAACGTCGGCGAATAACGCGCGCGAAATTCGTCCCGGTGTGAACAGGCCTTCACAGTATAATTCTGCTTAAACATTACGTCTCCATAATCCAGAATGAAAGGTTAACCGATTAATTTTCGAGTTGTCAAAAGTGAAAAGGATTGTGCTCCTAACACAAAAAACATAATAATCTGAGAAAGAAAAATGTAAAAACTGTCAAAAAAGTCCATATGCGAGTTATTCAAAATTGAACAGTTACATTTGTCATCTAATTTTAAAGTCTTAACTTTGAAACAGTGTTATAAAAGTATAACTGTCATAAAGTTCTAAATACATGTGCAAATATACACCCAGAACTCACTACTATTGCGCTCAAAATCTTATTTCACGATAACAATATATATCAGGATAATAGTTATTTATTTTTGATTTTTTTCTTATTGAAAAATGAGCAAAAATGCAAACACAAAACAATAGGAGAAATACAATAAGAAAAATACAAATGAAATAAAAATGCTTTGTTTTTCAAGAAGGACTGTTACAGTAGTATTTAGGTACAAAATACTACAGAAATCAAATAGTCTTAACAGTATGAATTAAATAGACTTTAATTAATTAAGTAGAATTATTAAGTCGAGAGCAGTGAGTGGGTCTCTCTCATTCTTGTGTTGTTTGAATACATTTACAACGCAGAGAGCAACAGGTATATTAGGCTGCTGCCACAGTAAGACCTAAATGCATAGATCCAATATAATGATATATATATATAATATATATTTAATTTATATATAACTATTCACATTTACTCAAAGTCCCGTTGTAATCAATGATTTTATCCTTTAAAGGGATAGTTACAGTACCAAAAAATGATAGATACCCAAGAAAATTAGCCATGATTTACTTAACCTGAAGCCATGGTGTATATGGCATTCTTTTTTCAGACGAATACAATCGGAGTTATATGAAAAAATGTCCTGGCTCTTCCAAGCTTGATAATTAGAGTGAATGGTTGTTTGACTTTGAAAGTCCATTAAAGCACATCTATGCATGATTAGAGCGCTTGGCACGGATCTGCGGGGGTTAATAAAGGTCTTCAGAAGTGAAGCGATGTGTTCGTGTAACAAAAATATCCATATTTAAAAGAAGGCCAAGAAGTCCATACGCATCGATTTATGCCAAAAGAGTAACATTTGAACTTGACGCACAATGTGATAACGGCAATTGACGCCTCTCGCGGTTCAAACAAACAGGGCTGGGCAACTACGTTCATCATTACGTTGTGCGTCAAGTTCAAGGGTTCAAGTACAAATATGGATATTTTTCTTACACGAACGCAGCGCTTCACTTCTGAAGACCTTTATTAACCCCCCCAGATCCGTGTCGAGCACTTTAATCATGAATAGATGCGCTTTAATGGACTTCCAAAGTCAAACAGCCATTCACTCCCATTATCAAGCTTGGAAGAGCCAAATCATCTCTGATCACCAAAATTACATATTTAAACTAAATATTCAAATTAGCCCCTCCTCCACTCACTCACACCAGCTCAGAGATCCACTTGTTGACGATCACACACACTGATGTGATTGGTTACAAGGTAGTTTGTGACGTCAGAAACACCAGCGATTTCAAACCGTGTTTTTGAGACTGTATTTGGTTCACTTCATTTTTAAAGAGAAAATACTGAGCAATGATGTTGACGTGAATTTGCACATGGTTTTTCTTAAAGCACATTAACATCACCACATAGACATATAAAAAACATTAAAAGCTTGATGTTTCTTTATCCCTCTACATACCACTTTTTAAAAATAGCAAAATCTCTATCAATAGACACTTTTTAATTGTTGCTATGGTATATTGCCATACCGCCCAGCCCTATATGCATTCTGAGTGTATGTGTATGCTACATTAGATGTCAGTAATTGACTAGAGGAAAGAAGAACTTAGTCATGATGAGATGCATATCAACAGCTTTGTAACACCTTTGCAAAACTCCTAAAAGAGATTGAGGACCTATCTGACAGTTTAATGTTTCCTGTGAGAAAACAGAACAGTTGTAGAGTCATGGACTATGTAGATATAGAGACAGCCAAATAAAAAGATAGACAATGATCGTGTAGTAAGATATTAAACTTACAACATTTAGGGAAACTGCACACAGGATATTGCTTCCAGACTTGCAATTCACAAACTTAATTGAAAATGATTGACAAACTATTCTTCGTTCCGTTGCCAACCCATTTTTCTCTCTGTCTAGTCTTTCTTCTGATGCTTTATAACCCCTCTATTTGCATCCTCTTCCATCAAATTTTCAAGTCCTCTCATTCCCATCTCTTACCATAAACTATATATTCTCTCTTTTGCATCTGTGACTATTTCTGTGCTTCGCTCCCCTCCTCTCTTGATGGATGAGATGGGTAATTGCAGGTAGATCTGAATATGTATTGTTTCAGCTGAGAGGAAAAGGAAATTATTTTACAAGGAGATTTCCAGTGGTATAAATTTCAGTCCACACTTTAAGGTAAGAGTTAAAGATGAGCGTGCTCAGTGATTAGGCTTTAATAACAAAGAAGTGTTGTAATTAAACTCGCATTAATCTTTGCTCCCCCATGCATGAATTAATGCCTAAATCATTGCGCAAATTAATAAGTCATATTCCTATAATACATTTTCCAGCTAACCACTGTAACGTTGTTTTGTTTCACTTGTTGACCTGAGTCAGATTCTTTTTTTTCTTTGAGAGCAATAAGTATTTATTGTATCCTTTCAGTTCTATATTGAATTATGGGCATAGAATGTTATCATCATCGGATCTTCAATTTATGTTACTGATATCACACTAATAAACAAACAACTATTGACACATAAACAATTGTTTCTCTTGTCAACAATGAAAAAGACTACATTGTAGGGCTGGGCGATAAATCGATTTTATCGATTAACTCGAATGTGTAGTTTAAGCGAGTTTAGGCCGATTTTTTTGAATGAAAATCGGTTTTCTCTTTAACAACCGCCGACGCGCCCATATGGGCTCCCGTAGTTCCGACCGCGCTCAGCGCTTGCCATGATAGAGATACACAAACAACATGGCAAATGAACAAAACCGCTGCAGCAGAAGCACACCCGCCGAAAACATTTACAAACTGAATCTGCAGGGCCGCCAACTCTCACGAGTTTACTGAGAGACACGCAATTGTCACTTTTTACACGCTCTCAAACACACATCCATTTCCTCACGCAGAGAAACATCGCGAAGCAAAGAGGACACTGACACCGAAATACAAGACAGAGCAGGTTCTCTTACGAGAGTATCTCTCGTACTGCGTAATATCTTACGCTATGGGGAAAACTCTTTTCCACGAGATATTGAAGCCAAAAATTATCCTTAATTTTTTATTAATGTAAAACGCTTTGCGGCAGCAAGCAGACATAGAGAGAGAGAGGCTCTGCGTGACGTCACGACGAATGGGGGCCTTTCGCGCCCATATCGTCACGTCCCGCCAGAAAGGGCATGGTCTCGCCCTATAAATGGGCTCGATAGCTGCTCTTACGTTGATTTTCATCTCTTCAGCGAAGCCTCCCACATCGCTGGATCCAGAGTGAGAAGCCGCGCCGTCGACTTGTAGCCTTTCAGCGGGACGTGCCATCGAGCCTGGAGTCGCTGGCCTCGCCGCCTTCAGCCGCCGTACCTGCTGCGCTTTCCGGCGTACATATCCTTTCCTCTGCTTAGAGTGTGTGTGATTGCATTATCTGCCTTTTTTCCCACCCCTCTAAAAGAGCGGCGTCTTTTTAAAGATGCCTTCCTGTGGTTCTTGCCGACCCCCACTCAGCGATGAGGACCGCCATGTCATCTGCGTGTCCTGCCTGGGTGAGGATCACGCGGCCATCGCGCTCGCTGACGGCGGATGCCATCATTGTGAACGTTGTTCTCCGAGCCCGCATCCCAGCCCGCCGTGATGCCGCGCCGCAAGAAGCGCCGCGCCCAGCGCGCGCCCGAGCTATCTCCAGCCCGCCAGAGCTCGCCGGTTCGCCCGCCAGCTTCGCCGGCTTCGCTCGAGTCGCTCCCGGACGGACAGCGGCCGCCGTATGCCGCCGCATACGCCGTCGAGTTGGACGACAACACTGAGGCACGTTCTCTTTTGGCTTCGGATAGCGAGGATCGGGCGAGCTCTGTGGACCTCCCCTCCGCTAACGTTTCCCGCCAACCCTCTGGGAAGAGAGCCGGCATTGAGGCTGAGCTGATGCGTCTGCTCACCCAGGCCGTGGAAAGCATCGGCCTCGATTGGGAGGCGCCCACGCTGCCGCCGCGCAACAGGCTGGACGGACGCTTTCTCGGGAAAGACGAAGCTTCGTCACAGTCGAGACCCGCGCCCTTCCTCCCTGGACGGTGAGAGACATTCGTGGCTAACGCTATCCGAGATGACGGAAGCTGAGCGCTCCGTGTTCCTCGACGCTCTCGCTCTGCTGGACGCCGCCCCTCTCAGCGCGGGCCCCGGCCGAGGATTGAGATAAAGCCCGAGGTCTCAAGGCCTTCCTAGTCTCTCTAGGAAAGCGACGGTGTTCAGTTCCCGCTGCGGCCGGAATTTCACCAAAACTTCTCGCTCGTTCAGTTCCAAGCAATGTGACTGTTCCAGTGTATTTCGCAGTGAGCAAGCTGGTTCCACAGCCCGCTTTCCTGCGCACAAAGGCCGTCGTTTCGGCTACTCAGCAGCGCCGCCAGGCCCGAGATCAGACACCGCGCTCTCGCTCTGCTGGACGCCGGCCCCCTCAGCGCGGGCCCAGGCCGAGGATTGAGGTAAAGCCCGAGGTCTCAAGGCCTTCCTAGTCTCTCTAGGAAAGTGACTGTGTTCAGATCCCGCTGCGGCCGGATTTCCACCAAAACTTCTCACTCGTTCAGTTCCATGCTTTGTGACTGTCCCAGTGTATTTCGCAGTGAAGCAGCCGGTGTCTCAGCTCGCTTGCCTGTGCACAAAAGCCGTTTCTATGGCTACCCAGATAAATCCAATAAAGAGTGTATTTTCTGGTGTTCCGGCCACAGCCGATGGTGTTATGAGTGTTGTAAGAATGCCCACGCCCCAGTGCCCATTCCCACACCCAGACACAGCCCGCCACGGTGCAGGGCTAGCACACATAAAATCGACTCAGGTCGATTGTGCAGACTATGTAGTGAACGCGCCCATACAATGCCCGCTTACACTACACACTGCGTGTCCCTTGGTTTCTGTAAAAACAAAACCAACACACATTCAGTCGGCTCCGGCCGAAAGTGTTCTCAGTGCAGTAAATGTGCCCGCTGTCCCGCGCCCGCATCCTCTCACTGACACGCCGAATCCCACGAGATTCACCCCGTTCGCTTCCTCTGCGCAACCCGTCATAGAGAAGCTGAGCGCGGCCAGGCTGCCCGCTATAATCAGCGCGCGCCTTGCACGCTGTAAACACAGCAGCACTAGCTGACAGTGTTCTCAGTACAGTTAATGTGCCCGCAGTCTCGCGCCTACATTCTGGCACACACGCCGAATCCCACGGGATTCACCCCCGCTCGCTTCCTCTGCACAACCTGTCGCAGAGAAGCTGAGCGCGGCCAGGCTGCCAGCTGTGATCAGCGCGCGCCTCGCACGCTGTAAACACAGCATTGATTCAGTCGGCGCGAGCTAAGCTGACAGTATTCTTAGTGTAGTAAATGTGCCCGCATTTAGTAAATGTGCCCACATTCTCTAACACACGCCTGGATTCGCCCCGCTCGCTTTCTCTGCGCGTCCCGCCATAGAGAAGCTGAGCGCGGCCTGGCTGCCCGCTGTGATCAGCGCACCCCCCGCCTCGAACGCTTTAAACACGGTGTTGTTTTCTCAGTACACAGGGGCTCTCGAGCCGCCGTTCTGCCGCGGCCAGAGCCCAGATTTCATTCTACCCTTAGCTATTCACGCAGATGCGTGGTCAAGGCTTCCCGGGGTATCAGAATGGGTGTTGAACACTATAACGAGAGGCTATTCGCTACAATTCGTTCGACGCCCTCGCCGTTACACGGCGCGCGTCGAAACTACGGTGAAAAGCGAAGTATCTCATCTACTTCGAGCCGAGATAGCGAAACTACTGAGGAAAGGGGTTATAGAACCTTTATCTCAGGCTCAGAGCGAAGGGGGCTTATACAGCAGATATTTTCTGGTACCGAAAAAAGATGGTGGGCTCAGACCCATTTTAGATCTGTGACTGCTGAACAGAACGCTCGTGAAGCGCCAGTTCAGAATGCTTACGACCAGGAAAATCCTCGCGCAAGTGCGCCAAGGAGACTGGTTCATGTCAATAGATCTTAAAGACGCCTATTTTCAAATACAAATAGCGTCCCATCACAGGCGATTCTTGAGATTCGCCTTCGAGGGCCAGGCATATCAATACACAGTCCTGCCGTTCGGCCTGTCCCTAGCACCCCGTATGTTCACGAAGTGCATGGACGCGGCCCTCGCCCCCCTGAGACTTCGGGGCATGCGAGTTTTGAACTACTTGGACGATTGGCTGATTCTAGCTCGTTCACGAACGGAGCTCATAGAACACAGGGCCGCATTACTCGAGCACCTCGAGGAGCTGGGCCTTACAGTCAATTGGGCGAAAAGCTCACTGCTCCCCAGTCGGAGAATTTCCTTTCTGGGAACAGTGGTAGACTCGCTATCCATGACGGCACGCCTGTCACCGGAGCGCGGATTGAATATTCAGCACGTCGCGAAATCCTTCCGTCGCGGCTCTATAGTCCCGCTCAGAAGGTTTCAGAAAATGCTGGGTCTGATGGCCTCAGCAGCCTCCGTACTCCAGTTGGGCCTGCTCCGCATGCGCCCACTGCAGCTATGGCTAAAAGCACGAGTTCCCCCCAGGGCGTGGACCGCAGGTCTATTTCGCCTCAGGGTCGACCTTCAGTGCATTTCGGCTCTGAAACCATGAAAAGCAACCGACTGGTATCAGTCAGGTGTGAGTCTGGGGATCCCTTCGAGTGTGAAGGTGGTGTCTACGGACGCCTCCACATCGGGGTGGGGAGCGCTGCTCGAGGGCAGACCGCTAGCTGGCCTATGGTCAGTACGGGAGAAGCTCCTTCACATAAACTGCTTGGAATTAATAGCAGTCGACAAAGCGCTACGGCGCTTCTGTCCCCAGATAAAAGGCCACCACGTATTGGTCCGGTCGGACAACATGTCAGTGGTGGCGTACATAAATCGCCAGGGCGGTGTCAGGTCCCGAAACCTTTACAGGCTGACGGAACGCCTCCTGGTCTGGGCTCAGCACAACCTGCTCTCGCTGAGAGCGGCGCATGTGCCTGGTCACCTAAATGTGGGGCCAGACAGGCTGTCCAGAAACAACGTCCCAGCAGGAGAATGGTCCCTATGGTCCCCGCCGCCCCCTATATGCTTTTCCCCCTGTCTCACTCCTGCCTCAGGTGTTGGAGCGAATCAGGAGGGAGGGATGCCCAGTGCTACTCATAGCTCCGCTCTGGACAAACTAGTCGTGGTTCCCTGTCCTGATGCAGCTGGCCAGCGCTGCCCCATGGCCTTTACCGTTGAGGGGAGACCTCCTCTCTCAGGCAGAAGGCTCGATTTGGCATCCTCGCCCGGATTTGTGGTCCCTGCACGCATGGGCCATCAACGGGTACCCGCTGACCTCCCAGAGGGAGTGTTAAACACGATCGCGCAGGCTAGAGCCCCGTCTACCAGACGGCTCTACTCCTCAAAGTGGTCTGTGTTCTCTGCTTGGTGTCAAGCGCAGGGCTTTTCACCTGTAGACTGCAGGGTTACGGAAGTACTTTCCTTCCTTCAGGAGCTACTGGATAAGGGCAGGACCCCTTCCACGCTCAAAGTATACGTGGCGGCCATAGCAACGTTTGCAAAACCGGTGTCTGGCCAGTCACTGGGAAAGAACGACTTAGTCGTGCGTTTCCTTAGAGGAGCTCGGAGGCTAAACCCTCCCAGGCCCCCTTCAGTCCCGACACGGGACCTTTCCACGGTCTTGGAGGCCATGAAAGGTGCCCCATTCGAGCCAATCCAGTCATCAGACATGAAACACTTGTCTTTCAAGACAGCGTTTCTTATGGCTCTCGCTTCAGTGAAGCGCGTAGGGGACTTGCAAGCGCTTTCAGTAAGCGTGTCGTGCATGGAGTTTGGACCTAATGACTCAAAGGTCATACAATTAACAATTAACAATTAAGAACAATTAACATAACACATTAACATATCTACTGTACCTAATATTTATCCAAAGGAATTGATATTGAATCAATATCAGAATCAAAATCACATGAATTGAAATTGTGAAATTTGTGTTAAGCAATAATAAAAACAGTAGCATACCAGTCTTTATGGATGTAAACATTGTGTTTACATAGTTAATAAACTTGATAAAATGATGTTTAGTTACCAAATAATTTGACAATCACAATAAACTTCTTGTGATGCAAGTTTTTTTTTTCTTTACACCCCCCCCCCAATCCACCCATTTTATGTTATGTTACATTTACACTAGGCTATTTACAATGACAGGACCCTCTGGTCTTTTTGGCTTGTTATTTCTGATTGCACTTTAATCCAGATAATATCCCAGAAGGGAATATCAAAACAAAATAAAGTAAAAACTTGTTTTGAACAATTTCTTTGTCATCTGAGGATTGACTTTAAGTAGGGAGAGAAAAAAATCGATTTAAATCGTAAATCGGATTTTTTGTCAAAAAATCGGGGATTTTTTGTCAAAAAATCGGGGATTTTTTTTTTAGGCCATATCGCCCAGCCCTACTACATTGTTGAATCATTCACAGATTAGGTGTAAAAATTATGTGGACCTTGGGGCTAATGACTTCTCCTAAGACTAATTGGAGTCAAGTGTTTCAATCAATGGGATGAGATTGGAGGTGCCCTGGCCTATAAAATGGAATGCAAATCTGCCACAACTTTGCTTTGCTAAAGTATTTCAAAAAAGAGCTTTGACTGGTTGTGTCCGAAATCGCCCCCTATACTCTATTACTTGAGGGGACAGCCATTTGTAGTTGTTTCTGAAACCGTGGATGTTATCAAGTGCACTAATTCAATCCCACAATGCACCCCAATAACAAGTGTACAACCGGTGTACGCTAAATGGCTAGAGAATACCCATAATGCATGGTGACGCCGAATGAATTCTCACGTCTCGCCAGAAGATGGTGCTCGCATCTGAATCATCCATTAAGCAATTTTCCAATCTGGTCCAATGTGGCTACAGTGTAATATACATATATAAATTCCTTTTAACTTGATTGCTAAATTGTTAAATTAAGCTTTATACATGCTAGTTTCCATGACAGAGTTAAACATAAATCCCTTTAATCTTAGTACTGGACCTGCTTGTTAAGTTTCAAATGATTATTAAACAGCAAGCACAAACAATGCAAAAGCAGCAGCCTTTCATGTACACTCAGTGTCACTCAGAATTCACTCACTTGTTTTCATTCACTCCTTTAAGTGGATTATATTTAGCCTGGCTAACGTCAGACCTCGTCTCATTGAGACGTGGGTCTGGGAACCACATGTTCATTTTCTCGTATTTGAGGCGTGGTTTACTAATGCCCAGAGCCGTTTATTGGGTGCTATCAAAGGTCTATCAAATGAGCCTGTACGTAGCTCATAGCCAATCGTTTCAATTATACCAGATGCCGTATGTAGTGCGTCAGAAATTAGAGGAGGAAGAAGACGATGGGTCAGAGATTTATGTGTACATGATGTCGTGTATCTAAGGCTCCATCGAAAGGTAACTTCACATCTGCTGCCATGTTGGATCCATAGGTATAAACAAACTGCTTCGGTGTGTCGCATTGACGTTGTCATCGTCTTGCTGCTCCCTCCCCATTCTGTGATTGGTCCCCTCACTGAGGCGAAAATCTGGTCCATTAGAGATGCGCTGTTGGCGGTTACAGCCGCGGACTCCGCAGATAAACTGCGGATTGGGTGGATGACGTGACGGAAAAAATATTTTAATTAAATTCGGGCGGCGGCGGGTGGTTGAACCAATCATGTTCAATGTTATCTGACTATACCTGCATCAAAAAAAAAAAAAAAAAATCGAGCACACTTTGAAATAGTCAAATTTTCATCAAATTTTCATTTGGTCAAAAACGGATGGATGGCGGACAGATGATGAGTTTTGTGATGCGGTTGCGGATGAAATAATAGCCCATCCGCGCATCTCTATGGTCCATGGCATCCAGGCTGCCTAGCCTTTGTGTGTCTTGATTTCTTTTTCCAGCACAGAAAACATAAGAGATTGGGACTGTGTTTGTTTTAATTTTTAAATTGAAATGTCAGCAGAATGCTGCAGGAATGACACATTTTTGTAGATAATACATAACACAATACATCGAAATATTGCAATATAGCGATATGTACATATGAATAATTTGAATAGGCTATTTCAAAAAGCAACGCATATAGCAGAGAACAGACTGGGCATGCGACTTACTTATGTGTGACTTGCTTGACGTTAAAAACGGTTACTAAGAGCAATAAGCTGCGGAAAACAACTCATTGCTGTCTGACACACACACCTGAAGCTCTTTCACAGAAAGCTGCCTCTCGGACAGCATGCGATCCCGAATTCAATTATCTTTCTCTGCTTATTGCACTCAAATGGTCAAATACACATTACACACAGTTATGCCTGGCTTGGCGAGTATTCATGTAAGCACAGTCGGTTTTGTCTTAAGTGAACGTAAGCAGTTGGGAAAAGAAATTGGATGTGTGTAAATAGTATGATTAGGATTCGTGCATTAGTTTCTAAAGTGACAGCAGCCCAATGGGCCGTTCACACAGAAAACCTTATCCATTCCAATGCGCTACTTTTCCTCACCACTGGTGGTGGTGAGGAGGATGGAGGTAGTTGTCGTGACAGCATCTGCAAACTCAAATGCGTGTAAGTACCAATCTTTTATACAGAGTATAAGGACATGATTGGATAGATGTGAAGGTAATAAGTGATGTAGTAATTAAGTCTTCCTGGCTGAACTTTATGATAAAGCTTTCATTTCATGACCCCTTTAAAAAATGCATCTCGAGACCTTAACTTTTTTCCCCATTCCACGAGGATAAACGCATTGTGTGTGAATGAGCCTAATGCAGTATAACTGATGCTGTTTGTCAAAAAAAAAGAAAAATCACTTGCTGCTCTTGACTTGATAACTTATGAATCAATGTATATTTAAATAATTTGAAGACTATGCTGTTTTTTTTTTTTTTACATTTGATTATTTAGTTTCTCTATTTTTTTTACTTGGATGCTTCTGTTAAATAGATCTATCTAATGTAGGCCTAACAAAAAACTTAAAGCACTTTTAAGGCTTGCCCAATCTGTCCAACGACAGTTTCCGATAAAAGGGTGAAGATCTTGTGTGGCGAAGTAGTTTAATTACAATTAAACTTTTATCTGACTGAATTTAGGTTGGAATACCAATTGGTTATTGGTTATTAAGTGTTTATAAAACAATATCTGTACAGTATTATTTTTTTGGGGGGAATTCAGTAGACCATTACCCTTTAGTAGGAAGCCTTTAATGCACTCTCTATAGTGGCTGAGAAAGGAACCAAGAGCATTTTATTGGTGTTGTGGCTAGTTTTGTGGGTTTTTTGTCCATTGTGTTGTGGCTTTTTTTGTGTTGTGGTAATTCCGATGTGTTGTGACTTGTTTCTATTGTGTTGTGGCATGCATACTGTGGTGTTGTTAATATTCGTTGTGTTGTGCCCTAAAGGGCCATTATTTATTTTGATTCATAAAAGCCTACATTGCAAAATTCAAAGCTGAACCTCGCTTCTTTGCTTTTGCTACATCGCACTGCAACCTGTTAATATGGGTGCCAAAATATATGCTATTTGTGCACAGTGTGAAACAGACCTTAGTCAGCTGTATAAAGTCAGCAACACTGTATTGTTCAATGATGGAACAGATGAAGTCAGAGTGAGAAGGCGGGATGTAAACGGCGGGTGACCTTGTAGTATGATGTGCATGACAAAATTTAAATTACCAAGCAGCAATAAGGGTTCCTGTTTATGCAATAAATGCAAAGATCAGGAAGAGTGATATCACATAACCTATGAGTGAAGTGTTTTTGTTTTCTTTAAAGGAGCCCTAGAATGGGGTTATTTTATTATTTTATAATGTTTCCTGAGTTAGCCTTAGAAAAAAATACTATTTATTTCACTTCTTTTTTGCACAATATATAAGTTCATCTTTTAGAGAGAGAGAGAGAGAGAGAGAGAGAGAGAGAGAGAGAGAGAGAGAGAGAGAGAGAGAGAGAGAGCGAGAGAGAGCGAGAACCTTTTAGATCAAAAATATTCAAAATTTAGAAATAAAAGACATTTTTCCTAGCCTGATTTTAGCCTCTGATTTGAACACTCTGTTTGAAGGGGCGTGTCTGCTGTGGGACTCAGTGTAGCCGGCCACTGCTGTGATTGGCTGACATGCTTGCATATGAAATAGCTACGTATTACATGTGAAACTCTCTCGAATACTTTTACTACAGCTATTAAACGTTTTTACTATTACAGCTATCGAGATTAACGAATCGTGAGATGTTTATAAAGTATTTAAATCTATTTCCATCACATAAAATGTTGCCGTGATGAGCATTGAGCAAGCAGATGACAGTCTGTTGATCGCGAGACTGAAGATCTTATCATTGCAACGCAGTTTCTGCACTCTCTCTAATGCTTTCACCAATACAAACACGATAATGTACTTACAGTAAGAGCTTCGTGGTGCAGTGTAACATGCGTCATTGATTTCATAACGAGTTTGGCAAGTGTCTAGATAAACTCACGCTGTGTGGAAAGATTGTTCTTTGATCGCTTTCTTTATATAATTTATTCACTGAGAGAAGCCTGCTTGATATTGTCCCAGGTTAGGAAATAAGTCCGTGGTGAAATGGGCAGAGCAAACTAACAACTTCGAAATAAACTGTTGCGGTATCCGATTACATCAACCACGCCTGTTGACATTTCTTTTCTGTGGTAAGGGTATGAAAAGTCCTCACCTCCTCTGCACAGCCTGGCTGGAACATAACATTTATCTGCCATTTTCCCTATGATCCTCGCTTGTTTCTTCACCTGCAGAACTTCTGATGATTCGGCTGCGCAGTGCCTGCCATTGAACATGGGCTGGCATATGCAAATTTTTGGAGGCGTACATATTAATGATCCCGACTGTTGCGTCACAGTCGGTGTTATGAGATTCACTTCTTTTTCAGGGGTGTTTTTCAAAAACGAGATTTAAATAAGGAGAAAACAATGGTGTTTGAGACTCACTGTATGTCATGTCCATGTAATGAACTCCTGTTATTTAACTATGCCAACATAAATTCAATTTCACATTCTAGGGCACCTTTAAACAAATATAAATATATTAATACCATTAAAAATCATATTCAAGACCAGACAAGGAGAAATGTATTAGAAACTTTTTGAGGGAAAATGAGATCGGCCATAAAACCGTGAACCAGGGAAACAAAACACTTCAAAATAATAGCCAGAAAATAAAGAGCAACCGCCACTGGTCACAGAGGGAAGTCTCATGATACATGACAGCTCAGTGCAACGTGGAGAATCTGGGAGATTTCAGTTATTTATCTGTCTGTTTTTGTTAGGAAGGCCTGAAACTCTCTTGAATTGAGTCAAGTGCCTAAAAACTTGACAGCTGTGGATGGGCCAGACATTTTCTCTGCAGAGATGGAAGTCCTAAAATCTAAGCACTCAAAGGTCAAGTGGATTGCAAGTTAAATTCCTATAACATGATGGGCGAGGAACACATTCAAATCTGGATTAATAGGGATGACTCTGAAGGCTGATGTATGTACTTCTTTAACCTGTGGTTTGATTATACATTGATTAAAAAGAGATACATTTTTATTGGGGTTTGGGATTTACTTCATGCATATAGATCAATATGTTATGGTGAATTATGATGTTTCTTGCCAGATGACTAAGCTAGTAAACAGATGCTAAAGCACTTTCAGCATTTGTATAGTGTAATATCTTTTCAGTGCTTTACTTATTTGACCCAACAATGTAATGTTTTTTTTAATAATGTTGAATTGTGGGGGCTTTGCTTAATAATTAAAGCCCCAGAACATTTTAGGAGCACGTCACTGGCCAGTCCTTTTCTTTGTTTTTCTAGCCCATTATAGCACTCAGCATCAAGTGGCATATATCATTTTAAACAGGAGAACTTTAAGTTTCAAACTAGCTCATTTAAATGACAAATTTTACATTTATTTTGTCTTAGAATGGATGAATTTATCAGTTTAAAGAAAAACGGTAGCAAATTTTTGTGATTTTTTTTTTTTTACTCAACTCAAACAAATCCTCCTGAAGTTTCGATTTTAGAAACTTTAGAAAAGTTTACTTTGATATTCTAGATTCTCAGATTAAATTTTAACTATATGTAAAATGTTTAGAAGTTATATATAGTGCATTTGGTCCTGCATGTGCAAAATAAGCCTGCACATGCATGATTCAAATGACAGCTGGTCAGTTGCTGAAGGATGGTATCGTGTGTTAACACCTGAAGGAAACATCTCCATGATCTTCTGCTGTGGCGGGGGAGTTTTAGAAAGGAAGTCTTGGGTGAAAGATAAATGATCTCAGGCTTGTCAAGATAAAGTTCGAGGTGAGGGGTACACATCCAGTTGGGTATGTCAGAGATTTATGCAGAGAACTTCTTTTAGATCACAGATGTGGAGACCGAAGGAGGGAATGAGATGTGCATCTGAGTTTTGTCAGCACAGCAGTGGTAAGAGATGCTGTCGAACTTAAGGAATGTTCTGTGATATGGAGTAAATGGAGAAGAGCAGGGGCCCAGGCTCCCCATGGTGAACTCTTGTCCAGGTAAGATATAAACTAGAAAAGGTCTTCTTTTTCCAATGTTTTATGTTGATGCCCTGAAATACTGCAGAGAAATTGAGAAGATTTAGCATGTTTTGGTTTGATTGATGACTACAACATAATTTTGTAAGATGAGAGTAAATAGAGAGCCAGAAAGTAATTTCTTTGTTGACTGACTAACCCTTCTGAAAAAGAAGTACAATATATAAAGACTACTTATAAGGACGTAATGAACTTTAAAAGAATATACTTAAGTTCACACTGAATGTAGTGTTTTCGGACGGTTAACTGAATGTTATTTGAAATTTAATGAAAATGTATTACAGTTTAAATTGAAATTAGATAAACTTAAGTATATGTAATTTCATTATTACTTTAATTGTCTTTGAAAGTTATTCTGACAAACGTTTATGGTAAACTAAAATTTTAAAAAGTTACTTAATTAGCAATTTAGCCAATTTAAAATATATATACATTAAATGTAATATTGAATGACACAATACTGTTAAAATAAAAATTAAATGTTACATGTGCTTTAGTATGTTAGAAAACACATCAAAATTATTTAAAATGTACTTAAGTAAAAACTTAATTAGACGTCATAAAAGTGTACATAAGTTTGTTAAGAAACAGTCATGAATGTGAACTACAAGTTCACTTAAGTGACCTTTTATTTTATTAATAAATTATCTACAAGTACAGTTTTTCAAAAAATACATACTGTATAAAATTTGAATTACACCACTTTGCTCATTCAATACTATTTATTTCACTTCTTTTTTGCACAAGGGTATGACGAGACATGATATACATTGCTGAAATCTTGTGATTATTTGTTGCCACATGATGAGTGCACACTATGACAGAAAACATTGAATTTATATGTGAGCACAGGCACAGACCGTCTTCATGTCTCATACACTGTCCAACACTGTCAGCATGTCTATCTGCTTCCATGTTTCTGCTTAAAATATTTATTTTTGAGATGAATTCGTCTGCTGATAATCCCACACCTTATTTTGGGTTCTTTATAAACCTCGTTCAGATGTCTGTTAACACGGCATGTATCCCCGCCAAGTCTGATGGATTTCTGTTTGCTCAAAACTTTGCAAGACAGCCAAAAACAGGATAATGCATGCATCATCAGTATCCAGGACGTGTGCCACTTCTATATCGCAACACAATCTATTGGATTACACACATTTTTCTGGTGTGTGTGTTGTTGAGTTCCTTTCTAAGTTTTTAGTCCAATGTAAATTTATATGCATTTCATATATTTACGTTAAGTTTTACACCACTTCTGGCCTATAGATAATAGATAGCCAACCTTTTTGGACCATTGGTCAATAAATCATCTGCAGATGCAATAAACGGTGATGTCCGATTAAACTGTTTAATTTGCAATTAGTCCATTTATTTCCACCAGTCTGACCTATTCCGACAGAAACATGATAGGTGGACATTATGCCATTGGCAGGATAATCACAGTGATGTGGAGGCACTGCCTCCTAAAATTTGACCTTTAACCTGTAGTTTGCTGGTATCCCCCTCAAATTCACACACAATTGGGTTTTATTGAAAACCAAAGGTTGGAAAACCAAAGGTTGGCTTTACACAATATTTGATCATAATATATCTCTTGTTTTATTTTTCCTTAGAGGAGGCATTTACTCTAAATTAGTTTCTAAATTAGTTTCATTTTTGTGCCGCAGTTGTCCACATAGTGTTCATCACCCAGTGGACACTTTAGGTTGTGACAGAGGTTTAGTATTGGTGTAGACTGCATGGTTGTTGTTTTTACCAGAAAACTACTTTACAACAAACTTCAAAAGTACTTTATGCTCTAAATAAAAAGAAACAAAATCAGTAAAAGCAACCCAAAAAGTTATATGTCAGTCTGTTTGTTTATTTGGCCATTAAAGAAGTCATTTTTCATAGTCCTGTTTTTATCAAGGGTATACCGAAGTGCTTGTAATATATATCATAGTTTTGTCACAGTTATTACTGCCATATTTTGGAGGAGTAAAATATGTAATTATGTAATTCCTGCGAGTACTGTAATGTAATAACATTTTTACAATTGTCAATCCAGCTGATTACAGCTACCTGGCTTCTGTAATTTGCTTGTATAATCTTAATGAAATGAGATATGTTTCTACCCAGCGGTAAGAGTGAGAGTGAAGGAACATCTCAGGTCAATTAGATAGTGTACTCTGTAGAAACCTTTCTTTTCTCTCCCGTCTAACCAAACCCCATTGGCACATGCACATTTCTACTCATTACAACATTATAGGTAAATACATATTTGAGACTTAACATGGAATTTGTAGTGACATGTTTAGTTAAATCTGCTAGTCATTGCTATATTTTCTCTCAATTACGTAAATTACTTATTTTAGTAGTATAACGTCTCGTTTACAAAACCCTCGTTCCCTGAAGGAGGGAATGGAGACATAGTCGACGTCTCGACTGATTGGGATCACACTTAGGGAGCCTGTGATCTTCGAGTTCTGTTAAAACGAGCCAATGCACATTGGGGTGCGAGATCTGCATCTGCGGGTGGGTATAAATACAGAAGTGGATGCACGCACCAGTTGTTTTTCTCTGAGGAGCTGAGCGGAGCCCAGAGTCAGCGGTGGTCCAGCAATAGTAGCAAACGTCCCTCCTTCAGGGAATGAGGGTTACATATATAACCGAGACGTTCCCTTTCAGTTGCTCACGTTCGACGTAGTCGACTGATTGGGATCCCAATAAAAACGCCACTAGTGCTGCCACCTTCCAGTGTCCACCATGTCCGCAGCTGAAGGGTATGGAGGAACTCGACAGGGTTAGACTAAAGAGGAACTCTACTGAAGCAAGAACTGCGCACGTATCCAGTCCAAATGAGTGGAATGGTGCAGCAAGCCGACACTTCGAACCGAGTTTGCAGTGAAAAATCTTTTTTTTTTTTTTTTTTTTTTTTTTTTTATTTAACAGTCAGACATACATACAAACCAACATAGTGCATTAGTGAGCAATCTTGTAAATCCATAATTCCAGAAGTGACATAAAAGTGATTTAAGTGTTTGATCAAAGTGTGCATGTGAGCGGGTGTGAGTGTGGGTATGTGTATGTGTGTGTGTGCGTAAACAAAGTAACCATTTATTATTTATTACCATTGTCATTACCATCACCACCCCACTCCCCACTACCACCATATTGCCAATATTGTGTTGGTCGATTTTTATTTCCATCCTTCCTCCTATGTAACAATTGCCATTGTCAATGCTGTATAAAATAAAAGATGATATAATAAGATGATAAGATAATACAAGATAACCTTCCCCCACATCTCATCGGTCCCTATCTTTTCCTAAATTTTTTTTTTTTTTTTTTTTTTTTTTTGTGTATGTGCAATGTCTAAGGTGCATTAAAAGAGGGAGTACAGTGCGAGAGTGTCTCAAATTGGGACAGAGATGCTGTCCCGTTGAAACCACTTCTCGCCTGTCTTGCCTGCCCTGGTGTTTGTGAGGTTTTCCATATACATACTTTTTTTTTTTTTTTTTTTTTTTTCTATTCTATGTTGTGGTGCATTAAAAACCCATGAAGAGATAAGGGGGGGATTATTGCAGTAGTGATGAAAATGAAAAAAATGCAGTGAAAAATCTGTGTCACGCCTAGGCAGGAGCTATACTCTCTCTTTGGAGGAGCTCACTACCCAGGGGGGCAAGTGCACCTTGGGATAACCCACCAAGATGATGGCAACCACTATGCAGTGGGCCAACCTCTGCTTGGAAACAGCCTTCCCTTTCTGCTGGTCTCTGTAACAGACGAGAGCTGGTCTGAAGTTCTGAGGCTATGCATTCTGTCCAGTTATAACCGCAAGGAGTGGAAAGGGCAGAGAAAAGCCAGGGCTGGGTCTGCCTCCTCTGGGGCAGCGCTTGCAGACTCACCACCTGGTCCCCTTTTCAAGGGAGAGGTAGGAACCTTGGGCACACATCCAGGCCGGGGTCTCAGGATATCGTGAGAGTTGGTCGGCCCGAATTCCAGGCGCGATTCGTCGACCAAAAATGCGTGCAGGTCCCCTACCCTCTTGATAGAGAACATGCAGGAGAACTGTTATTTTAAAAACAGTTTTTTAACTCAGCTGCCTGTAGTGGCTCAAGGGAAGGTCTCTGCAGTGCAGTAGCACCAGAGATAAGTCCCAAGAGGGTATAAAAGGGGGCGCAAGGTGATTCAGTTTCCTTGCTCCCCTCAGGAACCAGACGATCAAGTGCTTCCCCATGGATTTGTATCTACTGTATCATGATGTGCGACAATATAGAGGCAAAAAACATTTTGAGGGTGGAGGGAGATAGCCCTACTCAACCCATCTTGTGGTAGATCACACAGAACCAACACGTCCCGTCCTTTTGGGACCAGACATGGAGTTTCCAGAGGTCTGGACGTTGGTGCCATCATGCCCCGTCCCTCAGAATGTACTCAAAAGAATGAGTCAGAAGGTGCTGTCGAGAGGAGCAAAAGTTTGGGGAAACTAGGTCCGGTTGAGCAAATAAGGGTCAACTAGCAAGACCTGCTCTTTCTCCTCCCTGACTTAGCACAGTGCTCTGCAAGAAGGCTCGCTGTGAAAACGCAGGCCCCGGGGCCAGCTGTGAGCCAGTGTCTCTGTGCTGAGGGTTGTCCGCTCGGACAGAGAGTAAAACAACTGGCAATGTGACGAGTCCGGAGGGACAAACAGATGTAACTGTGCTGCCCCGAAGTGGTCCCAGAACAGCTGGACCCATGGGGATGGAGTCTCCACTCTCCTTGGGCCATAAGCTGTCATGAGGCCTTGTCTGTGGCACGGGTCGCTGGCCCGGAGAAACAAAGGTCTGATCACAGGCTGAGGGTTTGGCGACAGGTCAGGTGATTGTCACACAGAGCGTGCCGCTCTGCCACGGCCACCTCAGGACTCGGCCGTGAAGCCAGTGCTGAAGCGGTCATTATATGGAGGAAGCCATTGCAGCTGTGTCTGCCATACGCCCCTGGAGCCTCTGAAAAGATTTCAGTTGGACCCTTTCTCACTTCTGAAAGCACCGACCAGACACGTTCCTGCTGTGAGGCATGTTAGACCGAGTCCAGCTCCTTCCCGGAAAAAAAAAGATCCTCAGCCCGTGGGCAAGGTTTCTCTTTTCCAAGTTGACCTGAAGACCCAACCTGCTATGTTGCACTCAAAGGGTAGGATTTGTACTAACACTTCTAAGGCCTGGGTGGAGGCTGCTGCAGAGTCCCAGCAGGAGCAGGAGCAGGGGACGCCCTCGGCTCCACCCCATAGGGTGGAGGCAGCAGCGGGCCGCCGGGGGATGATGTACCGGATGGCCTCCGTCTGCGCTTGGGCGGCGGAGAACTGTTGGGAGCAGTTCTCCACCACGTCACCGAACAGCCAGGAACCGAACTTTTCCTCATCTGCCATATCGACCAAGCTGAGCCAACGATGGAACTCCTGGACCACTAAAGGGGATAGCCTCGTAACCCACCACAATATGCAATATGCAAACATGTTGGATATCATTCCTCCCTTTATCTTGACAAATAGATGGTCTGAAGTGTGATCAGTGCAGTCATCTGATGAATTGAGTGAGTTGCAGAAGCTCTTCTTCTTGCACATCCTCTCCTCTCTTCTCCATACTCACAACAAACCTCTTAATCCTTCTTTCCCAATGAAAAGGAGAGAGAAATAAACCCAAGCCCACTCATATCTCAGCCAAATATAAATCGAGAGCCAGCAAGGAGAGAAGGGAAACACCCCAGGGGCCTGAGAGAAGCTGTGCTTTAATTTTTCTCCTTTTTGATTATGGTAGGATGTTAGCTTTACTATCAGCCACCTCTAGCTAAGCCTGTGAAGCTGTCTTCCGCCAGTATCGCAAATGCAGAAGGGCCCATATCTGTAAAGCCTGATATATGGATCTATTTTTTCTTAAAACCACCCATCTCTCCAATCCCATCTCTTTTTGTGGCAGTTGAAAAGCACCGTATCGTAACTTTCCGTCAAGGTAGACAGTCATGGTGCTGCCTCCCTGCTTTCTTTCACTCACTTGTATTTGTGGCATGTTCTGTCTCCTTTCTGTCTTTTTTTCTCGTTCATTCTCATCTCTCTGTGCTGAACTGATCAAAAAGATTCAGGCTATCCTTCCATGTTTTTTTGATCGATTCCAGTGCAACTCTCATCATTTCCTCTTTCTTTCTTGCTCGCTCTCTCTCTCCCTCACACCTTTTTTTTACCTTTCGTAATTTGCTGTCATCTACTGACTTTCTCTCTCTTATCTTTGGTGTGCTCTCTTCTTTACTCCCCTCTCCAACCTCTCACTCTATCCTCCTTTTATCCTAACCATGAAAAGATATTAGAACAGAGAAAAAAAAGGAGTGGAATATCCAACCATTGTCTGTGAGATGACTTTTTTTTTTCTTTTTTTTTTTTTAAATAACCACTCTGGCTGTGAAGGGTGAGGGGTAATATTTGGATGGGGAAAGCAGAGTGTTTTTTTTAATGAACAAACAGGGAAAAAATCTCCAAAAGGATCAAACTAAATGGCAACACTTTACAATAAGGTTCTTTAGTTAACATTAGATAATGTATTTACTAACCATGAGCAATACATATGTTACAGTATTTATTAATCTTTGATCATGTTAGTTAATAAAAATACAGCTGTTCATTGTATGTTCATGTTAGTTCACAGTGCATTAACTAATGTTAACTAATACAACCATTGGTTTTAATAACATATTAGGAAATGTTGAAATTACAGTAATATTAACTAAGATTAATTAATGCTGTGGAAGTATTGTTCATGCTTAGTTCATGTTAACTAAGGTAGTTGACTAATGTTAACTAATGATCCTTATTGTAAAGTTTTACCAACTAAATTATGGTCTTCTTTGGCAGCAAGAGAGCAGTTTGATTTGAAATCTTTTTAAGAGATTGTCCACCTTAAAATTACAACTGTCATTTATTACTCACCAAACCTGTATGACTTTATTTTTTCTGTGGAACACAAAAGAGATTTGTATATTGTACGGCACATCTTTTTTTTTAATAAAAACCATCGATACAATGACAATCTTGACATCCATTCTAGTTTTCCTTGGTGCATTCATCAGAGCAGTAGCAATCTCCAATTTGTCAGATCATTCTTTTGAGTCCATTCTTTTCATTAAATAAATTGATCAGGCTCACAGAACTGTTTTGAATGTTTTCGCAAGTTCATCGGCACAGTAGTTTTTATTGCAATAGTTTATTGGAAAGGAAGATTATCAGTTAATAAAGGCTTACATTTCAGTCCTTTACTCACACAAAGCCATCACATTGCTTCAGTGGATTTTGAAAATGGAACATGAGTCATATGAACTACTTTTATAAAACTCAGTGTTTTTTCATCCTTTTTTGAAGTTTGAAAGCCACAGCCTCCATTCACTTCAATAGTACATTGTTCAGAATTCTCCTTTTGTCTTCCACAGAAGAGAGAAAAGGATGAGTAAATAATGACAGAATTTTCATCTTTAATCTAGTCCTTTAATACGAATATCCACATATTCAAACACAACTCCCTAAAAGCAGACACAATGCGCTTTCCAGCAGACGATGAAAACAATAATTTCTCAGTGGACAGAATGGATCATTGAGAAAAGTAAACTTTTAAAACTGTCTTGAAGTCATGGTGGGCTCATCCATGCTTACTGTCCATAACGCAAAGCTCTTGGCGTCTCGCTTACATTCACAAGTAGTCAATACAAATTCGGAGGCCAATGAGCAGAGGGGCCAAATGCTGGATGTTCTTTGTTTGGCTACCCGTCGTTTGTTCAGAGTCCGCATGCAAGTAGTTGAAATAAACCAATGATCTTTGACGCTTATGAGACCGGCATTGTTCATGGGTTCTGGTCTACCCCATGGTGCCAGCGATGGGCTAGCAATTCCAATATGGCTGAATGGGAGTTAAGAGCAGCTCTCTCGAGCACAGCAGGGGAATGACAGTAGTGGATTTCAGCTGTGTTTGTGTTGGTTTAATGAAGTCCAATTTGGCCGGGAACATCACTCAAAGAAGCAAAAGGAAGCAGTGTTGATATGTAGTTATGATTGAGTACATCAAAATCAAAATAAAATACCGATCTGGAGTATGTATCAGAGACCAACTTGAACAGCAGCGTCAATCATTTTTAATAGTCATGCCAGGCACTTCATATAAGAAGTCTATCACCTCAGTTGATTTTAAACGAATCCAAAACAAGGGACAATTTCAACATTTCTGGGTTTAGAAAATAAACTGATATAGAAACAAAAGTTTGGATTCGGTATAATTTTTTTTCTTTTAAAGAAATCTCTTATGGTCACAACATCTGCACAAAAATACAGTTAAAATTTGAAAAATATTGTGAAATATTATCACAATTTTAAATAACTGTTTTCTAATTTAATATTTTAAAATAGAATTTATTCCTATGGCAAAGCTGAATTTTCAGCATCATTACTCCATTCACATGATCCTTCAGAAATCATTCTAATATGCTGGTTTGCTGCCCAATAAACATTACTTATTATTATCAAGGATGAAAATAGCTTTAAGGAATTAATTTGTAACATACAGAAAAAAGGGCCAAGCCAAAAATGGCAAAAGATTTAGTGGTCTTAACCTAAGCCTGAATGACTTGTTCTCAAGCCACTTCTTGGCTGTCTTTGCACTTTGGGCAGGAGCATTGTCTAAAAAAGACATCTGATCTAATTACATCTGATTATTCCTCTTTAGATAGCAACTTCTCATTTGTGGGAAGCAAGCCTGTAATGTCTGCAACATTCTCCTGTACTCAAAAGCATTGAATGACTTTTCACAGTAGCTCATCAATGCCAGCAGCTAAGAAGGTTGACACCATGCTTCACTGTGGTAAAGATGTATTTATTATTATATTTCTCACCAGATTTTTTTAAGACACCACTCTGGAGCATCCCCATGTAAGTCATGTTTCATTGTGATTCATCACTCCACACACAACTTCCCATATTCTGCCAAAAACTTAATTCTGCCTTTGATGTTTTTCTGAGACAACAATGGCGTTTTAAGTAATGCATTAGCTTAAAATTTTGCTAATTTCCTTACCAATAATGTGTGGTTAAGACAATTAAAAGCTTATTGTTTAGCCATTTTGAGATTGGCCCATTTTGTGGCCAGGAGTTATACAACAATAATAAAAAAAAAAATCATAAATTAATTTAATGTCATTAATATACTGTAAATATAATAGAGCTATACATATATAATTTATATATAAACTGTGATATGGAAGATATCACAGTCAGTCTGTAAAAAAGGTCCATACAAGAAAACGGGACAGGTGATTCAATTGATTGCTAAATGTGTGTCAAGAGGCAAAGTAATTGTAGATGCATATAATTTGTACTCATTTTCTCTCGTTTTGTTTTACACATATGATCACTCCATGCCTTGTATCT
The DNA here is from genome assembly GCA_036326025.1 of Chrosomus eos. NCBI lineage: Eukaryota > Metazoa > Chordata > Actinopteri > Cypriniformes > Leuciscidae > Chrosomus > Chrosomus eos. The sequence goes on along the minus strand of CM070818.1, from coordinate 40,894,055 downwards.
ATTAGAAAATGCTGTAATAATTACGCACAAAGTCCTTTAAACGTCTGTTATTATTAATGTTTTCTGTGTAGGAGGAGTACTGACAGTGAATATCAGCAGAGAGAGAGAAACGTATACAGCTTAAAGTACTAAGATCAGAAGAGCGGCTGAAGAAAAGAAGAGGGAGAACAGAAGGTGAAAGAGGTTGAGCAAGCGAGAGAGTCATCTGCGAGCGAATGAGGTTCTTCCAGAGTGAGAGAGGATTTGGGTCATTTGGAAGAATATGGCTGAATCAGCAACGCTCTGTCTCACAGCCACGCTGAACTTAATCTACTGAAGGGACCTGCGGGCAGAGAGAGAGAGAGAGAGAGAGAGAGAGAGAGAGAGAGAGAGAGAGAGAGAGAGAGAGAGAGAGAGAGAGAGAGAGAGAGAGAGAGAGAGAGAGAGAGAGAGAGAGAGAGAGAGAGAGAGAGAGAGAGAGAGAGAGAGAGAAGAAAAGAGAAGAGAAGAGAAGGGGAAAGCGATAAAACCCCAGGGCATAGAGAGAGAAACGAGATTTTCTTAAATGGAGGGGAAAAGGAGGAGGTTGAGAATCATTCTGTCCATTTAGCTGAACTCCATTTTAATGAAGGAGTCGGAAAGCGGCGGAAGGAGAGCGAGCACCAGCCTCGGAAAGCAGCAGGGAGCTCATGTTTAATTTAGGTAATATGTGCATATTAATGAATAGATGCAAATTTGTGTGAAAACTAATCAACTAAGGGCAAGAAAGCTAATATTATGAGGTGTAGGAAATGGAAGGATTGAGTTGTCTCTGTGTTTTCAGGTGTAGATATAATCTGACCCTCAAAGAGTTCCATACTGGGCTAAAATGTGAGATTATGCGGTAAAATATAAACACAGCTATGGCCAGAGTAAGCATGTTGCCAAATATATGCATTTTTTTCCCGAACCAGATTGTTGTTTCGTTCTCCATACAGTAGGTGTCTGTATTGCACCACCGTATGAAGAATACAGTCGAAGTCCGGCTTGATCCTGCTGGTGCAGCTGGTACACTTCCATTGTTCTTAGCAGATAAGATATAAAGAGAACGTTGAAGCAAAATGCTGGGTTGTATGTCACAGCGTGTGTGCGAATGTGTACAGGTGAAGAATTGTGGTCTTTGCGTGTTGTCAAACGGTTATTTGATTTCGTATTCTTTAGATGAACACACAAATATCAGTTTGGTGCGAATGTGCTGCAGCTGCTTTTAGAGGAACATGAATGGAATGCAGAAACATGTTGTGTTTTTATGTATTTGTATGTGTTAGGTGGATTTACACTCCACCAGATGGACTATGTTGCCCTGATTCCCCTGTCTCCCACGCACACACAGGGCTAGGATTTCCATGTGTATGTGTGTGTGTGTGTGTGTGTGTGTGTGTGTGTGTGTGTGTGTGTGTGTGTGTGTGTGTGTGTGTGTGTGTGTGTGTGTTTGCCCAATGTGTGGGAAACCACTTGTGCACGTATGACTGAGATGATTTCTGGTCATTGCTATTTGTCAGAAAAAGAAAGGTGGGAAGGATGTCAGCCCTCAGTAATGCTCATTGAATCTTGCAGTAAAATGAGGCAGCAAGCTTAACTGTCCCCTCGGCTGTTCAGGCTGAATAAAACATAATCGTTGTTGGACCTTCAGGGAAACCCGTTCCAGATACGGCCTATAGAGGACATTCACTAACAGCACAGACACCTTGTAAACCGTGTAGATATTTTCAAGTGAAGGTTATTTGAAATCAGAGGAAGGATTTGGCAGTGATGAAGAGGTGGCTTTGTCCTGATAAACTCTGCTGATGACGACACTTCTTAAGTTACATTATAGTCTAATAAAAAATGAGTTTGATAGATACAGATGCTGATACCACAGAAATACTGAGCCACTCCTTGGGGAATCAAGGTGAAGATCAGACTGACTTTCATATTTTCAATACATACATACATGCATATATGCATAAAATATGAAGTTGTCTATACAGAAAATCTCACCAGTTCCCTGCCACCAAGGCCAAGCATTTTTGGGGAAGTTAAATAATCCATTTATTTGCAGTTAAGTAATCCATTTATTTATTTCATCTATTTGTATTCACTTGGCTTAGCCCGCTGAATTCACCTATATTTCTTTCCTTTTATTCTTCCGTCAAACACAAGTTTAGCTGAAACTGCTTTTTTTCATGCATTGTAATGAATGAAAACCAGGACTGTCATGCTCCAAAAATGAAACACTGTGAAAACGACCATAAAAGTGGCCAAAAGGGACCAGTTTGTCATATTCCAAGTCTTCTGTGAGAGCCATGCAACATGATCGTACTTTTGTGAATCAAGTTGAAAATAGAGGTGTCACATCCATTCCCTCAGTATTAACGTTAACCGTGATATATATAAAAATAACCATGACTCAATCTAGTTGACAATATAACATAGGTGGCATATTGCACCTTAACCCTTGTTTTCACCATCATAAAACAGAAAGAAAATAAGACACCACACTCTGCTGGAAGTGTTGATCTTGATTGTTTTGTTTTAATTCTGAATTGCTTTAGCCAAGATAATGTAGTTAAAACCATATGGCCTATCTGAAAATGTTCCCCTCAAACTGTAGCTCTCAAATGCAGTTGCATATTCAAGCTTGTCACATTATGATCAGTCACATTACACGTGAGAACCAGTGGCTTTTGCTATTAATGATGTCAAACCAGGTGTTACGTGTCTAAAAGTACCAATTTACCCCCATTTAAGATTAACAACAACTTAAATTGTGGTATTTTCCTCATATGGCAATCATGACACATTGTCCAGTTCTTTTCTCTTTTGATGCTCATTCTTTTCTTTTTCTATTTTTGGTGTTATAATGAAAAGTAAATAGTAGCAGATTCATATAATCGTTCACAATGAAAATAGCATTTGCTGCCTGCCTCATTCCTTCCGAGAATTCCTCAGACATAAAGATGTGTTTTGTAGTTATTTCCAGGAAGGACCATTTTAGCTTGAGTCATCTCACAGACAGTTCCACATAAGCCTCTTTGTTTTCACATTCTTTACCTTCAAATCTTTGTTTCTTCTTTTTCATACTTTAAGATACCAGTGCAATTTACAGTTTTGTACATTAACACAATGTAATGATGTTGAATAAGATTTTAAATAAAAATGCACTTACGGTATTTTACATATTTACTCCAAATTCTCTAAAATGGTTCAACATGTTTATTATCCATTGACAAGGCTGTTGAAAATGAAATGTCATCCAATATATCATATATATACAAATAATAATAATATATAAGAATATATTCCACATTTTAAACAATATAGCACAAAGCAATATAGCTTCACAGGACATGCAGAACACAACAGTAGTTGAATAAAATAAATAAGCAAATTGAAATATAACCAATAAATTAGAACTTTTCATCTTTAAACAAATGGGGTACAACAACGATTTACTAAGTGATTAGGTATCTGTAAATGCAAACCTGTAAAATGCTTTAAATTATGACTTCAAATAAAAAAAAAATTTTAAATAAAAGATTAAGCAGATCTGGCATCCCTAGGGAAGCAGTACTTCCTTGCATCTCACATTCTTTAATTTTTCATGATTTAAAAAAAAAAAAAACTCACATTCAGTGAACGATAACTGCTAAATGCTATGTTTCACAGATATATCATTTTCAGCATTAGTGCTTAGTTAGTGTCTCCTGAGCTGAGGTGTGAGCAAATTTTTTATGCTGTATCTATAAGCGCAAGCAGCTTAGACCGGTCTCACTGCTGTGGTTGTGTGCTCTAAAGTAGAACTACTTTTTTCATTTTTTTTTTTTTTTTTTTACGTTGCATTAAACATTGATGTGCCCAGCATTGTGTATAGGGCAGCTGATGTGGAGTCTATGGAAATAGGTCCCAGGATGCCAGGAATATGTAGAGGTACTCCCTCAAGTAGATCCAGATATTCAGTTCAGCGTCTCCCATGTGTATGCAAGCATGCATGCTGGAATGAGATTTTAATGAAAGTCACTGAGTGATACAGTCATTTCAAATAATCGTGGCTGAAAAAATATTCATGTCGTCATTTGTCTGCAACGGTGGTCACTCGCAGAATCGCATTTGGAAATTCAACTGCTCGCACACATATCCCTATCATTATACAACCAGGCCTCTCATTATGCAACCCACTTTTCCCTCTGTTCCCCGGGGGTGATTCCTCCTGCTGTTGGCCCACCTCCCCGTTTCTCTTTCCCAGCTCAGAGCACAGTGATGGGGAAGAGAGAGAGCAGCAGCCATCCTGCTGATTCTGGGCACTGGCTGGAACCATGATAGGGCTCCTGGTGGACACGAGCACTGAGGGGAAGTCTTTGAGGTAAGCAAAGGAAACCGACCTCGGCGAGACACCTGTTGAAAAGTGATCTCCATTATTTGGATTTTAAATACTTTCAACCATACAAATGCCATAAAATTATTGCAAAAATGGGGAGTAATTATCACACTTGCATAAAATAGCAGAATACTACAGTCAGTAGGTTTTAAATCAGGCCTTGTGGAGGTTTATTTTGCACTAACGACTGGCCTACTGTATATCATCACACTTATCTCAAAGCTACTTAAATAAATAAATCTGCATGATATATTGACTTGAAATTATTCTACCATGTGAGATGAAATGCAGCGTGGAGTAAAAGAGGCATAAAACTACCACAGTGTAGGAGATTGGTTGTCAGGGACAGTTTATGTGTCATTATACTTTAAATATTGAAGTCAGCATGAAATGAAAATCTATTGCATGCCATTAATCTTATTATGAATGACTCATCCAGGCATGTTTACATTTTTTTTTTGATCTTGCAATTTTTTATTAAAATATATAACTCGATCTTCTTGTGAAACAACAGACTTCTCTCTGGTGACATATGACAAACTTCTCCAATCATTTACTATGCTTAAACTCAGCCCCTTTCTTACAATTGGCTGCAAGATCCAATCAGTAACTGTGAACTGAATCCCTGCCCTAATCCCCCCCCCCCCCCCTCTGATTTATGGCACAATACGTGAGAAAAGATTTGTCACTACCTCCATAATATTATAACTTTAACTGGTGTCATGATGATTGACCAATGATCCTTTTGTTTGTTTTGCCAAAATATCAGAAAAAAAGACAAATAATTTTTATTGGCATAGTATACTAATAGTGCACTGTGAAAGGTAATACAGTAAACTAGATATTCTTATATGTATAACATGTTTGATCTTCTACTAAAACCCTAAAAATCTATAATATGTAAATCTTTGATATGTAAAGCCTCATCTGCTGCTCATCCCAACTGCACGAGTTAAGTGCATCTTTCCTCAATACCTCTGAGCAAAAATGAGGAAAGCCATTTAATGGCACTGA